>JARPMR010000007.1:27724548-28324548 GCA_029955525.1 Oeneis ivallda
CCTGTAGTACCAAGGGTAAGTATGGACTCAGCGGGCATCAGTTCTGCGCCTGTGCACTGCTACATCACTTGCAAATCCATAGTTCTGTGTAACCAACTTAGATTCGAATCGAAGACCCCTATCTAGTCAGTTTAAGCATCAAAAGATACTATTCCAGGTTTTCTGTCACTACCATCAAAGCCAAACAGCCCAAAATAACGAACGAAGAGCTCTACTTCATCATCATCATCATCAACAACCCATCAACGGCTCACTACTGAGCGCAGGTCTCCTCTCAGAGAAGGGTTATAGGCCATAGTCCACCACGCTGGCCCAATGCGAATTGGCGGACTTCACACATCTTCGAGAACATTATGAAGAACTCTCAGATGTGCAGGTTTCCTCACGATGTTTTCCTTCACCGTTGAAGCAAGTGATATTTAATTGCTTAAACGCACTTGACTCCGAAAAGTCAGAGGTGCGTACCCGGGATCGAATCTGCGACCCCCCGAATAGGAGACCGCAGTCCTAACCACTAGGCTATCACTGCTTCAACGCTATATTCAATATCACTGCTTCAATAAGAGCTCTACTTATGCCAAAGCAAATATTTTATAATCCGCATCAACATCTGACAAATATGGGCGGGGGCTCCAAAAGGGCCAAATAAAGGGCACGCGAGCGCCGCGCCCGCGCCAGGTGCGCGCCATTGTGAAGGGATTTATTGTTATCCGGTGATAGGGTGGCCATAGGAAGGATATACATCAGTGTACACTATATACGAAGAAAAGTAATAATATTATAATTAATAGAGTAGAATAGAAATGTTTTTTAATCAAATAAACTTTTTTAAAAGTGTTTTTGAATCGTCGATGAGTCTACTACTGGTTCGGAATGCCCTTCCTGCCGAGAAGAACCAGCAAGAAACTTGGCAGTTGCTCTTTTCAAAACAAGTATACAATTCAATAGATACTATGCTATGTATGCAGTGTTTCCACAATGAGTTCCACAAAAGCATACCTAATTATAATTAAACACATGTTAACACGGGCAGACAGAAAGTAGCCCCATTCCAGCTGGTGGTACCCGTTCACGAGCATGAGGCATGATCCAGCCATTGCTTCGCTCGACCATATTTGAGGGAACGTAACGTAACGTAACTCGTAAATGCGAAAGTGTGTTTGTTGGTTTGTCCATCCATTACGCCGCAACAGAGCAATGGATTGACTTGATTTTTTGCATGGACGATGGGCCTAACATGCACGCGCGAGAAAATTTTGTCTACGCATTTTCTCGTATTATCTCTATATCTTTATCGACACTAACATGGTTGCACACATGGATTCGTCGAACGAGAAATTAGTCTACATCGACAATATTTCTCTCTCGCTTCGCGCGAAATAGCTAGACGGGCTGGAGTAACATAGGCCACTTTTTATCCGAAAATCAAAGAGTTCCCGTCGCGGGCATCATCTAGTTAATTAAAAGACTCTGTTTTTAAAAGTGTATGCGTAAAAATCTGCTCAGTTGGAAGACGTTTTGTATTCGATGACAAGATTGTCTGCGATCTCACTTGATGGTAAGTGACGATGTAGTCTTAGATGATAGCGGGCTCAATTGTAAGCCATCTAATCGGTTTCTCTCATAGTGCCGGAACGCTATATCGCGGCGACACGTCGTTGACGGTAGAGTGGTAACTAGCCTCGTCAACGCTAAAGCCTCCCACCACACCAGAGAAAATTTAGAAATTGTAAATTCCCTTTGCCAAGACCTAAAAAATAAGCGTCGTATTGGATTTTGACTGTAGTCAAAATGTTGATTTTCATTATTTATAATCGAAAATGTAGGTAACATGTAAGAATATATCTGTAAAGACAGAAAATAAATTGGTCCAAAAACAAATAAGTTATAGAGCTTTAAAGTTTCAAGTTGTTAGACAGAGACAGCGCTACTGAAGTGTGATGTCACAATTCAGCAGCTCCATACAGTAAATATAAAATTTCGTTTTAGAAAAAGACAATCAGAGTCACGGTAACACAACTTATAATTCCGAGACTAGTAAAGATATTTAAAAAATAGAAATGGCATTGTGTTATAATATTTAAAAACGTTATTTTAAATAAATAAAAAAATATCAGTCAATACCCAATTGAGAACCTCCTCGTTTTTTTGAGGTCGGTTAATGAATATCATGAAATATGATAATACTAGTAATAATGTCCTCCCGACCGAATCCGATCACGGCGGCCAACCAGCTCAGAGATTAGCCATCTGCGCGGGAGATATTACAGTGTACAAGTGTGTGCGCAGACACAGGTGCACTCTCAATTCCCTCACTCTCATAGTCCGATGGGAAGGAAAATCTGACACGACCGGAGAGAGATCAGGCGCAGGACCGACGGCTTTACGTGCTCTCCGAGGCACGGGGGTGACTCACCGCCAACTTTCCTAACTCCGGGCTAGCAATGAGAATTTCTTGACAGAAAAACCCAATCCCTTTTTTTTTGGCCCGACCCGGGAATCGAACCCGGGACCTCGTCATCCATAGTCGAACGTGCTCACCACTAGACCAACGAGGCAGTTAATAATTCGTACTAGTAGTATGAACTTTACCTTCGTTACTCTGTGCTAGTAGCGTGTGATGGTCACCCCAGTATAAACATTAGGGTAGGTCAACAACGGTGTTATTTTAGCGAAAGCGGTTAGGTGGAGGGGTACTTACTAATTGTTATTTTGTTATGCGTCTAGTTTACCAGTCGAGTGCGCTCGTCTTTTATTTATATTCGCCCGTTTTTTTGCCCGTAAGCAGTGATCTCCTAGTGGTTAGGACTGTGGTCTCCTATTCGGGGGGTCGCAGGTTCGATCCCGGGCACGCACCTCTGACTTTTCGGAGTCAAGTGCGTTTAAGCAATTAAATATCACTCACTTGCTTCAACGGTGAAGGAAAACATCGTGAGGAAACCTGCACACCTGAGAGTTCTTCATAATGTTCTCTTAAGGTGTGTGAAGTCCGCCAATTCGCATTGGGCCAGCGCGCAGCGTGGTGGACTATGGCCTATAACCCTTCTCTGAGAGGAGACCTGCGTTCTGTAGTGAGCCGTTGATGGGTTGCTAATGATGAATGATGATTTTTTTTAAATGAATATTAGTCAAATTGAAGTTGACTAATATCCTCCTATCGCCTCCAACTAAGCGAAAAGCTTGTGATAGGAGTGGGTACGACAATTGTGCAACGGGTGGTATTCGAACCTGCGAACTTTCAGTTTTCAGTCCACACCATTAACCGTTGGGCTATTGAGGCTATAAAATTAGAGACATTATTCGCTTCACTTTAAAAGTTCGGCTTTGCTAACTAAGTGTAAAGATTGAGCTCGTTGTTGCTTATTAAGGTTGATTATACGGGTGTGCCCGCGAAATTCAAATTTAATTTGGTTTTTCGCAATTTGTAAACTAATACAACAAAGTAGGCAGGCATTCTAATTGCGACGATGGCAGTATCATCTTCACAGGTTTATATAAAAATCTTTACTTGAAATTGTCCAGTTTAAGAAATTATTCAGAATATCGACTTTTTGTGAGTAGCTCAAGTCAAATTCGATACTCGGACTAGCTTCTTAAACTAAAGTTACTTCCGAACTACTTACGTAAAAAATTACTGCTATTGTGATTCTTACCAGTGCAGTGTAGAGGTTCCTTGTAATGCATACAACGGAACCCTAAAAAAGATCAACAAAGAGCTAATAATTTATAGGTAAGTAGGAGTACAAACATTAAATCGAATCAAGCCGAGTTAAATACATCCCGGCAAAAAAATCGGTCAGACGGGCGGGAAATGCAAAACGTTATATAATTGCAAGCCATTCGACAATCAGATTTCAGGTTAGCGAGCGATACGGAAATAGTGCCAAATTTCAAAACCCAATAACATAATTCAAACCCTAATTGAATCACATTGAGTTGCAATTCGTTTGTAGTTTTTAATACAGGGGTGCGATCGCAGTGTCACCAAATGTAATGCTCGGCCCACTTTCGCCCGGCATCCGTTCGAAATGGGAGCGATCGTTCGTTATTATAAGCGTCGTCTAAGCGATTTTCGGCACTAGCTCACTGTTCTACATGAGGTCATGGTTCAGGGATATTGAGAGATACAGACAGATAATATACCTATATGGGGCTGAACGGGTTTCGCTGGCGGGAATGGGGCTACTTTCTGTGAGCCAGTATATTAAGTTTTTTGGAACTTCCCCTCATTGTGAAAATATTATATTCTTTTCTAACAAAGTTGCATGGGTTAAATCGGCTTGGCATCCAGCTGCCCACAAGATAGTATAAATATAAAAACTTATTAAAATGATAGCTACATAATAATATTGTAAAATGATTATTTTGAAAAGAGCAACTGCTAAGTTTCTTGCCGGCTCTTCTCAGCAGAATCCGCTTTCCGAAACGCTGGTTGAGTCATGACGTGACATAAGAGCCACAGCTGGTTGGCCTACGTGAAATAAATAATTTTTGAATTTTGCATGTTGTAAGTATTTTATACTTAAGACTGTGCCGAGCGAAATGTGCCAAACAGGCAGTCACAGTTAAGTTGATAAAATCAACAGCATTTGTTCAATACATCTATAATATATACCTTAACCATAACGAAGAATGCGTTAACAATTACACCGTGGAAAAAACTTAAAATGATTAATATTTTAGCCTACAAAATTACATAAAGTTGGATGAAAACTCCAAAAACGTATGCTGGTGTTAAGCGATTATTTATATTATAACAATAGAAATCTAACGTAATTTTCAGTTCAAACAAAGCATGAATATTTATATTATAATAAATCCGTCTCAAATATTTAAATTACTGTATGACCATTAAGACACATATTTATCAAAAAGCACTTCAAATCTGCCATACATTTTTGTATGGCGGCCACGCGCCGGTTTTAATACGCGTCGTTCGTGCTCTGTGATTCAGTCGTCCACGAGTGTTCAGAGTGAGTCCACGTCACTTTGCTGAACAACCCACCGATCGCGTCTCGATCGTAATCTCGTGTACGTCTATCGACAAAACGATGTAAGTATTTTTTGTGAAAAAACACAAAAATTCTTATATCGCGTATGTTGTGGAATCTATTGACAATAGAGCAAAGTATTGTACTACAAGTTTTATAGAGGACATCAATATCTACAAAAAAAGTCGGCAATACCATAAATCTAACTAATGGGTGATTTTTTTGAGGTTAGGATTTTCATGCATTAGTATTTGACAGATCACGCGGGATTTCAGACAAGGTGTCAAAGAGAAAGATGCTCAGTATGCTTTGACATTTCATAATGAATAGACTTACTAACGAGCAACGCTTGCAAATAATTGAATTTTATTACAAAAATCAGTGTTCGGTTCGAAAAGTGTTTCGCGATTTACGTCCGATTTATGGTCTACATAATCGACCAAGTGAGCAAACAATTAATGCGATTGTGACCAAGTTTCGCACTCAGTTTACTTTATTGGACATTAAACCAACCACACGAATGCGTACAGTGCGTACAGAAGAGAATATTGCGTCTGTTTCTGAGAGTGTTGCTGAAGACCGTGAAATGTCGATTCGTCGCCGTTCGCAGCAATTGGGTTTGTGTTATTCGACGACATGGAAGATTTTACGCAAAGATCTTGGTGTAAAACCGTATAAAATACAGCTCCTGCAACAACTGAAGCCGAACGATCTGCCACAACGTCGAATTTTCAGTGAATGGGCCCTAGAAAAGTTGGCAGAAAATCCGCTTTTTTATCGACAAATTTTGTTCAGCGATGAGGCTCATTTCTGGTTGAATGGCTACGTAAATAAGCAAAATTGCCGCATTTGGAGTGAAGAGCAACCAGAAGCCGTTCAAGAACTGCCCATGCATCCCGAAAAATGCACTGTTTGGTGTGGTTTGTACGCTGGTGGAATCATTGGACCGTATTTTTTCAAAGATGCTGTTGGACGCAACGTTACGGTGAATGGCGATCGCTATCGTTCGATGCTAACAAACTTTTTGTTGCCAAAAATGGAAGAACTGAACTTAGTTGACATGTGGTTTCAACAAGATGGCGCTACATGCCACACAGCTCGCGATTCTATGGCCATTTTGAGCGAAAACTTCGGAGAACAATTCATCTCAAGAAATGGCCCGGTAAGTTGGCCACCAAGATCATGCGATTTGACGCCTTTAGACTATTTTTTGTGGGGCTACGTCAAGTCTAAAGTCTACAGAAATAAGCCAGCAACTATTCCAGTTTTGGAAGACAACATTTCCGAAGAAATTCGGGCTATTCCGGCCGAAATGCTCGAAAAAGTTGCCCAAAATTGGACTTTCCGAATGGACCACCTAAGACGCAGCCGCGGTCAACATTTAAATGAAATTATCTTCAAAAAGTAAATGTCATGGACCAATCTAACGTTTCAAATAAAGAACCGATGAGATTTTGCAAATTTTATGCGTTTTTTTTTAAAAAAAAGTTCTCAAGCTCTTAAAAAATCACCCGTTATTACAGATATGTCACAATAACTACATATTCGCCCTATAGTGAATAATAATACGCTAGTGTCCGTATATCTGTCTGTTCCCTCGCAGCTCCCTAACGAATACACCGATTTTGATGCTGTTTTTATATATTTGAAAGACGTGATCGAGATGGATCTTAGCTATGATTTACGAAAATCTGCTTAGGCGTTTGAAGAAGATGAAGCTCATTTCCTACTTGTCCCCGCCATATTGAATTTTTTTGTTAATGGACTGATTTCGTTCAAAATCGATATTTAGGCTTCTCTGGGGTCAAGACAGAGGAAATCGATGTCAAAATTTAAAAAGTCACCGCCATATTGGAGTTCTTTGTTATTGGACCGATTTCGTTCAAAATCGATTTTTAGGCTTCCCTGGGGTCAAGGAAGAGGAAATGGTTGCCAAAATTGTAAAAAGTGCCGGCCATATTGAAATTCTATATTATTGGACCGATTACGTTCAAAATCGATATCTAAGGTGCCCTAGGGTCAAGAAAGAGGAAATGGTTGTCAAAATTTTAAAAAGTCCCCGCCATATCGAAATCCTTTGTTATTGAACCGATTTCGTTCAAAATTGATATTTAGGCTTCTCTGGGGTCAAGTAAGAGGAACTCATTGGCAAAATTTTAAAAAGTGACCGCCATATTGAAATTCTTTGTTATTGGACCGATTTCGTTCAAAATCGATATGGTGGTGACTTTTTAAAATTTTGGCATCCATTTTCTCTTTCTTGACCCCAGCGAAGCCCAAATATCAATTTTGAACGAAATCGGACCAATAACAAAGAATTTCAATATGGCGATCACTTTTAAAATTTTGGCATCTATTTCCTCTTTTTTTACCCAAGAGAAGCCTAAATATTGATTTTGAACGAAATAGGTCCAATAACAAAGAATTTCAATATGGCGGTCACTTTTTAAAATTTTGGCATCTATTTCCTCTTTCTTGACCTAAAGGAAATCTAAATATCGATTTTGAACAAAATCGGTCCAATAACAAGGAATTTCGATATGGAGGTCACTTTTTTAAATTTTGGCATCTATTTCCTCTTTTTTAACCGACTTCCAAAAAGGAGGAGGTTCTCAATTCAGCCGGTTTTTTTTTTCTATGTATGTCCACCGATTTCTCCGGGATTACTGGACCGATCCGCGTGATTTTTTTTTAATCGACAGAGGATGTTTGCGAAATGGTCCCATAAAAATGTTGACCTTCAACTCCTTAAGCCTGATGCTGCAGGGATATTACTCACCCAAAATAAAGAGATTTAGGAAATGTCGATTACGAATTATTATTGTAGGTAACAAGTATGGACTACATCATGGAGCTCCAGGTCCTAGCTCCTCAATCATAGGATACTACACTTAAAAGCTTAAAATAAAAATTCTTTTCAAAAAACCGACTTCTAACGCCACTACAAAGTATAAAAATAATTTTAGTTTGTCCACGTTTGTTGAAGTCGGGCGGGCCTAAAATACAAACTATGAAACCGACTCGCGATGCTCGCTTAACTTCTACAAACGAGTCTCCCATATTGTGTAGCGTCGCGCATCGGTTTCATAGTTTGAATTTAGGCCCGCCCGACTTCAACAAACGTGGACAAATTAAAATTATTTTTATACTTTGTAGTGGCGTTAGAAGTCGGTTTTTGAAAAGAATTTTTATTTACTCAAGGGAAGCCTAAATATTGATTTTGAAAGAAATCGGTCCAATAACAAAGAATTTCAATATGGCAGTCACTTTTTAAAATTTTGCCATTTATTTCCTCTTTCTTGACCCAAGGGAAGCCTAAATATCGAATTTGAACGAAATCGGTCCAATAACAAAGAATTTCAATATGGCGGTCACTTTTAAAATTTTAGCATCTATTTCCTCTTTCTTGACCCAAGGGAAGCCTAAATATCGATTTTGAACGAAATCTGTCCAATAACAAAGAATTTCAATATGGCAGTCACTTTTTAAAATTTAGCCAATCAGTTCAATTCAGCGGGTGGTAGCCCACACCTCACCTCCTAAAATCTCGCCTCGCGCACAAATGCCTAGCCTTAACAATTATTGTGTTTACATGATAACCACCAATTTTAAAAAATATGAGTTACGTTCTTTTGCGTACAGTCGGCCGGTTAAGCTAGGCAGTCTCGCTGTTGTGTGCGTGCGTTCACGACTTCACGCACACGTCTAGCGAAATACCTAAACAGCGCCCGCGTCTTATGCTCGGCGCAGTCTTAATAGATTGTCAAGATACAAAATGTGGACATTACTCACAACAAAACTCCTAAGTTTATTTAAATTTTCTAAGGGAAAGTACGTTATTACATCGTGACGACCGCAGTGATGGTATCTGTGCGGGACGATATAGTGCAAGTGTATAATAATAAATAAAGATGAAAATAGAAAACCCATAGGGAAATAGGCCGCGGCTCTCCTTACGGTACAGCTACGAGCCGAAAAGATACCTTATTAATTCCTAGAAATAGACCGCGTCTCTCCCAACGGTACAGCTAGGAACCGTAAAGACACCTCTGTAATTCCAAGAAATGCCGCGGCTTTCCCTACGGTACAGCTCATAGTAGTAAAGATACCTAATTATGTAATAATACCTATTATTATTACTAAATTGTCATTGGTTTAAGATAATGCGCTCTGATTGGTGCACTGATCGATAGCAAAATTACACCAATCAGAGGGGCTACATTTTTTCTGCTATTTTTGTATAAATACCGGGCTGAATTGTAAGCCGACACAGTTCCCACCGGCAAGCAGTAGCGGTACCCAATAAAGGAAGAAAAGTTCTTCGAGAGTTTTCCTTGCTACCCAACCAACCCAGCTACAGCGAATGTACAGAAGCGTACATTGAATGGTCCTTCGAACCGGATCCGTTGGAAAATCGGGAAAATTCTGAAGGAAATTCGTCGGCCTAGCAAGAATGCCAGTGACACGGCAGGAACTCAAGAGCCGTAAGGCATCGTCGGAAGAAACTCCGTCCACGTCAGAGGGTACCGCTACCACCTCCGCGACCGAAACCAGCGCGGAGACCGCTACCGCGTCGACAGCCACGGGGACTGTCACCACCGACACCACGGAGCGCACGACGACCACGGGTACCTCCGCGACGTCGGTGCGCTCTACAGCGCCATCCTCCGCGACAGTGAAGAGGACTGCGGCCGCCACTGCCGGCGCCGCTACCGCCGCCGCTTCCGTCGCCGCCACCGTCGCACGCTCAACTACGCCCGCCGTCGCGCCGACGCTGCCAGCCGCCGCGACACAGATGGAACCCCCCGCCGCCAGGGAGGTTCCCGTTACAGTACAGGGGCGTACTCGAGATGCAGACACGTCTACAGTAAGGAGGAAGAAAACAGTCAACACACGGGAGTCGAAGCAAGTACAGGTGCCCCGCCCCCCTAGCAAGAGGGGGGGTGGATCGACACACAGCAAGGCCAAGGCTAACAAGATAGCTAAGGCCAAAGAAGAGATGCTACGACTGCAGATCGAATTAGCTGCCGCCCGTCTCGCCGCTCTGGAAGCAGACGATACAGAAGATGAATTAGAAGAAGAAGATGGTGCCTACGCCGAACCCGAAGCCGAAGTGACTGAACGAGTGGACAACTGGTTGGAGAGTCAACACCCACGCCCCGTGCTGGCGATCACCGACGCACCGCACTACCCAATAGAAGAGCCGGTGGTCAACGACGCGGGACAACAGAAGCAACAGGAAGCAATACTTCAGTCACCGGCGGGAGTACAGCCCGGCTTAACGGAGTTAGCCGAAGCAATTACGCGCGCCGTCAAAGCAGCACAGCGCCCCAAGTTTATAGAGCTGCCAACGTTTGGAGGGTCACATCAAGAGTGGCTACCGTTCCGCGCCGCATACTACGAAACGGAAAGCATGTTCACGACAGTGGAAAATACGAACCGTCTACGAAGAAACCTGAAGGGCAAGGCAAAAGAAGCTGTGGAGGGGCTTCTCATCACCAGCGCGCACCCAACAGAAGTCATGAAAACCCTGGAGTCAAGATTTGGAAGACCGGAGTCAATAGCAATGATGGAAATGGAAACGCTCCGCGGATTGCCACGTCTCACCGAGTCACCGCGCGACATTTGCATTTTTTCGACGAAGGTCTCCAACGTGGTGGCAACACTGAAGACTCTGAGCTGCGTGAACTACATGTACAACCCGGAAGTTTCGAAGACGGTGGTGGACAAGCTCACACCTACGCTGCGCTACAGATACTACGACTTCGCCGCAGCACAGCCGAAGGAGGATCCAGACCTGCTGAAAATGGAGAAGTTCCTCAAGAGAGAAGCCGAGCTATGCGGGCCGTACGCGCTGCCGGAACAGGTGGCGCCACCTACTGCAGCCACTCAACAGAAGAGACCACACACCCGTCGACCACGAGAACCGCTCCACCGAACGCCGCTGGGGGCCCTACTACCACGCTCCCAGCGGCTGCCAACCCACCCACTGAGCGGGGACAGGCGCTGCGCGGTAGGCGCAGACCGCGCAACCGCGGCCGCCGCCCCGCTCGCAACGAGCCAGCCGCCGCCTCCACGCCTCAGCCGAGGCAAGCGAGGCAAGCGCCCTCGCAACCGGCCGCGCAGGCGCAATCCCAGGCGCCTGCGCCGACTCAACCTGCGACTCAACCGGCGCCGACTCAACCTGTGCCGACTCAACCGGCGCCGACTCAATCGGCCCCGACCGCTCCCGCTACAACAGCCCGACCACAGTCACCGACGCCTGCCGCTTCTCGGGAGCAAACTCGCCGCTCGCAGCGGATTGCTCCTGAGAGGGCGCAGGCGCAAGCTCGCGTGCAGCAGCAAGCGCGCGAGCAACCTGCACCATCACGCGCTGCACCGCGCGCCGCGCCACGCACTGCCCGGCGCGCAGCCCCACCTGCCGAGCAACACACCGCCTCCCAACCGCCTCCCCCCGCATCTCAACAGGGGGAAGCGAGACACAGCCCGGACATCATGGCCATAGTCCGGGTTGTGTTGGAGGCAATAACGACCGGGCTGACGACATACCTACAAGGACAGGGCGCAGTACAGGCGATCGCAGCAGGGATGGCGGTCTTAGCGCGACTCCCGTCCTGCTGAGGGTCCTGTACTGGAACCCGGGCGGCATCAGAGGCCACATCCGCGAGCTCACAACACTCGCCCAGTCGCAGGATGTCCACGTCATCCTCCTGGGCGAGACCAAGCTCGCGGAACACGTCGAGCTCCGTATCCCGAACTTCTTCGTGTACCGGCGCGACGAAGTCTCTCCCCGGGGTCTAGCCTTCAGAGGAACGGCGGCCCTGGTGCGGAGGGACATCGTACACGAGGAAGTTGAACACGCACCATACACATCCCTGCGTACGCAGGGAGTGCGTGTTCACGCCGGGGAGGAGGAGCTCCTCCTGTATGCCGCCTACCGACCACCTACCACGACCTTCTGCAGCACCGACGTCCACACACTCCTCGAGTCGCATGCCCCCACACTAGTCGTGGGTGATTTTAACGCGAAGCACCAAGCCTGGGGCTCGCGCGTAATCACCCCGACCGGAAGGGCTTTACTCGAGGACAGCGAGCACCACCAGTACGGTATATTGGGTCCTGGAGCACCGACCAATATACCGTCTAACCCCCACTACCACCCGGACGTCCTGGACATCGTGCTGCATCACCGGATTGACCACCCCATCAGTGTCGAGCCACTCTATGACCTCGACACTGAACACCTGCCGATCCTGGTCACGCTCAACCTCCAGCGCGACTTCACCATACCGCGTCCTCCCAGAGCCAAGACCAACTGGGAGAAGTTCGCCGTCGCGCTGTCGGAGCTAGAGCTCGGAGGCCCCATCTCGGACCCAGTGGATGTTGACCGGGCCGCCAACACCATCACGGCGGCCATCCAGACGGCCAAACAGGAGGCCACTACCACCATGCCCCCCACTGGGCGACGAGACCTGCTTTCGAGCTCGCTCCGCGACATGCTGAGGAGGAAGCGCGCCCTGCGCAAACTATGGGCGCGCACTCGCTGTCCGACGGTCAAGCGTGACCTCAACCGTCTTGCACAGGAAGTGAGGCTAGCACTCGGCGCCCGCGAAGATGATGACTGGGAGAAGACCATCGACGCGGCAGCCGAGTCAGAAACATCGCTGTACCACCTGTGCAAGACACTCACCGGATCTGACTCACCCGTCTACCCTTTGCTAGACAGCCAGGGTAGGCGAAGATATTCCGCCAGTGACCGAGCTGAGATCATGGCGGAGTATATGGAGTTGCAGTTCACCCCCAACCCACCGGCCAACGACAACGCGCACAGGCACCACACCGAGCTCGAACATCAAGTGCGGGAATTCCTGTCGGCCCAGACTCCTCCGCTCCGGGGGGACGAGTTCATCTCCCCGTCTGAGCTGAGGAAAGCCGTCATCCGTCTCCCCAAACGGAAGGCGGCAGGCTACGACGGAATTCCGATCGCCGCACTTCAGCAGCTGCCAAGAAGAGCCCTCGTAGCGCTAGCGAGGCTCTTCAATGGCATTCTCCGCACCGCACACTTTCCGGAGACCTGGAAGAGGGGGAAGGTGATCACCATCCCCAAACCGGGCAAGGACCGCCGCCTACCAGGGAGCTACCGCCCGATCACCCTACTGCCGCACATCGCCAAGCTGTTCGAGCGTCTGTTGCTGCGAAGGCTCACCCCGTACGTCCGTTTACGGGATGAGCAGTTCGGCTTTCGCAGTAACCACTCAACGACGCTCCAGCTGGCGAGAGGACTTCACCACATCGCCAGCAAGACGAACAAGGGCTACTGCACCGTCGGGGTCTTTCTCGACATCGAGAAGGCCTTCGACCGTGTGTGGCACACCGGTCTGCTGGCAAAGCTCCTCACCACCGACCTGCCACCCGCGATTGTGCGGCTGGTGGCCTCTTTCCTGGACGGGCGGTCCTTCCACGTCTCCGTGGAGGGCGCGGACTCCCAGCCGCGCCCCATCCGTGCGGGAGTGCCCCAAGGCAGCTGCCTCTCCCCGTGCCTGTACGCGTTGTACACCAACGACATCCCTACCCTCGCCGGACACCTGCGCGAGGGGGAGGAAGACGTGCTGTTGTCGCTCTACGCCGACGACAGCGCGTATCTCGCGTCGTCGTTCCACCAAGCCGCCGCCTGCAACAAGATGCAGCGCATGTTGGACCTGCTTCCGGAGTGGCTGGACAAGTGGAGGATGGCCGTCAACGTGGGGAAGACGGCCGCGATCCTGTTCGGCATCCGGAAGCCATTACGTCAGCTCCGCTTCCGAGGGCAGGACATAGAGTGGCAAACTTCGGTGTGCTACTTGGGGTGCCGCATCGACCTCAGCCTGAACCTGATTCCCATGGTCAACCACGTGGTGAGTCAGGCTAAGGCGGCACTGTCGATGCTGTACCAAGTCCTCACCTCGAGTCTATCACCGAAGACCAAGCTCCTCATCTATGGAGCCTATGTCCGCTCCAGACTGACGTACGCGGCCCCAGCCTGGTATGCGTACTGCTCAGCGTACCAGGCACGCCGCCTACAGGTCCAACAGAACAAGTGCCTCCGCCTGATCGTTGGAGCTCCGAGGTACGTGAGGAACGATGTCATCCATCGCGACCTCAAGACGCCCACCGTGGAGGAGTACGTCCGTACACTGGCGCGGCGCATGTTCGCCAGCGCCGACAACGGACCGTACGAACACCTCCACGGCATCGCACCGCTAGCCAGCCGACCACCGACCGGGCGTCCTCTACCTCGTGAGCTCCTGCGATCGCCACCACCGAGGAGGCACGCAGGCGGCCACAGCGACGACGACGCGAGACCCACTGGACATGACCTCAGCTCCGCGCACGGTGGCGACACCATCGCCCGTAGCGCGGAGCACTCCACCGGATTTGACACCGCCCCGCTCGCGGCGGCTATCTGCCCGCCAGCGACGCGGGGCCCCTGGCGATACACTGGCCCCGCGCTCGATGACGACCCTTTCGTCAGTAGCGCGGGGCCCCACACCGAACACGACACCGCTCCGCTCGCGGCGGCGACTTGCCCGCCTGCGACGCGGGGCCCCCGGACCGACACCGGTCCCGCGCACGGCAGCGACTCTATCGCCCGTAGCGCGGGCCCACCCTCTGGACCCGACACCGCTCCGCTCGCGGCGGCTACCCTGCCCGCCAGCGAGCGGAGCCACTGGACTGACATTGAGCCGCAAGGCCCCTACCCATAGTGGAATAGGAGCCTCAGCCGTCGTGGATTGCCAAGACGGCTGAAAACCCAGCACCGGGGAAGTGTTCTTCCCCGCGACCCGCCCGGGTAATGAGGCCACGCCTCGAAGCCCGCACCCTCCGCTGGCCACGGCCAACGAAGACGACCCTCGCAACAGAGGATACACAACGTTACAGAGAAGACGTACACACCCAGGTGCCCCATATGCAACGAAGAGCATACTTCTACGGAGTGTGAACAGTTCAAGAACTCAGATGCGAATGGAAGATGGGACATAGCCAAGTCCAAGCGCCTATGCTTCCGATGTCTTCGATACAGAAACAGAACCCATAGCTGCCGGGCTAAGGCGTGCGGTATCAACAGCTGCAAGTACTTCCACCACAAGATGCTGCACTACACCAAGGCTCCGGAGAAGAAAGAAGATAAGGAAGCTACAGAAGTAATCAACTCCGCGTGGACTATTAAGAAGAAACAATCGTATCTGAAGATTATTCCAGTTCAAGTTGAGGGGCCCAAGGGAACGTTCAACACTTTCGCCTTGATGGACGACGGGTCAACAGTAACATTGATCGACAACAGCGTAGCTGAGTGCATCGGAGCAACAGGACCAGTCGATCCTTTGAAGATAGAAACCATCAACGACTTGAAGACATCGGAGTCAGCTTCAAGAAGAGTGAACATCAAGTTAAGAGGTCTCAACGATCATGAAGAGCGTGTACAAGCACGTACAGTGAAGAACCTTCAAGTGGCGTCACAACGGGTTTCAAGAGAGTTGGTAGATGGCTGCAAACACCTGGCAGACATCCGCGACTACCTCGTATATGCAGATGTAAAGCCACGAGTGCTGATTGGTCAAGACAATTGGCATCTTCTGCTGACAACAGAAGTGAGAAGAGGAGACAACAACCAACCAGTGGCCTCTCTCACACCACTGGGGTGGGTGCTACATGGCAGCCAGACTCGTGCCATCGGACGCAGCATCGACTTCGTATCACACGTCACAGAAGAAACAGAAGATAACTTGGACAGCCTCGTCAAGCAATATTTCGAGATGGACGCGCTCTGCATACAGCCAAAGAAACCGAAGACAGATCCAGAAGAACGGGCACTTCGTATCCTGGAGAAGACCACCACAAGAACAGAAGAAGGAAGATATGAAACAGGACTTCTCTGGCGCAAAGAAGATGTCACGTTCCCTGACAACTACGACAACTCACTGAAGCGACTCTTCAACATCGAAAAGAAGATCGATCGAGACCCCAAGCTAAAACAGAAGTATACAGAACAGATGGAAGCTCTCGTCTCGAAAGGATACGCTGAACTCGCTCCGAAACAGAAGACTGCAAGCAAGACGTGGTACTTGCCACACTTCGCGGTGATTAACCCAATGAAACCTTTCTCAGGTTTCATTGGGTTAATCTCCCGAGTAGTACATGATGCAGCAGCGAAGACGAAGGGAGTAGCTCTCAACGATATGCTACTCAAAGGACCTGATCTTCTACAGTCACTACCTGGCGTCGTCATGCGGTTCCGGCAACACGAGATAGCAGTCACAGCAGATATCAAGGAGATGTTCATGCAAGTCAAGCTGCGAGCCGAAGACAGAGATGCACTCCGCTACCTGTGGCGCGGAGAGCGACGAGACGACCAACCACCTGAAGAATATAGGATGACTTCGTTGATCTTCGGTGCATCAAGTTCTCCATCTACAGCAATCTACATCAAGAACTTGAACGCCAAACAGTATGAAGATACTCACCCTGAGGCTGCAGCTGCCATCATACAGAAGCACTACGTTGACGACTACTTGGACAGCTTCAGAAGCCTCGAAGACGCAGTGCGCATCACGAAGTCAGTGCGTGAAGTGCACTCAAAGGCCAGCTTTGAACTGAAACAGTGGAAGTCGAACTCACCACATTTATTAGAGGCATTGGGTGAAAGTCAACAGTCAGAAGATATGGAACTCTACAAGCCAGAAGAGAAGACAGAACGAGTACTGGGCGTTATCTGGAAACTCAACACAGACGAGCTCACCTTCAACCTCAACCTGGCACGCGTCGCGCCAACGCTCATCAATGGGAAGACTCCTACGAAGAGAGAAGCGCTAAGAGTGGTCATGTCACTGTTTGACCCACTCGGTTTCGCATCGCCTGTCACCATAAGGGCGAAACAGCTGCTGCAAGAAGTATGGCGAAGAGGAACATCATGGGACGACGAGCTGGATGAAGACCTGGCGGAACAATGGCAAGACTGGATAGCTCACCTGAAGAATCTCAGCAACGTGACGATCCCGAGAAGATATCTCCAATACAGCGACGCCGCTTCGATACAGCTGCACGTGTTCACCGACGCCAGCGAAGCAGCCTACTCAGCAATTGTCTTCTGGAGAACAGTGGCGCCAAATGGTGAAGTCAACCTATCTCTCGTCATGGCCAAAGCGAAGGTTGCACCGTTGAAGCTGACATCCATCCCGAGGCTGGAGCTACAAGCGGCGGTCATGGGAACTAGGCTCGCCGATACAGTTATAGAAGAGCACGAAAGAAAACCGGCAGCAAAGTGTTTTGGACAGACAGCAAGACCGTGCTGACCTGGATAAGAACTGGATCATGTTCATACAAGCCATACGTAGCCCATCGCCTGGCTGCAATTGAAGAGGCCTCCACAGTCACCGAGTGGCGTTGGGTTCCAACGAAGCTGAACGTAGCGGACGACGCCACACGAGACGTCCCAACGTCCTTCAATAAAGATCATCGCTGGTACAAGGGACCGGACTTCCTCTACCAAACAGAGGAACATTGGCCCGTCGAAGTCACTGCAACAGAAAAGGAAGAACCTTCGGGCGAAGAGAAAGTAAATCACATCGCCAACGACAGGAAACAGAAACTCGCAGAAGCCCTACCTGAAGCATCTCGTTTCTCGAATTGGGACAGACTCCGATACGCCACAGCTCGGGTTCTACAGTTCATCCAACTCTGTAGAACCAAGAAGGAAAGCGTCAATTACAAAAGGACGCGAAAGAACACAGAAAAGGATCCAAGCTGGAAGAAAACGAACAAGCCTGCGACGAAGCAACAGCCAACAGTCAAGAAAACAACGTCGCCTAATAGAAAGTTTCTCCCAGTCACTGCCGAACAGCTCAGAAGAGCGGAAGAGCTTCTGATGCGTGCATCCCAAGAAGATTCCTTCTCAGAAGAAATAGAAGACTTAAGAAACAGCAAGACACTCAACAAGGAGAGCCGTCTGTACCAGCTGAGCGTCGCATACGTCAACGATGCAATCAGGCTAAGAAGTCGGATTCAAGCAACACAAGACGTAACAGAAAACTTCAAGAGCCCCATGGTACTCGACGGTGATCATCCAACAGTCAAGCTCTGGGTGAAGGCTATACATCATCAGCTGCATCACGCCGGAGTCGAAGCTACAGTCAACGAGTGCAGACAACAGTACTGGGTGCTACGAGTGCGTCCAGTCACAAGAATGATCATAAGAAGATGCCTGTTCTGCAGAATGAAGACACAGAAGCCGCCATACCCCAGAACCGGGGACCTGCCGGAGTGTCGCCTGGCTCATCACAAGCGACCCTTCACCTTCACTGGCGTCGACTACTTCGGACCTCTCTCAGTGACCGTCGGCCGAACGCGACAGAAAAGATATGTGGCCATCTTCACCTGTCTCACCACGAGAGCCATACACCTGGAGATTGCTGGCTCACTCAGCGCTGATTCGGCAGTGATGGCGTTGAGGAGAATGATGGCTCGCCGGGGTTTCCCGACGGAAATCTGGTCAGATAACGGCAGCAACCTGAGAGCGGCTGACAAGGAACTTCGGCAGGCGATGGACAGCGCAACAGCAGAAGAAGCAGCGAAGAAGAAGATCTCCTGGCGATACATACCACCAGGAGCTCCATTCATGGGCGGAGCTTGGGAACGAATGGTACGCTCCGTGAAGACAGCACTCGCAGCCACGCTACATGAACGGCATCCTACAGAAGAAGTCCTCTCCACCCTACTGGCTGAGGTGGAATATACAGTCAACAGCAGGCCGCTGACACACGTCTCAGTCAGCCCCGAGGATCCTGAAGCACTGACGCCCAACCACTTTCTGTTGGGTGGCCCGGGACGTGTACCGCTGCCAGGTACATTCGACGAGCGGGACGCCGCCTCCAGATCGACGTGGCGAGCCGCGCAGAGATTGGCCGACGTGTTCTGGACGCGCTGGGTGAAGGAGTACCTAACGGAGCTCCAACACCGGCGGGAGCCGCACGGACGAGGACCAGCGATCCAGATCGGCGACCTCGTGCAAGTTGTCGACGCCAACCTACCGCGCAACGTGTGGATCCGAGGAAGAGTCATCGCCACGTACCCGGGACCAGACGACGTCGTGCGAGCAGTGGACATCCAGACCAAGGGAGGAGTGCTGCGACGGCCGGTGAGGAAGCTGGTGGTCCTGCCCCTGTCTACAAACGACGCGCCCGCACCGACAAGTGATGCGACATAGTCGCACGGCGGGAGAGATGTGCGGGACGATATAGTGCAAGTGTATAATAATAAATAAAGATGAAAATAGAAAACCCATAGGGAAATAGGCCGCGGCTCTCCTTACGGTACAGCTACGAGCCGAAAAGATACCTTATTAATTCCTAGAAATAGACCGCGGCTCTCCCAACGGTACAGCTAGGAACCGTAAAGACACCTCTGTAATTCCAAGAAATGCCGCGGCTTTCCCTACGGTACAGCTCATAGTAGTAAAGATACCTAAATATGTAATAATACCTATTATTATTACTAAATTGTGATTGGTTTAAGATAATGCGCTCTGATTGGTGCACTGATCGATAGCAAAATTACACCAATCAGAGGGGCTACATTTTTTCTGCTATTTTTGTATAAATACCGGGCTGAATTGTAAGCCGACACAGTTCCCACCGGCAAGCGGTAGCGGTACCCAATAAAGGAAGAAAAGTTCTTCGAGAGTTTTCCTTGCTACCCAACCAACCCAGCTACAGCGAATGTACAGAAGCGTACAGTATCATCTCTGAAATATCTCTGGTATGGTCTGATCACCTGGTGGGATTGGCCGCGGCTAGTAAAGTTGTCACTTACCACTCTACCGTTCAAGATGTGCCGCCAAGTGATTTAGACTGCATCGGCACTTACCAATTACCATCAGGTGAGATCGCAGTCAACGGCTGTCTTGTCATGAAATAGAAAAGTTTTATGATTCAAAGTACGTTCTGATTACTGTTAATGAGTATACTTATTTCCCAAAGCACCTAACGATTGGAAAGTAATAATTGGGCTATGGTCCATACCAGCCCAACTTTGATATAGCGACGTCATTAAATGCAATAATATCTAATGCTATCACTCTAATCAGAGAAAACAAAGAGTGCCCACGGAATTTTAAAATGCGTAAATCCACGCGGACTAAAGTCACATAAAGGAATGATCTTCCCATACTAAGTACCAATCATAAGCTTTTTTATTTGATGACAAGATATTCCTTGACTGCGATCTCACCTGATGGTAAGTGACGATGCAGTCTAAGATGGTAGTGGGTTAACTTGGAAGGGAATACCCCTGAACGGTTTCTAAATTCCATTGTGCCGGAACGCTAAATCGCTTGAAGTCATGTCATTGACGGTAGGGTAGTAATTTAGCCACGGCCAAAGCGTCCTACCAGACCACAAATCCCAAATTGCCTCCGCCGGGAACCCGAGATGTCCCAGTTATAAGACCACAGCGCTCACCACTGCACCAGAGCGGTCATCAGAAAAAATAACGATGTATGTCATTCAGTAAATAACGGTTGTAATCGTAATAATTTAATATAAAAAAATCTTTTTAAAAAACCGACTTCAAACACCCGCGCCACTACAAATTTTGTTGATTTTAAAACCGCTCGACCGAATTCGATAAAATTTTAATGAGACCACCTAGGAAGTACACCCTTTCCAAATCGGTTCAGGCGTTCGTTCAGGCAAAAAACAAAGATTCCGACGAATTGACAAGCTCCTCATTTTTAGGGTTCCGTAGTAAACAAGGAACCCTTATAGTTTCGCCATGTCCGTCCGTCTGTCTGTCTGTCTGTCCGCGGTTTAGCTCAGAGACTATTGGTACTAGAAATCTGTAATTTGGCAAGGGTATAAATATCAATCACGCCGACAAAGTGGTGAAATAAAATTGTGGAAAATAATTTTTTTAGGGTACCTCCCCTACATGTAAAGTGGGGATGAATTTTTTTTTCTCGTCTATCCCATATTGTGGGACGTCGTTGAATAGGTCTTTCAAAAATATTGTAGGTGTGGGAACACCATTTTTCAATTCAGGGATCCGTTTGTGAAATATGATATTTTAAAGTGCTAAATTTTATTAGAGTCAAGTGTCCCCCCCCTCTGCCAGCTAAATGGTTGTATATAGGATACAAGAAAAAATTCACAGCAGTAGTTTATATAATGAATTTTAAAGGAAAACTATCACGGCTAAGTAGGGTTCATTAGTTAAGGAGTTATATCTGTTTTTTCTAAGTTAGGTATTACACGTAGTGTAAGTTGCATATTTTGTAGTATATTATAGTATTTAAACCATGGAACTCAAAATGTATTCAATATTCATAAATAAAATAAAGCACTATCCTAGGTCAGCAATAATATTTGAGACTTTCAACTACGGAACCCTACACTGCGCGTCGCCCGACTTGCACTTGGCCGGTTTTTTTTTTAATTCGGTTAAGAATAACGCTGTAGGTACATGTCATTCATCAAATAACGGTTGTGATCGTAATAACATGATCGCCATAATTCGGTGCCACCAGAGTGCTACTCGGTTTAAGCATGACCAATTTTCCCACAGCATCGCTCATAAAAAGCCCTTAAATGATGGATAACCAATAATATTTGATTGCGCCGGCTGACCTCCCGGGCGAGTAATTCGCGAGTGATATATCAATTTGACATTGACGGCGTCTCGGGAGCGGTCCGCGCTGCCGGGCCTGGAGGCTGAGCCGCTGCACCGGAGCCAGGGTTGCCAGATCGGGATACGTCGGGATTCTCCCGACATCGATTTTAGGCGCCCGGTATGAGAAAAATTTGAGGTGTAAAATCTGCTTATGAATGACCTTGTTACGTTTTTATGACAGCGTTACTAAAAACTGTAGATCAGCGCCATCTTTCGGCTTATGTGTAAACTATTTCGAATAGCAACTCTGTTGTACGCCCTAAAACCCTGCGATAAAATGTTAGCACTGCTAACATAATGGTTCCAGCTATTTACAATAGATGGCCGTATTTGATATTAACCAGCACAAATGCTATAAAGTAAACTCCAGTCGTGCGTCGTCGTAGCTGACACACACACTTTTTTTGTGATGTTGGATAGAAGCAGGCGTTACTTTGCGGAAGTTCATGATTAGCAAGAAAAGGGTAGAATTATTTTGCTATAATCCGCCAACAGAAAAAATCTGTATGGTCAAACATGCAATTAAAAGCTAAGCACCACTCACCTACCCAACCAAGCAAGAAAGCCAAGTTCCCAAGCAAGCAATGCCACCACCACTCACATGCACCACCACACAAGACTTTCACACTACTCTCGACGCACGTTTCGCCCCGACACCGGAGCATCCTCAGGAGATGTCGACTTTACAATGCTGTATTGTCTAGTATTATTGTGATGTCCTGAATCCCGACAAAATCCAAAATATTCCGACGAATAAAGATTAATTCTCTTTAAAAATTTATGTGGTGGTGTCGTGTGATGCGGTTTGTTACGTTCCCTCAAATATGGGTGAGCGAAGCAACGTCATGCTCGTGAATGGGTTCCACCGGCGGGAATGGGGCTACTTTATGTCTGCCCATTTAAAGATTGTTAGTAGGTATGCATTTTTGGAACTTCCCCTCATTGTGGAAACACTGCATACATAGCATAGTATCTATTGTATTGTAAACTTGTTTTCAAAAGAGCAATCGCCAAGTTTCTTGCTGGTTTTTCTCGGCAGGAAGGGCATTCCGAACCAGTGGTAGAGTCAGGCGATTCAAAAGCACTTGTAAAAAGTTTAGTTGAATAAAAAATATTTTTTCATCATACCTATTCGAAAAACGAATATTGGCTTCAGAGGATAGCGGGAGCAAAATTTAATTTTAACCCCATGATTTTTCATTTCTCTCTTCTGATTGGTCCGCTTTCGTGCTTTAGCATACTAAATCACTAACGCGGACCAATCAGAAGAGAGAATTCAAAAATGTGTCGAAATTCAAAAATGTTTGAGAAGCTGTTGTCTTCGATAAGTCATGTGATCTTTGTCGATTAGATATGTACGCCCATACTACATACCAACATAAATATTAATGTTTAATTATTTCATAAAAAATTATTTGTGTTTTATTTAAACTTTCAATATACGTATTGGTAATGTCTATACTCTATACAAAGTAGGTTGATACTCCTAGCTTTTTCTCATAGGTAATGATGAAAAATAGTGTGTGTCATTCGGGGCCAAGATTTTTTGCTCTCGGGCGGCGTATATTGAATTCCTCGCTACGCTCAGGATTCTACTTTAGAATCCCTCGCTGCGCTCGGGATTCTACTATGGAATCCTTCACTTCGCTCTGAATTCAAAATAACGCCCTCGGGGAACAAAAAATTCCTTTGGCCCCATATAACACAAATAACTATTATTCTATTCTAATTAATACCTATTACCATTATGTATCGAGTATCGACAAACAGCTAAGTAGAATTCTACAGGCCTCGGTCTTGCTCCACCTTCATCCAGAAACTCCCTGCGACTCGTCTGATGTCGTCAGTCCGCTGCGCTTGCCGGTGCGGTGTCACCACTCCAGCACCTTGGGACAACCATCAGTTCCCCACCCATGTGCCCCACCCATTTCCACTATTCTAAGTAAAAGTATAATAATAATAACTTCAAAATATCCACCATAATCGACCAGAGCCTTGCGTACACAACGTATTTCACTCACTGTCTCTTGGTTATTCTGAGTGATATATTCACTCAGATAACAGTGTCTCGCCGTATTGTATATTTTTAACCCCCGACGCAAAAAGAGAGGGGTGTTATAAGTTTAACGTGTCTGTCTGTGTATCTGTGTATCTGTGTATCTGTCTGTGGTAACGTAGCCGCCAAACGGATGAACCGATTTTCGTTTAGTTTTTTTTGTGTCATAGATAATTTTATCCCGAGTGTTCTTAGCCATGTTTCATGAAAATCTGTTCAGCCGTTTGAAGATTATCAGCTCTTTTCTAGTTGATTAGGGGATCTGACCAACTTCCTTATGTCCGATCGATTCGAAATTTGGTACCGTGTTACTTCAATGATATTGAAAGTATATGGTAAGGTAACCATGACCTGATCAGCCGTTTGAAGATCATCAACTCTTTAATAGTTGATGAGGGGATCTGACTACCTTCCATATGTCCTATCGATTCGAAATTTGTTACCGTGTTACTTCAATGATATTGAAAGTAGGTATATGGTAAGGTAACCATGACCTGATCAGCCCTTTGAAGATCATCAGCTCTTTAATAGTTGATGAGGTGATCTGACTACCTTCCATATGTCCTATCGATTCGAAAGGTACCGTATTACTTCAATATTGAAAGAATATGGTAAGGTAACCATGACTTTAAATATGACATGTTAGAGTAGGTAAGGTTTAGATTTCGAAGGTGGGTAATTAAATGGGATCAATTAGGCTCAATTAACACTGCGCTAACAAATCGCTATAAATACCTTCCAAATATTTATACCTACTTTAAAAAGGACTAAATAAAAGTAAAACTAAAAATTTTAAAAACCCCCCGACACAAAAAATAATCTCTAAAAACTAACAAATAATATTTTTTTCGTACCACTTGCTCAAAAAAGTGACATTCTGTGCCACAAAAAGCGAACATAAAAATAGTCATTTTTAATCTGTTAAAAACAGGGAAAGAAAATAGGGTATTTGACTATAATAAAAATATCGTTTCAACTGGTGTCATCCTAAAAGATTATTATCTAAGAACAGTATTCCATATGACAAAACTAAAAAATAAAGCTTTATTTAATTAGAAAACATTAAATAAAATTGCTATAATTCTGGCCATGGTCACGTGATCGAAAACGTTCCGTGATCTCGAATGACGTCACAGTCCAAACCACCTATGGAATTCTCATTTTGTCAATACATTTCGACGTGTTTGTGCGGCGTATTAAGCTAATTTCGTCTGTTTTTCATCGTTACTATTTTATTAAATACCAAATAGTATGCGACACGCGGCCTAAACACATATTATAAAATTGTCATTGTTTGAAATGTGAACTGTTACGTCATGAGAGCAAATGGAACGTTTCGGCGGCAATTTATTTTTTTGAATTTATTTCTCGATTTTTATGAAAAATAATGAAAATTATGCCGAAATATATGTTTCGTTAGCTTCAGCATAGCATTATTAACAATTTAAGATGATTTTCTAAAAGTAGTCAAATAGCCTATTGTACTGAATTTCATTCATCCTCTAGGGGGAGAATGTGATTTAAATTTGGAATACTTACCGAAATTTATACTGAACTACATCTGTGTTTACACCATTGAGTTTGTATGTAAAGCATTATACATCATTTTGAAAAAGGAATACGCATTTATTATGCAGTTATGATTATTGAATAAAATTACGAAAACCGACGAGGCCGTATGAGCTTGATGCCTTTGCTTTTCCGACAAAAAAATATGAGTCTAGGAATTTGCCGCGTTTTTGTTTTCTTCAAATACATAAACGTGAAGTTTATTTTAATTTATTTTTATAAATATGTAAAGTGTGTCCTACCGGTAATGACGTATGGAGCGGAAACGTGGACACTGACGGTGGGCCTCGTTCACAAATTAAAAGTCGCTCAGCGCGCTATGGAGCGAGCTATGTTGGGAATCTCTCTCTGGGATAAAATCCGGAACGAGGAAGTTCGTAGAAGAACAAAAGTGACCGACATAGCTCTGAGGATTAGCAAGCTGAAGTGGCAGTGGGCAGGTCATATCTGTCGCAGAACCGATGGCCGATGGGGCAGACGTGTTCTGGAGTGGAGACCGCGTACCGGCAAGCGCAGTGTAGGACGACCTCCAACTCGTTGGACCGATGACCTTAAGAAGGTGGCGGGAAGCGGTTGGATGAGGAAGGCGGAGGACCGTGTTTGGTGGCGCGCTCTCGGAAAAGCCTATGTCCAGCAGTGGACGAATACAGGCTGATGATGAAATATGTAAATGTTCTAAAAATACGTTACGATGTTAAATCAAAGCGACAGTGACAGTGAATTGTCGGATTCCATCAGTGCAAATGCTCAGACGCAAGAACAGAGAAATACTCAAATCAACTCATCAACAATAAATGTACCAAACAAAAATGTAACTCTCTCTATCAATAATAAATAATTGGACCAATGTTTCGAATGTTAACTTTTACTTTTGTCATTATTTTTAATAAATGCTTATCTCATATTATTATTGTGTTAATTTTTTCGCAAATGGTACGAAAAGTAGAGTATTTTCCTCGGTGATAAAGCTGTCTTAGTCTTGGGTGAACTTAAATCCCTCGCTACACTCAGGACTCGTCTTAAATCCCTCGCTTCGCTCGTGATTTAAGTTTTTAACACCCTCGCTACGCTCGGGAGTAAACCTCGAGTCCTTCGTTACGCTCGCGATTTAAATCGTCACCCGCGACAGAAGACACTGCTTTATCCCCTTGGTTAATAATCTACTAATACCTATATATAATTATTATCGTCACATATATTATGTAAGTTCAAATATTTTTATTTTCCAAGCGTCGTCGTCACGTCGGGGGACCGCTAAGTGAGAAAAACAGGTGTAGTCGCAGATTGCAACAAAAGAATTTACTCCAAAAAATTCGCAAAATCGACACAACCGTCAACGTCGTCTGCCCTCACGTGTCGCGCGCGGCATTACGTAGAGCGTAGACTATAGATCGCTCGTACCTACCTAAATGTAATTCGTTAATAATTAATTAGCTGTTGGAAAAATACTTTATAAACTTTAGCGGTCCCGCGACGCGACGACGACACTTGGAAAATAAAAATATTTGAACTTACATAATATATGTGACGATAATAATTATATATAGGTATAAAATATTATTTGTTAGTTTTTAGAGATTATTTTTTGTGTCGGGGGGTTTTTAAAATTTTTAATTTTACTTTTTACTCGTATCGTTCAAAGTTTTACTTACTTCTCATAAAAGATCCAAGGGTGGATTCAGTAAAAGCTACTGCCAAATACGGATTGCAATTTGGCAACTTGCAACGTAAAAATTTCATCATCATCATCAGCAACCCATCAACGTCTCACAACTGAGCACAGGTCTCCTCTCAGAGAATGGTTATAGGCCATAGTCCACCACGCTGGCCCAATGCGAATTGGCAGACTTCACACACGCCTTTGAGAACATTATGGAGAACTCTCAGGTATGCAGATTCCTCACGATTCCTCACGATGTTTTCCTTCACCGTTAAAACATATTGTGATATTGAATTTCTGAAAAATTTAATCTGAATTAATTATTATGTAAGTATCCGTACGAATAAGACTTGACAAAAATAAACATTTCGTAAGACAAAAATAAAAATTTTTGGACACAGTTTATAATATTTTTCCAGATAACAACCCCAGAATCCCGATGTTATGTAATCTGGTTCAGATAATTTTTTCAGTTTTCCAATCTGGCAACCCTAGCCGGAGGCCGGCAAACTGGGTCAAGTCGGGACTGCTGATTGTAAACACGGAGGTGTTTTGATTTATGTTGTCCATTTTGTTTTGTTGACAGGGAAAAATCCACGCTTCCTGGACGGGATTCTAGCCCGTTTTATTTCTCAGTTCATACAAACAGTATCAGGATCACATAAGAAAGCGTTTCTTGTACTACACCTGTTACCGTTTCAGTGACCATGAGGTATGATAATTATTTCTAAAGAATGTCTATATGTCGCTAGACAATCCTTAATTTGTTGGTTTGTCCTTCAATCACGCAGCAACGCAGCAGCAGATCGACGTGATTTTTGGCATGGATATAGTAGTCATAATATATCAATTGTAATATGTAGTTTGTTAAGAGTTCATTGATATTGCAACTTTGCATTGAAAAGAGTAAGTAATAAGCATGAAACTGTTGAATGAGCTCTCAGCAGAATCATAATAATCTTTAGAATAGGAAAAAATCTTGAATGAGAACTGATCTGGGTACAAAATTTATAATGGAAAAGTGTACTAAATTATTATTAACTAATCATTTAGTAAACTAAGTAAATTTTTTTTGATAAAAGTATCAACCAATAATTCACAAAATCGGGTTCTTCAAACAGTGGAGGGAGATTGAAAGGTTGAAAAATTTGTTTAAATAAATATACCCTATTAAAGTCGAGTTACTTATCTTCTATGCCATCGCTTGTTTGTTTAGGTGCTCGCGTGACAAATTGCTCTCCCGCTGAGGGGTGTACTGTTTGTGTGGCTTAAAGTGTACAGTTTTTAGTTTGTTGTTTTTGACTAATGTTACGAAATCTTAAATTTTACTTTTATTTTATTCTTTCCCGGAATTTGAGTCAATAATAATTTTTTGTTCTCAACGGATGGCTTATTCTCACCAGATAGAATAGAATAGAAATATTTTTTATTCAAATAAACTTTTTTGCAAGTGCTTTTGAATCGTCGCCTTTCCTGCCGAGAAGAACCAGCGAGAAACTCGGCGGTTGCTCTTTCTAAAACAAGTTTACAATACAAATTACAATAGATACTATGCTATGCATCCAGTGTTTCCACAATGAGGGCAAGTTGAAATAATGTATACTACTTACAATTATTCAATACATATTTAGATGGGCAGACAGAAAGTAGCCTCACTCCCACCGGCGGCACCCGTTCACCAGCATAACGCATGACTGAGCCGTTGCAGCTTAGCTCAACCATATTTGAGGGAACGTAACAACGTAACCGTTACGTAACGTTTAAGCCTCAATAGCCCAACGGTTAAAGGTGCGGACTGAAAATTGAAAGGTCGCAGGTTCGAATCCCACCCGTTGCACTATTGTTCTACCCGCTCCTAACACAAGCTTTCCGCTTATTTGGAGGGGAGAGGAGGATATGAGTCAACTTCAACTTGGCTGATATTCTTTTTAATAAAAAAAAAATTAAGTGGCACTCGGGGACTGCCGCGGTAAAGCTATTGCATAGCATTTTTTATCAACTTATGCAATTATATAATATTTATGCAATATTTTTTTTTGCATGATAAAAATTATGCAAAAAAAAAAAAAATTAAAAACAAACACACAAGAAAAGCGAACTGTCACTACTTCGCGAATGAGATTCGAACCTGCGACATCATACACCATACGGTAAAGAAAGCGGCCGCTCGCCCACTGCGCCAAATGAGAACCTCTAAAATGTTGAACGCTTACTGAACGACGGTGTTAGGTTTTTTTTCGTTACGGAATTTCTAGATTCGGTCGCCGCGCTCAAACTGTTTGTCCTAGTTCAAAGCCCGCGATAAAAGCTATGCAATAGCTTAAAAAACATGATGGTTATTATATTGATGCTGCAGTCTTAATTGGAGGTGGAGTTGCCTGAAAGTGCAGCTTACTAAAGCCACACTAAAGCCTTCCGTCAGACCAGATTTGAGCAAACTCAGAAATTCTATTGATTTCTTAATTTGATCAATCAACAAAAACATAGATATTTTAATTTTGAGAAAGTCTTCTTTCGCGCAATCCCGAGTGCAACCCATACAAAAGAAGTTTGATTCTTATTTGAAAAATAAACGTTTGGTCTTTACCATGACTTTGGCTCATTACTTCAATAAAATCATGATCATTAATTATGAATGTACGCTAGGGCCTAGGACTCGTTGCAGGGGAAATGCGACTCCTATGCTAAAGAAAAATATTCGAAGAATACATATAAAGTAAAATCAACTACCTAAACATGTAGTAGGTAATGTAGTAGGTAAAGGAGAACCACCTCGGATCTCCAGCTTCACTTCAATAAGTCCTTGGCAACCTGGGCGGCCTGCTAGGCTTCTGGAGTGATCTGGGATGGTTGGAGCAATAACACAAGGATTGGTCACACACAACAGACCTTCACGGTTTAAGTGTGGAAACCAGCCCAGAAGAAGAAGAAGAAGAAGAAGTAGTAGGTAAGTACACCTGTTTAATTCATAGAACTTAAATCATATTTTTTGTAATGCAGGTTTCCTGGTGCAGTTCTATGAAATTTGATAACATTGTATGATATCATAACTAAGTTTAAGAAGGCTTTGCGCCTGATTAGAATACTAATATTACTTAAACACTTATGTCGAAGAATGACGATGCAATTACATTATTAATGGTCTCCAACGTGGTTTATAAAATAACTAGATGATGCCCGCGACTTCGTCCGCGTGGAATAAGGTTTTCTAATTCCCGCGGGAACTCCTTAATTTTCCGAGATAAAATGTATCCTGGGTAAGGGCTGTCACTATTCCAAATTTCAGCCAAATCGGTTTATTCGTTGTGGCGTGAAAGAGTAACAAACATCCATCCTTCCATGCATCCATCCTCACAAACTTTCGCATTTATAATATTGGTAGGAAGGAAGAAATTAGATAAAACAAGAAACAAGACCGAAGTGCGATCCCCGTCAGTCTCAGGACTTACAGGTTTTGTGACTGTTAGATTACAAGAAAAAAAAAACTGACACGAATCGCTAAGGTGTGGTGGAATTCAATGGTCGCCCAAATTAGACAGTTCATTTCTCGAGATTTTTCATAGTTCATTTTTGCGAATACTTTTTGCGAAAATGAACCCTAAGGCCCTTTGCCCTAAGGGCGAATTTAGACGGATGGCTCACCGATGACCTTCGAAAATGAAAGCAAAAATCTCGAAAAATTAACCGTAGAAAATTCACCCCTAGTGCTAATTAAAACGGTTCATTTTTGCAAAAATTTTCGCAACGATGAACGATGAACTGCCTAATTTGAACGGGTGGAACGTTATCCCGCCGTCGCGCGTCAATCGATGTGTCTTGCGATCATAAAACCTAACTAAGTTCTCGGTAAGAGTGAATATACAATTTCTAGGCAAGCGCGCTCCAACCTAGACCACGGCATTGCTCTTAGGCATGAATATCGTCAAGTGCAAGTCTAAAATCAGGAGGTGGATTTTTGATGAAATGATGCAACCCATTCCACTGCGTGGCATAATATTTACTTGTAGGGCAAAATTCCACTTCGGTTTTACGTTGTAGATTTTGTGTGACCGTTCTGGGCATATTCTGTGTCAGGGCATACGAGTAGAATCGCAAATGTGCGGAAAGTGCGGATGGCAGCTTGTTCAGGTGTTCACGCAGATAGGTATGGCGCTTTCGTTTAATTTCGTTCAAAGATTTTTAGTAGCGTCACAGAATATACAATACTACCTGCTACGTAATAGCGTACAGAGCTAGAAGTCTTCAGGCTTCAAGTTTGATGGGTTTTGGACTTAAACAAGTCACGTCAATGATGTTGCCGCTATAGTCTATAAATATAATATGAGGGAGACAGTTTACAGCCAAACTTTTAGCTCAAGACGCAGTTTGAATATAAATAAACAGCGTGACTAATGACATTAAAAATGTAGCTGAACCCAATTGGATGCTGAAGGCAAAACATAGATAACAATGGGTTTCTCTGGAGGAGGCCTTGACCTGAAGAGGGTTCTTCATGTACACTTTTAGAAATTTAAACTTAATTACTTAAAACATTTTATTTTATTTTTTTATTTTATTTTTAGGTTAAGAAATATTTTATGTAAGTATAATTTTAATCATGAAGAAATAAAAGGCTTTTTTATTTTTTATTATTTATTTATTTAAACAGCGTGAAGCATTTAGAGTGTAACATTATATTCTATTGTTTTCTTTTTTCAAAGGTCAAGCGTACATTTTTCAATGCAATTGTCTGTGGGTTTAACAAATTCATCAAAATATTTTTCTACAAATTCGAAAGCACCTTGTAAAAGTTTATTTGAATAAAAAACTGTTCTATTCTATTCTAAACTTAGGGCCGATTTCACCAACGTAAAATAAGTCTTTTGACCATTTACACTAGCGGCACGCTATGATGGCCGGTTTGACGTTTGTCCGCTCATGAAGTTCCGTATTAATTGATAACGACTTTGAAGGAAATAATTGTATTACTTTATTGACGATAGTGATGTGCAGAGATTCATAAATTTTATCGAATGTAGTTTTAGGTTTAGGACTCAAAATTTATTTATTAAATTGATTTCTAAAATGTATACAAGTGTAGAAAAATCAGTTTGCACCATTTAAGGGGTGAATGTACTTGTGAATATGAACAATTTTCACTATGTGGACAAACCTCTGAAATCGCAAAAAAATATCAGCTGTTTCATACAAAAGGTAAAATTTTTATTTTTATATGATATATACCACAACTCGGCATTTGGTTTTCTAAATTGAAAATTTTTAAAAATGGAATCTAATACGATCGTCACATAGGATCGCTGGCTAGCACAACTACTACCTCCGGCAAACTCGCGTCAATGCTCAATGCAAAACAAAGCAGTTTCGAATTGACGTTGCTTCGAAAAGTATAAACTGTCAGTGCAATGCGATTGTGATATAGTTTTGACCTGGCTTTGGATTTCAAATATTGATACTGCATTACTGTTGACCCTTGCTCGTTAATTTGGACTCTGTTCAAGCCCTTTGTTGTGGATTTCGTCGATATGACCGAACGTACGCAGAGAACTGTTCTAAATAGTCAGACACGTGAGTTCGTAATACGCCTTCGTAACTATTTCGATCGTGAAGCTCAATATGGAGGGCCAATTTTACCTATAACGTCAGTGGTTGAACGCGTAGCTGATGCGCTTAATATTGGACAACGAACTGTTAGACGGATAACTAAAAAAAAATATGGCGAGACTGGCACAGAAGAAAATAAACTTCACACACCAAAAAAGAGAAAACGAGCAAAACCAGTCGTAGGCATCGATAGCTTTGATGCCGATACATCCAATACAGAACCCCCATTTACCACAAAAAAAATGCTAAAATTATTAGAAGAAGCTTGTGAACATGTGACTAAAGGAGACTGGGAAAAGGTTGTGAATAGAACTGTTAAATTAATAAGGGAAGATTATGAAAGAGATGTGAAAATAGATAATATTATAGAAAACGAACATATAATTATTAATGTAGGTGATGATAGCAGTGACGACAGTGAAAATAGTAGTATGGACGAATCTGATTAATTATGGCCTTTTGTGGCACCTTTTTTGGTATCTTTTGTATTCATATGTTTCTTGTGTGCATATAAAGTATGTATATTCATTTTCATTCAAATATTCAGTTCGTTCAAATAAATTAAATAAACATATACATTTTTGTTTTATTAAACCTATTTAATCAGGTACAAAAACAAAACTTAATTGTTTTTTGTTCGAGAATAAATTGACATTCCACATCACTATTGTAATGTGTCAAACCGGCCATCATAGCGTGCCGCTAGTATAGTACAAAATTATTCAATGCTTTTGACAGTGTTTTTAATACAAAAACTGTCAGAACGCCCAATCTACCCTAACAGCAATTTGCGTTGGTTGTTAGTTGGGCTTTTGTACCTAGTTTGGTTGGCCAACACTAAGACTTGTCATCCATAAAAATCGTGGTGCAAACCGTAGAAAAGCGGGATGTGGTTGGCCTTACGAAGGGACTTAGTCGGCATCACCACTACCATCTCGTAACCGTTGGCTACCGTCTACAAAACCCTAAATGAAATTGCTACTAGGGTCGCAATTTAGTTACGACGTTTTTACAATATTTGAAACCATAATCTACTATTCATTTTCAAACGATCTTATTTCAAATTTTTTTCGAGAATTTTAAGGAAGGACTCAATACATTATTTCAAAATTCCCTTCCTGGTTCCTTGGCGTTGTGCTCACATGTGCGCCACATGGTAGGTGTGATAGATCTCAATAATTTTTACGAGCTATTATTGATACTTAAAACCATAGCATAAGGATGATTTTTAGTGGCATCTCTAATTAGCTCATCGCATAACAAACATTAATAAATAATTTGTCAAAACAAAAATAATGAAGTTCTTTGAAGAAGAAAAATTCAGAGGATTAAATCATTATTCATTAGATAAATAAATTATTACTTAATGAATTCACGTTATTCACTTTCAAGGGAAGCTGGAGGAAACTTAACTTATTAAGATCAATGAGGAGTTCCGTCCTCCATCACTGAAAATATTCATCAATCCTTCACCAAAAATGGGACCAACCTGACGGTATGTACTTTCAAATAAAAAAAAAGTCACTGCAGTTTTGACGGAGTTATGGAGTAACATCGACAGAAAAAAATACGCGTCGAATTGATAATGTACTTTTTTGAAGTAGGTTAAAAAGCGCGCGCATTTCTCTACTCAGAATAGAATAGAAATATTTTTTATTCAAATAAACTTTTACAAGTGCTTTTGAATAGTCAATGAATCTACCACTGGTTCGGAATGCCTTTCCTGCCGAGAAGAACCAGCAAGAAACTCGGCGGTTGCTCTTTTCAAAACAGATTTACAATACAGTAAATACTATGCTATATATGCAGTGTTTCCACAATGAGGAAAGTTCCAATAATATAATGCTATCTCGGTGCTATCTCCTATTAATATTTCCATAATGGGCGATTGATTGGGGCAATCAACAAATTCCTTTAATGTTTTTCTGTAATGTTAAGATGAAAGTGGGTTAACCTTGACTCCTTCGAGGTCCAAGGTTACAGGTTCTTTTATAGGTATCTACCTATATTCCTAATCAATGCTGTAGCCCGAACTCTTAACTCAGCGAACTCACCAATTTCTTACCGAAACTCATTGCAATTTGCAACACGATTTATGTGAGGAACTCGAACTTGGTGAACTATGAAGAGTAAACTATAATATTACCCTGAAAGTAAAATAAACTAAAACAGTATTGAGTTAGAGCTCAATTTCGTGTATGTATTCATAAACGTTAACGTAACGAAAACGCTCCAAATTAAAATCGTCTGTATTGACTTTGTGACTTTAAATTAAATCGATACAATTATGGTTCATTTTACTTTAATTCTTATGTCATAGTTAACTATTACGATCAAACGAATTAAAAAATCGGACTAACCGCACTGTTTTCTATCCGTGGATCACTTCGGGGTCACCATTTACAGCATAAACATCATAATCATAAACTCTTGGCGAGATTACACATGCATGTGCAAAGTAATAAACTAGTGGTTCGCCCCGAACTGAGACCTCGCGGTAACGGTATCCCATGATTATTCATTCAATCGATACATGATAACCAAAACTGACATTATTATTATGCCCGTTTTCACCAAACATACCTAAATCATCCCCTAAGTAGGAGTCTCTTAACGTAGGTAGCTCCTAAATACAATCCTAAGTCCTAACATCCGTCCCAATATCCTTTTAGGTGTCCCGTACAGGATCGTGATAAATAAGTTGACAGAAAACATCAATCACCTAACTTATAGGTAGCCCGTAAAGGTTAGGGAACGTTAGTGAAAACATTGAATTATTTATCAAACATTGAATTTAACTCGTAGTTCCATGGGAATAGTTACTGACTGCGCCATCTATTAGCATTATTGTGAAGCTATGTTGATGCTATATGAATTACTGACGCCCATTAAAAATTAAATAATCTCGTTTCTTTATAATATTCATATAATTTTAGTATTTGTTGTTCAAGTACAGGATATAAGTGACCTAAAAACATAAAATCAGTTTGAAAATCCATAGCGGATTTTTCTAGAGAGCGTTTTCAAGCGAGCGTATAAAATCGCCACTTTGAAAGCCCCCCATTTCGTCAATTTTAAGGGAAAAATTAAAAAAAAAATATTTTTGTACTCAGTTCAAAATTATCTTTAAAATGATACGTAACAATTTTATGTAACGCGATTTTTTTTTTTTTACTTCGCATTCGCTTCTATGAGAGCCCCCCTGAAATAAAGATTTTTATAACTTTTTAAGCCATTTTCGGCTGGAGGCCATCGGTTTACATATTATATCTAAATTTGAAGTAATTACGTTCAGTAATTCAAAAGTTATAAGGCTCTGACAGACGGACGGACGGACGGACGGACGGACGGACAAGTGCAAATCGCCCTAGTTAACTCAAAGACCTTCGCTTCGCTCGGTCGATTATATAGCATAGTATTTACTGTATTGTAAATTTGTTTTGAAAAGAGCAACCGCCGAGTTTCTTGCTGGTTCTTCTCGGCAGGAAAGGCATTCCGAACCAGTGGTAGATTCATTGACTATTCAAAAGCACTTGTAAAAGTTTATTTGAATAAAAAATTCTATTCTATTCTATTCTATAAAATGTATCGCAATTCGCTGCCAAGCTGTGCAGTTTGCTTTTGTGTTGTTCGCTCCGAGTGTGCTCCGAGACCGTCTCGTCGAGCCCTCGTCGAGCGATTGAATTGCGATACATCCCGTAGTTTCTCGCGGCTCGCGTTTTCCGCCGCCCGTCGCGTTCCCCGGTGCCAGTGGTACTCGCCGCACTCGTGCGGCTTGAGGAAGCGGCCGGGTCCGACCCGCGTCGGCGCCCCTGCGCCCCGCCCGCGAAAAACTGCGCGGCCCTTATCCCGCGCTTTTTGTGACAAAAAGCCGTCGGATTGCCAACACCGACCGTCAGACCTCTTACCGAGCGGGGTTGACTGAGTGTGTACGCGGGCGCCTAAGCTGGGTCTCCCTTAGGGGTCTCGCCTGGCTGGGTAGCACGCGATTGCGCTCGGTCTCCCTGCAAGGGACGCAGTGTTGCATCCACCGCTTCGTCGCGATCATCGCGACTTTATGTTATAATGTCGGACGAACCGCCTCGCCCGCAACGTGCGGGACGCGGCAGAAAAGGTATTCCGCGTGCAATCGTGCGCCGGAATATCTTTGACCAATCGGTCACGCCCCTCTCCACGGAGAGACGCCCAACGCCAATGATGACGGCGCCCCCATCGCGCCTGTCCGACCCGCCGTCCTCGTCCTCCAGCGAGGACAGTGAAGATGACGCTGCGACTCAACCAATCACCACAGCCGGAACATTGGCTCCGGTAGGTGAGTTGGCCAAGCGCGCGCGCCCGAGCTCGTCCTCCTCAGGGAACACTGACGGCCAAGAAGACAAGCGGACGAAGCTGTCTTCCCGCTTCGCCCTGCTGCCGTACCATTCCTCAGACGAGTCGCCGCGGTCACCCAGCCCAGCGGCTCGCCCCCGCGCTCGAGAAGTGCTCCCCCCGCCCCCGCGGATCATCCCCACACCGCAGCCGGAGGTGCGCCCCCCGCCCTCCGCCCCCGCGCCCGCAGGTGAGACGGCAAGTCATGCCGTCCCTGTCGCGCGCCTACCTACCGCCGACGCGACGGCACATATCGCCGTCCCTGTCGCGCGCTCGCCGACGATGGATGCGACGGCACATATTGCCGTCCCATCCACACAAACCACTGCATCGTCCTCTCAAGCGGGGTCCGCAAGCTGGCCGAAGGACTCGACCAGCTATGCGGGCCTAGCTTCGCCCGTCCCTATGGACTTGACTCGGCCGCACTCACCTCTGCCGAGCACTTCCTACGCTGCGACAGCCGCGGCGCCGCCCGCGCCACGCCGCAGCCCACCGCCCGCCGAACAACGCTCGACCCAGCAAGCGGGCCGTGCGGCCCCGCCTGCTGCGCCTGCGGCCGCTCAGCCGCGGCCGCCGCGGTCCGAATACCCGCCGCTAGTGGTCGAGTGCCTCCCCAACTGGACGAGGCACTTCCAGGCCATCCGGCGCGATCTGGGATTCGCGCCGAACGCCCGACCGCTGGGCAGGGGAGTTCGCTTCCTGCCGCAATCCGCCGACGAGTTCCGGGCTGTGCAGCGCTACCTAACCCAGGCGGCGCTCCAGGACAGTACCATCTCATGGTACTGTTACAGCCCGGCCACCGAACGCCCCGCCAAGGTTGCGGTGAGAGGCCTCCCAATGGACACACCGCCGGAGGAGGTGGTCGAGGCCCTCAAGCATATCGGCTTTCCCGCCGAGAGCGCCCGAGCCATCCCGCCGAAAGTCGGCAAGCACGGCTGCACTTACTTTGTGCAGCTGGCGCACATGTCGTCCGAAGAGCTCCGCCAGCTGTACTCTGTGACGGAGCTGCTGTGTATGCCTATGGTGACCGTCGAGGCCTGGCGCGGAGGTACCAAACCGCCCCAGTGCCACCGGTGCCAGGCATATGGACACTCGTCCCTGAATTGCCACCGACCTTTCAAGTGCATCCGGTGCGCAGGCGCCCACTCGGTGCAAGTCTGCCCGCACCCGCGCGATGGTACACCCACCTGCGCGAACTGCGGGCAAAGTCATGCCGCCAACGACAGCCGGTGCCCGCATTACAAGCGAGAGGCGCGGAGGAGAGGCATCGCCTTGCCCCCGCCCCCGCCACGGGCACCCAGCCGCCCCCGCCCGCAACCACGCGCAGAGGGCGCGCAGGCGACCGCCGCGCCGCGCGCCCCGCGCCCCTCGTCACCTGCGAGAGCCGTCCCGCCTAACGCCGCTGGGGGCTCCACCACCACTCTCCCAGCGGCAGCTAACCCACCCACCGAGCGGGGACAGGCGCTGCGCGGTAGGCGCAGGAAGCGCAACCGCGGCCGCCGTCCCGCTCGAAACGAACCAGCCGCTGCCTCCACGCCTCAGCCGAGGCAAGCGAGGCAAGCGCCCGCGCAACCGGCCGCGCAGGCGCAATCCCAGGCGCCTGCGCCGACTCAACCTGCGCCGACTCAACCTGCGCCGACTCAGTCGGCGCCGACCCAACCGGCGCCGACCCAATCGGCCTCGACCGCCCCCGCCGCCACAGCCCGGCCACATTCAACGACGCCTGCCGCTTCTCGGGAGCAAACTCGCCGCTCGCAGCGGATTGCTCCTGAGAGGGCGCAGGCGCAAGCTCGCGTGCAGCAGCAAGCGCGCGAGCAACCTGCACCATCACGCGCTGCACCGCGCGCCGCGCCGCGCACCGCCCGGCGCGCAGCCCCACCTGCCGAGCAACACACCGCCTCCCAACCGCCTCCCCCCGCACCTCAACAGGGGGAAGCGAGACACAGCCCGGACATCATGGCCATAGTCCGGGTTGTGTTAGAGGCAATAACGACCGGGCTGACGACATACCTACAAGGACAGGGCGCAGTACAGGCGATCGCAGCAGGGATGGCGGTCTTAGCGCGACTCCCGTCCTGCTGAGGGTCCTGTACTGGAACCCGGGCGGCATCAGAGGCCACATCCGCGAGCTCACAACACTCGCCCAGTCGCAGGACGTCCACGTCATCCTCCTGGGCGAGACCAAGCTCGCGGAACACGTCGAGCTCCGTATCCCGAACTTCTTCGTGTACCGGCGCGACGAAGTCTCTCCCCGGGGTCACGCCTTCAGAGGAACGGCGGCCCTGGTGCGGAGGGACATTGTACATGAAGAAGTTGAACACGCACCATACACATCCCTGCGTACGCAGGGAGTGCGTGTTCACGCCGGTGAGGAGGAGCTCCTCCTGTATGCCGCCTACCGACCACCTGCCACGACTTTCTGCAGCACCGACGTCCACACACTCCTCGAGTCGCATGCCCCCACACTAGTCGTGGGTGATCTTAACGCGAAGCACCAAGCCTGGGGCTCGCGCGTCATCACCCCGGCCGGAAGGGCTCTACTCGAGGACAGCGAGCGCCACCAGTACGGTATATTGGGTCCAGGAGCACCGACCAATATACCGTCTAACCCCCACTACCACCCGGACGTCCTGGACATCGTGCTGCATCACCGGATTGACCACCCCATCAGTGTCGAGCCACTCTATGACCTCGACACTGAACACCTGCCGATACTGGTCACGCTCAACCTCCAGCGCGACTTCACCATACCGCGTCCTCCCAGAGCCAAGACCAACTGGGAGAAGTTCGCCGTCGCGCTGTCGGAGCTAGAGCTCGGAGGCCCCATCTCGAACCCAGTGGATGTTGACCGGGCCGCCAACACCATCACGGCGGCCATCCAGACGGCCAAACAGGAGGCCACTACCACCATGCCCCCCACTGGGCGACGAGACCTGCTTTCGAGCTCGCTCCGCGACATGCTGAGGAGGAAGCGCGCCCTGCGCAAGCTATGGGCGCGCACTCGCTGTCCGACGGTCAAGCGTGACCTCAACCGCCTTGCACAGGAAGTGAGGCTAGCACTCGGCGCCCGCGAAGATGATGACTGGGAGAAGACCATCGACGCGGCAGCCGAGTCCGAAACAACGCTGTACCACCTGTGCAAGACCCTCACCGGATCAGACTCACCCGTCTACCCCTTGCTAGACAGCCAGGGTAGGCGAAGATATTCCGCCAGTGACCGAGCTGAGATCATGGCGGAGTATATGGAGGTGCAGTTCACCCCCAACCCACCGGCCAACGACAACGCGTACAGGCACCACACCGAGCTCGACCATCAAGTGCGGGAATTCCTGTCGGCCCAGACTCCTCCGCTCCGGGGGGACGAGTTCATCTCCCCGTCTGAGCTGAGGAAAGCCGTCATCCGTCTCCCCAAACGAAAGGCGGCAGGCTACGACGGAATTCCGATCGCCGCACTCCAGCAGCTGCCAAGAAGAGCCCTCGTAGCGCTAGCGAGGCTCTTCAATGGCATACTCCGCACGGCACACTTCCCGGAGACCTGGAAGAGGGGGAAGATCATCACCATCCCCAAACCGGGCAAGGACCGCCGCCTCCCAGGAAGCTACCGCCCCATCACCTTACTGCCGCACATCGCCAAGCTGTTCGAGCGTCTGTTGCTGCGAAGGCTCACCCCGTACATCCGCTTACGGGATGAGCAGTTCGGCTTTCGCAGCAACCACTCCACGACGCTCCAGCTGGCGAGAGGACTCCACCATATCGCCAGTGAGAAGAACAAGGGCCACTGCACCGTCGGGGTCTTCCTCGATATCGAGAAGGCCTTTGACCGTGTATGGCACACCGGACTCCTGGCGAAGCTCCTCTCGACCGATCTACCACCAGCGATCGTGCGGCTGGTGGCTTCCTTCCTGGACGGGCGGTCCTTCCACGTCTCCGTGGAGGGCGTGGACTCCCAGCCGCGCCCCATCCGTGCCGGAGTGCCCCAAGGCAGCTGCCTCTCTCCGTGCCTGTACGCGTTGTACACCGACGACATCCCTACCCTCGCCGGACATCTGCGCGAGGGGGAGGAAGACGTGCTGTTGTCGCTCTACGCCGACGACAGCGCGTATCTCGCGTCGTCGTACCACCAGATCGTCGCCTGCAACAAGATGCAGCGCTTGTTGGACCTGCTTCCGGAATGGCTGGACAAGTGGAGGATGGCCGTCAACGTGGGGAAGACGGCCGCGATCCTGTTCGGCACCCGGAAGCCTATACGTCAGCTCCGACTCCGAGGGCAGGACATAGAGTGGCAAACTTCGGTGTGCTACTTGGGGTGCCGCATCGACCTCAGCCTGAACCTGATTCCCATGGTCAACCATGTGGTGAGTCAGGCTAAGGCGGCACTGTCGATGCTTCACCAAGTCTTCACCTCAAGCTTATCGCCGAAGACCAAGCTCCTCATCTATGGAGCCTATGTCCGCTCTAGACTGACGTACGCGGCCCCAGCCTGGTATGCGTTCTGCTCAGCATACCAGAAGCGCCGCCTACAGGTCCAACAAAACAAGTGCCTCCGTCTGATCGTTGGAGCTCCGAGGTACGTGAGGAACGATGTGATCCATCGCGACCTCAAGACGCCCACCGTGGAGGAGTACGTCCGTACACTGGCGCGGCGCATGTTCGCCAGCGCCGACAACGGACCGTACGAGCACCTCCACGGCATCGCACCGCTAGCCAGCCGACCACCGACCGGGCGTCCTCTACCTCGTGAGCTCCTGCGATCGCCACCACCGAGGAGGCACGCAGGCGACCACAGCGACGACGACGCGAGATCCACCGGACTTGACCTCAGCTCCGCGCACGGTGGCGACACCATCGCCCGTAGCGCGGAGCACTCCACCGGACTTGACATCGCCCCGCCCGCGGCGGCTATCTGCCCGCCAGCGACGCGGGGCCCCTGGCGATACATTGGCCCCGCGCTCGATGACGACCCTTTCGTCAGTAGCGCGGGGCCCCACACCGAACACGACACCGCTCCGCTCGCGGCGGCGACTTGCCCGCCTGCGACGCGGGGCCCCCGGACCGACACCGGCCCCGCGCACGGCAGCGACTCTATCGCCCGTAGCGCGGGCCCACCCTCTGGACCTGACACCGCTCCGCTCGCGGCGGCGACTTGGTCGCCTGCGACGCGGGGCCCCCGAACTGAAACCGGTCCCGCGCACGGCAGCGACTCTATCGCCCGTAGCGCGGGACCACCCACTGGACCTGACACCGCTCCGCCCGCGGCGGCAATCCTGCCCGCCAGCGAGTGGAACCCCCTCAACTGACGTCGGCCCAGCGCACGGTGGCGACACCATCGCCCGTAGCGTGGGTCCACATACTGGACACCGCTCCGCTCGCGGCGGCAATCCTGCCCGCCAGCGAGCGGAGCCCCCTCCCAAGAAGTCCCTCCACAAGGCCCCTGCTCCCAACGGACCAGGAACCTCAGCCGCCATGGATTGCCAAGACGGCTGAAAACACAACACCGGGGAAGTGCTCTTCCCCGCGCCCCGCCCGGGTAATGAGGCCCTGCCTCGATGCCCGTACCCTCCGCTGGCCACGGCCAGCGAAGACGACCTTCACGACGACGACGAATTACTGACGCCCATTAAAAATTAAATAATCTCGTTTCTTTATAATATTCATATAATTTTAGTATTTGTTGTTCAAGTACAGGATATAAGTGACCTAAAAACATAAAATCAGTTTGAAAATCCATAGCGGATTTTTCTAGAGAGCGTCTTCAAGCGAGCGTATAAAATCGCCACTTTGAAAGCCCCCCATTTCGTCAATTTTAAGGGAAAAATTAAAAAAAAAATATTTTTGTACTCAGTTCAAAATTATCTTTAAAATGATACGTAACAATTTTATGTAACGCGATTTTTTTTTTTTACTTCGCATTCGCTTCTATGAGAGCCCCCCTGAAATAAAGATTTTTATAACTTTTTAAGCCATTTTCGGCTGGAGGCCATCGGTTTACATATTATATCTAAATTTGAAGTAATTACGTTCAGTAATTCAAAAGTTATAAGGCTCTGACAGACGGACGGACGGACGGACGGACGGACGGACAAGTGCAAATCGCCCTAGTTAACTCAAAGACCTTCGCTTCGCTCGGTCGAATATTCTTCAGTTATCTTCTGCAGTCATTCAATAGCTGTTTCCAAGCTATAAAGCTATCCTATTCCCTATACGAAGTAGGGAAGTGAACTCGGGACGTCCCACCTAACAGAACTGTACGCACAAAGTCACAAGTCCGCAAATAACAATGTGCACAGCAGCGTCCACAAACTGGACAGTTTGGGGAGTCAGCTAATATGCCCATTAGATGTGTAAACTTTTTTGACGGAATATGACCAGATCGCAGCCTCAACATTGCGGCCGCGTATCTTCTCCCCAATTTATCAAACCATGATCCAAACCATCCAGCTGCCCACTAGATAGTATAAAAAAAATTGGTTGCCTGTAAAGTCGGTATACGGGCGAAAGTTTTACGTGACAACCGAAATAGAAGCGCAAGACATGAACCGGTGTCTATGCCTATCTCTCTCACTCTCTCTCTCTCGCTCTGTCTCTCTCGCTCTTAGGCGGGCTAACTGTGCTCGAGTGGAAGGGACGCGTGCCTTTCACTTTTTATGTCTGTCTCTCTCGCTCTTAGGCGGGCTAACCATGCCTCTCACTCGCTCTCATTGTGAGCGCATAACGTGAGCGGAGCGTAACGCAGTTTCTTGAAGTGTCACCCGGCAAACCAATTTATTATATAATACAATTTTAAGACGTTGTCACGTCAAAACTTATTACAATGTAATAGCTTCATAATAATATTGTAAAATGATTATTTTGAAAAGAGCAACTGCTGAGTTTCTTGCCGGCTCTTCTCAGCAGAATGCGCTTTCCGAACCGGTGGTAGAGTCATGACTTGTCATAAGAGCCACGGGTTGGCCAACGTGAAATAAATAATTTTGAATTTGAATTCATGTGTGACGAAGAGGCTCACTCTGCAAAGTCTTATACCAAATTCCTTTTGTATGCGAACGTTCGTCAAAATATTCGCGCCATGTTTGAGTACACATTTTCTTTACTTCTCCAAGAAAGTCCGAAGGCAGAGGTAGACAGGAATATGGTGGGGGAATAGGAATAGGGTGATAAAATAAAAATTAAGTGGCACTCGGGGACTGCCGCGGTAAAGCTATTTCATAGCATTTTTTATCAACTTATGCAATTATAATATTTATGCAATATATTTTTTGCATTATAAAAATTATGCAAAAAAAAATAAAAAAACAAACAAACAAGAAAAGCGAACTGTCACCACTTCGCGAGTGAGATTCATACGGTAAAGAAAGCGGTCGCTCGCCCACTGCGCCAAATAGAGCTACTTGAGAACTTCTAAAATGTTGAACGCTTACTGAACGACGGTGTTAGGTTTATTTTCGTTACGGATTTTCTTGATTCGGTCGCCGCGCTCAAACTGTTTGTCCTAGTTCAAAGCCCGTGCGCCAGGGGGGTCGCCACTCGTCAATTCAACTGCGCATTGCCCGTTAAAGTTAAACCACTCATTATAGAGCCAATGTCTGCGCTAACACATTTAACCCACATAACTCTGTCACGGGCAATAAAACATCTATTAGTTTTCATTCCAGCGATCGGATCGTGGGTTCAATTTCGAATAGTTACACAAACGATTTCGTATCGTCGATTGTTATTCACATCTGGTGTGGTACTCCATTGTGCGTCGGTTTGTTTGAACTATTTGACGATATGAGTATGCGCATGCATAATTCAGTTGAGGCATGCGCCGCCCACACGCTGAATCTTGCTTGTATGATACAGTTTTTGCAATTCACGAAGGCGAGTGAGCTTTACTTGTGGTTACTTCGTGTACATACACATTGCATAAGTGTGCGTGCCTGTCAAAGCATAGGTGGGAGCGGGCAGGCGCGAGCATTGCGCTCGCTCACACTTATACAGATACGACACACACACGACCATAAGTCAGTCGCCCTCGTGAATTGCAAGAACTATAGCAGTAAGACTTAGCAGCTGGTCGATTGCGGAAAGCTGCATCAATCGCCGAGAGAGCATCGGCCAATCAGACGTGGATGCGATTATCACACTGTAGCTATTAAGCTATTGCATAGCTTTTATCGCGGGCTTTGAACTAGGACAAACAGTTTGAGCGCGGCGACCGAATCAAGAAATTCCGTAACATAAAAAACCTAACACCGTCGTTCAGTAAGCGTTCAACATTTTAGAGGTTCACATTTAGCTCTGTTTGGCGCAGTGGGCGAGCGGCCGCTTTCTTTAGATGTCGCAGGTTCGAATCTCACTCGCGAAGTAGTGACAGTGCGCTTTTCTTGTTTGTTTGTTTTTAATTATTTTTTACTATGCAAAAAAAAAATATTGCATGAATATTATAATTGCATAAGTTGATAAAAAATGCTATGCAATAGCTTTACCGCGGCAGTCCCCGAGTGCCACTTAATTTTTATTTTTTGACAATCCCGCTGCTTTAACTATGAATTTATTATTTCTCAAGTTTTGTAATATATGTCATGCAGCGGAAAAGACGTGCCAGAGTTTCTTTTTACTTAGGATTATGCTAAACGCCTTATTTAACATCATCGTCACATCAGCATATAGAAGTCCAATGTTGTATAGACTCTCCCAAATGAGCGCGAGCACATCTTGTCTTCAGTCCTGCCTTCCTCGTCCAGCTGCTTCCCGCTAATCTCTTTATATTATTGTTGCCGGGAGATTAAAAAGAACAACTATAAACATGCAAAAAAATTAGTCGAGCCGTTGCTCCGTTGCTGCGTGACTGAAGGATAAACCAACAAACAAATATACTATCACATTTATAATATTAGTAAGGATTTAGTAAGTACATTTCTTATGCAATAATATGGTGAAAATATTTATTTTAATATTTTTTTTAAAAAGAATATCAGCCAAGTTGAAGTTGACTCATATCCTCCTCTCCCCTCCAAATAAGCGGAAAGCTTGTGTTAGGAGTGGGTACGACAATAGTGCAACGGGTGGGATTCGAACCTGCGACCTTTCAGTTTTCAGTCCGCACCTTTAACCGATGGGCTATTGAGGCTTCAAATATTTAAAATCTTCGTAAACTAGCGGCACGCTATGATGGCCGGTTTGACACATTACAATAGTGATGTGGAATGTCAATTTATTCTCGAACAAAAAACAATTAAGTTTTGTTTTTGTACCTGATTAAATAGGTTTAATAAAACAAAAATGTATATGTTTATTTAATTTATTTGAACGAACTGAATATTTGAATGAAAATGAATATACATACTTTATATGCACACAAGAAACATATGAATACAAAATATACCAAAAAAGGTGCCACAAAAGGCCATAATTAATCAGATTCGTCCATACTACTATTTTCACTGTCGTCACTGCTATCATCACCTACATTAATAATTATATGTTCGTTTTCTATAATATTATCTATTTTCACATCTCTTTCATAATCTTCCCTTATTAATTTAACAGTTCTATTCACAACCTTTTCCCAGTCTCCTTTAGTCACATGTTCACAAGCTTCTTCTAATAATTTTAGCATTTTTTTTGTGGTAAATGGGGGTTCTGTATTGTGTCTTGCAGCATATCCCTTAATTTGAGCCCACACCAACTCAATCGCATTATACTCACAATGGTAAGGCGGTAACCGTATAACTCTGTGCCCATGTTCTAATGCTATTTCGTCAATGACGTATCGGATCTTGGTTGGTTTGTTTTCTTTTAAAAGACGTACTAATTCCGCTTTTAACATATTCATGTTTGCATCTACGCCATTTTTACGAAGCCATGCGACGATATCAGCTTTCTTTTGGGATTGGGCAGGTGGCTTGTCAATTTGCATCGAGTGGTATGGGGCGTTGTCCATAATTATAATAGATGGTTCAGGGAGGCTACACAACATTGAGGTAAACCATTCAGTAAACTTTTCTCCATTCATGTCTTCATGATAGTCTCCAGTGGTTTTTGACGCAAAAGCCATGAGAGAACCTTCGACAAACCCGTTGATGGTTCCGGCGTGACAAATTATAAGTCGCGATCCTTTTCCTACAGGAACTTTGGAAGTAGATGCTGCTGTGTCATCGTTCCAAGAACGGCCTACAGTATGGTTAGCATTAAGCCATGTTTCATCCAAGAACACAACATTTTGCCAATTTTTGATTTCTTTCACTTGCCGTAAAAAAGTATACCTTGCCATCGCTATATCAAATCTTTCCATCAATATTTTGCGTTTGTTACATTTTTTGTATCGAAATCCAATGGTCTTCAAAATCTTCGTTAAAGAACTTTCCCCACCGAAGAATAATCCAGCTTCCTTCAGTGAATGCACCAACTTTTTTCTTGTTGGATACTCCTTCTGTAAATAGTAGCCGTAAACATGTCTTCGGATAGCATCGGCATCAAAGCTATCGATGCCTACGACTGGTTTTGCTCGTTTTCTCTTTTTTGGTGTGTGAAGTTTATTTTCTTCTGTGCCAGTCTCGCCATATTTTTTTTTAGTTATCCGTCTAACAGTTCGTTGTCCAATATTAAGCGCATCAGCTACGCGTTCAACCACTGACGTTATAGGTAAAATTGGCCCTCCATTTTGAGCTTCACGATCGAAATAGTTACGAAGGCGTATTACGAACTCACGTGTCTGACTATTTAGAACAGTTCTCTGCGTACGTTCGGTCATATCGACGAAATCCACAACAAAGGGCTTGAACAGAGTCCAAATTAACGAGCAAGGGTCAACAGTAATGCAGTATCAATATTTGAAATCCAAAGCCAGGTCAAAACTATATCACAATCGCATTGCACTGACAGTTTATACTTTTCGAAGCAACGTCAATTCGAAACTGCTTTGTTTTGCATTGAGCATTGACGCGAGTTTGCCGGAGGTAGTAGTTGTGCTAGCCAGCGATCCTATGTGACGATCGTATTAGATTCCATTTTTAAAAATTTTCAATTTAGAAAACCAAATGCCGAGTTGTGGTATATATCATATAAAAATACAAATTTTACCTTTTGTATGAAACAGCTGATATTTTTTTGCGATTTCAGAGGTTTGTCCACATAGTGAAAATTGTTCATATTCACAAGTACATTCACCCCTTAAATGGTGCAAACTGATTTTTCTACACTTGTATACATTTTAGAAATCAATTTAATAAATAAATTTTGAGTCCTAAACCTAAAACTACATTCGATAAAATTTATGAATCTCTGCACATCACTATCGTCAATAAAGTAATACAATTATTTCCTTCAAAGTCGTTATCAATTAATACGGAACTTCATGAGCGGACAAACGTCAAACCGGCCATCATAGCGTGCCGCTAGTGTAGTTTTCTTGATGTATGTTATGACTAAAAAAATAGTGAAGAATTGACGAATTGTAGTACGACTGTCTTATGTGTGTCGATAAATAATCAACTTTATAGTGAAGCCTTTAGCGAAGCAAAGTGTTTCAATACTTCTTGTAAAACAATGATGCACACTTCTATAGAACTGTGACAGGATTTTTTAAAGCTCCAAATGTTATTTTTCAGTATCGTCCTGTCATATCACTCGGAATCGTACGTGACAGGACCACTGATGTGTGACCATGACTAACTAACTGACTAATGAGTAATGACGTGACAAACTGTCGACTTTCGGGATATTTCGCTAATTGACTTGTAGCGTGTGTGGTTCCGGCATTTGAGAAAGTCTAATGTGACTTAATTAATACTTTTCAATCAGTAATTTAATTCTGTTTTTTAAATACGACTTCCTGCATTTGGGATTAAAAATACCTCATCACTTCAAAATATTTAAAGGTATTTTTTAATTTTTAAAAACCTTTACCCAAAATTATAAGCAGTGATAGCCTAGTTGTTAGGACTGCGGTCTTCTTTTCGGAGGGTCGCAGGTTCGATCCCGAGCACGCACCTCTGACTTTTGGGAGTTATGTGCTGCGTAGGTTGTAGGTATATGTTTAAGCAATTAAATATCACATACTTCAACGGTGAAGGAAAATATCGTGACGAAACCTAGTTTTCCATAATGTTCTCAAAGATCTTCAATAAGCTTTGGGTCAGCGTGGTACACTATGGCCTATAACCCTTCTCTGAGTCTGAGAGGAGACCTGCGTTCAGTAGTGAGACGTTAAAGGATTGCTCAGTAAGATGATGATGATGATGACACCCAGGATTGAGGTCTTGATTTATTCAAACTTTGTCTCGGAGGAACTTTAACCGGTGTCTACTGAATGTATAACAAGTTTCAGTATTAGGTATAATTCATTATAACATACAGGACAGTAATTTTATTACCATTGTTGAAAAGCTAATGCATCTTACTCAAATTAAAATTTAGAATTAGAATTTAATTTGATAAAATCTAGGCAGTCGTCAAATATATTCTGTTCAATTGATAAAATGGAACAAGGTAGCGTACACTATTGATACTGAAGTCTCAAAGCATTCGCGTTTCGCTGATGAAAATAAAACTTGTTGTCATCAGCGATACTCTATTGTTAGATGCTATACAATGCGTAGTAGGTATGTAGGGGATTTTAATTTTGCAAACATAATGTTATGACGTGTTTAGGAGAATATCTTCTTTCGAAGAGCATAATAATACTATCGAAGTCATAATTATATTATGATGAATGACATAGGTATATGCAGTTGAAATAAAAAATAACCGAATAAGGTACCTACTTCTTTTATCTCTCTGATTAAAAGTAATATGACGCTGCACAGGTGTCAACTCCTACACACTTTTATATCACTAGGTCAAGTGATAGTTTATAGATCATATTACCATACTGCTGCTGATTTTGTATTTTTAACGTGAAATATAATAACAGTGTGAATTGTGTGTAGACTTCTTTATTTAGTTAGCACTGAATATAACATCCTATGTAAAATACTAGGACAGTGTAAAATACTAGGACAGTGTAAAATTCTAGGACAGTGTAAAAAACCTTTTTACACTTGTTTTATAGATCCTACCTTCATAGTAAAACTCAAAATAGTTAAAATTTATATTATACCACCTATTTTTTATTCCGACATCTAAAAATGGAGGAGATTATCAATTCTACGCGGACTGAACTACTCCGCGTACCCGCTCCTATACAAGCTAAAGGGAGAGAGAGGATTTTATGAATTTTAGCGATGTTATGGCTTTACATCGCTAAAATTTGGCTAGAAGCCACACAAACGCACTGTCGATGTCGCTGCCACTAAAAGTAACCAGTGTGCCCGCAACCTTATTGCTTAAAAAGTAGAGAGGTGAATATTAGTCAAGTCCGGTAAGGCTAATATTGTTCTAAAAAACTGATAACATCAGTTAAGCTAACAACTAATTTAGCTTCCCTCAGAAAAAACCCCAAAGACATTTCTCATTAGAAATTTGCTCCATCTCTAAGTAGGCGATTTCAATTGTCATCGTATGACGGTGTGGGAATCCTCCGGGAGCTTCAATTAACAGTTAGTCATACTGTTAGCGCTCAATGAGGAGTTATCAACGCAATCTGGTGTTTGTGTTGTGAGCCATTTGACCTTAATCAAGCCGCGTCTTTGAATCATGTGCGAAACAAAAGAACACATGCGCGTGTGTAGATGATAAGCATTTAATAGTTTTGTATGAAACCCATCGATGATGAAACCTCAAATAAAATGCGGCATCATGCACCCAATTTAAGAGAATTGTCTAATTTCGATACTTGTAAGTTAAGCTAAACGCTTGAATTCAGAGCAGAGCGGAGTAAAGGGGCTGTTGAGGCTTAATTAGGTACTGTATACATATACGAGTAATTAATGTATACATGTACGAGTAATTGAGCATCAATAGCCCAACGGTTAAGATGCGGACTGAAAACTGAAAGGTCGCAGGTTCGATCCCCACCTGTTGCACTATTGTCATACCCACTCCCGGCACAAGCTTTCCGCTTATTTGGAGGGGAGAGGAGAATATTAGTTAAGAAAGTTCAACTTGGCTAATATTCTTCAAAAAATATAAGATTTTGAATTATACTCCAATGATGAAAATAGCGTGGAATGAATGGCAATTAGTGAAAAGGTAAGAACTTTACCCAGTAACGTTTTAATCACAGTAAAATATTAATAACATAATAATTAATAATAACAATAATAAGCTTTTATTAAAGGCATATAAAACCCATATACACCCATATACACTAAGTAGGTCATAGGAATATTGTGTGGACTTTTTGCTAGGTTGATTAGGTAATTAATTGATAGACTAGGTTGATAGACTTAATTTTTTTTATTCGATGAAAAGATAGTCCTTGACTACGATCTCACCTGATGGTAAGTGTAGATGCAGTCTAAGATTGTAGCGGGCTAACTTGGAAGGACTATGGCAGTGAACATTCAACCCATACCCCTAATCGGTTTCTACACGCCATCGTGCTGTTAACGCTAAATCGCTTGGCGGCACGTCTTTGACGGTAGGGTTGTAAGTGTAACTAGCCACAGCTAAACCCTCCCATCAGACCAGACCAGAGACAATTCAGAAATTATAAATTCCCAAATTTCCCCCGCCGGGAATCGAACCCGAGACCTCCCAGTTATAAGACCACAGCACTTACTGCGCCAGGAAGGTCGTCAAAAGATTGAATATAAAAACAAGGCATATACAGTACCCGACGATATATACTTATTGCACATCGGCCTTTGGAATAAAACGCTATTCTATTTTATTTACAGTTCGACTGCAGTTTTTTTATATAATAATATGTTACGTGATGTGCTCGCCGATTGTGAAGAGATTTCAATAATTACTATGTGAATTTCTGCCTAGCTTTACTTGCAATAGAATAGAATAGCGTTTTATTCCAAAGACCGATGTGCAATAGGTATATATCGCCGGGTACTGTAATTAGTTTAGTCAGGTTTTAAAGAAAGAAAAAAGTTTTAAATTGAGACCACACAAACGGATCGCATGTCATGGTTTGACGGGTAGTAATTTAAAAGTGCCCCGCGGTCTGCCCATGTCTGCCGTCTTCACACCCAACCTCACTCGTGTTAATAATGCCCCAGAGATTCAGCGTGAAACGTCTATGCGGCGTCGGTGAAGATGTTAATTCTGTAATCGGACCACCGCGCATGTTTTTGTGGGTGGTGCGAAATGTAATTTGCATAATTTAAAACAAGTTTTTATGTAATTATTATTTTTTTATTAAAGTGTTAACCTACACTTAAGGAAATATCAGAATAAATTTATAAACACATATCAAAAATTCGGAGGCCAGCGGGATTCGAACCCACGTCTCTTGGGTCGCGTCCGAGTGTGCAAAGTTGAAGTAACACACTCGGGCGCGATTCCCAAGAGACGTGGGTTCGAATCCCGCTGGCCTCGGAATTTTTGATATGTGTTTATATAAGTTTTTATGTTTTTGCTGATTCGCAATTTATATGAAAACCTATGTTATGGGTTTTCGTCGCAATTAAATATAAACTGTGCTGTTGCCTGTTGGTACTTAACTAGGACTTATACTTCTCTTGAAGTTATACTCAACCATATCGGCTTCTTCTTCTATCTACTTCATCAACCGCTAGACGTCCACAGGTGGACAAAGGTCTCTTGCATGGACTTTTGCCTTGGGAGTTGGGTCACTTGGCACCCCCAACGAACGTCAGGGATATACCTACACATACAGGGATAGATACACACTACACAGGGCTAGTGGTATTATAGTAGTTTTGATCCGACCGAGAATCGCGACCTCATCGTCCATAGTCAAACATATAAAAAATGCGTGAGTGTCCTGGAACACGCGGTTGGAACGAAGTTTCTTTTAATAATAAATTAATAATAAAAATAAAAAAATTAGGGAAAAATTCCACATATAGAAATTGTTTAAAATAAAATTGAATATAGAAAATTCAGTCTGTCGCGCTGGGATTCGAACCATCGACCTTTATGCGACTGTAGAAACCACAAGGCTACGGAGATCTAATATTGAAGTGTGAAAATATTGAACACAATTGGCATTGTGTTCAATATTTTCACACAAAATTACATTCACATTCAAAAAAGTGTCGGTTCAATTTAGTCTTAATTTTTTCCGTCCTTTCGCATCGTGTGATAAGGAACTTCATTTCCAAAAATGCCGCACTTATGATACATATTAATATCATATTTTGACGTTTATTTAGGTACATGCAAGAAGCTTAAATACCTACCTACAACACGTTACATGTCACATCGAGATAACAATCAAATTCGTAGAGTTTTTGGAATAATACATACTCAGATAATGTTCAGTTATGTGTTCAAACAACACGAGCAAATCACCGGAAAAAGTCACGTTATTATAGTGGTACGAATCTGTTCCTTATCTTTGCTTGCTGAGACAGACTGACTCCCTGAAAATAAACACACGCGTATTGTTCTGTTTATTTTGTACTTGAATAATTATGTGCGCCTGCGCAAGATTAATACGTCGTTTATTAATTCAGTCATACGAGCTATTATACCAAAAGTTTAACGCTATATTTCATCGAACCTACCATTTTTATTGACGCAGCCTAGGCGCGTTATAGAGAAAAACCGGCCAAGTGCGTGTCGGGCCACGCGCAGTGTAGGGTTCCGTAGTTGAAAGTCTCAAATATTAATGCTGACCTAGGATAGTGCTTTTATTTCATTTATGAATATTGAATACATTTTGAGTTCCATGGTTTAAATACTATAATACTACAACATAATATGCAACTTACACTACGTGTAATACCTGACTTTGAAAAAACAGATAGGTATAACTCCTTAACTAATGAAACCTACTTAGCCGTGATAGTTTTTCTTTAAAATTCATTATAAATATACTACTGCTGTGAATTTTTTCTTGTATCCTATAAACAACCATTTACCTGGTAGAGGGGGGGGGGTCACTTCACACTTTATTCTATTCTATTCTATGGGTTGTGTTATTAGTACAAAAGAATACCTACCTAATAAGGAAAAATGTGTAAAAAATACAATTCAATTGTACCTAGTATAAAAAGAGCAACTTAATTATGTTTTGATATGTTGCCTACTAGAGACACAATAATTTAAAAATCCAAAAAGTGTGCGTTGGCCGGGAATCGAACCCGGATCAACTGCTTGGAAGGCAACTATGCTGACCATTACACCACCAACGCCGCTGTGTACAGTGTAACAATATACCTAGTGTTCATTTTCTAATCGCCTATTTAATCAAAGATGGGTCAATAACATCTTTATGACGTAGGTTTATCACAAAAAATGGAGGCACAAAATGTACGCATTAATCAGAATTAATGTTTTATCACATAGGTACATATTCTTATCCAAGTAGGTAGCTCATGCCCGCGACTTCGTTCGCGTGTCACGTGTGGTTAGATTTTCAATATCGTAGGAGGCAAACACTTGACTTCTTTCGGGTTCAAATTCAAAAGGTAGTAAGTAGTAGGCATATGCCATCTCCTTAAAATTATCCTTCCTCAAGATCGTTTTGTGGTAAGAGAGTGAATATGTATTAACTTATTTATTTACTTATTATTATCTCGATCAAATTATATATTTCCCAAGAACCGTTAATGTTCCCCAAACCAAAAGTTAGGCTGCGAAAATCCTATCAAAATTAGATCAGCCGTTCTGAAAATTGTCCGTTCGAACAAGGATAATTATTTAAAACATCTTTTTGTGTTATGCGTTTTTTCTTACGATTTTAATAAAAGGCAAATTTATTTTTACCTATAGATTGATAGATTAATACCTAACATTTTTTGTGATTCCGATTTCACCAAATCGATTTTGATAAAACTGACCTACTTACCTACCTAATGAAGAAAGATAGGTATACAAGCTTTGATTATACAAGAGATACCCTAAAATATAAGGGCCTGGACACTGTCTAGCTCTGTATTACTGTGCACGTTTTCGAAAAGACGCGTTGCTGCGCTTTGACCATGCTTTGAGTCTTACATTGCCTTCTAGTACAGTTCTTGCAATTCACGAAGGCGAGTGAGCTTTACTCGTGGTTACTTCGTGTACATGCACATTGCATAAGTGTGCGTGCCTGTCAAAGCCTAGGTGGGAGCGGGCAGGCGCGAGCATTGCGCTCGCTCACACTTATACAGATACGACATACACACAACTATAAGTCAGTCGCCCTCGTTAATTGCAAGAACTATAGGAGCTATTAACTTCTTGTAGGCACGTCGGACAACTTGGTCGTTGAACGCTTTGTTTTTAGGGTTTTTAATACATATCTTTAAGCTTTTGGTCAGACAGTGGACGGGGCGGAACAGCGACGCATCGTTGACGAGACGTCCACGCCCGCGCCGTCCGCGCTTCTGGACGGCATGCAGTACTTTAGCCAGCCAGTAACATTACTGGCTGGCTAATGTACTACCGTCCAGCAGCATTCAGTGTGATATCTCGGGCATTTTGTAACAAGACTAACTGATGCCCGCGACAACGTCCGCGTGGATTTAGTTTTCAAAATCCCTCGGGAACTCTTTGATTTTCCGGGATAAACAGTAGCCTATGTCTCTTCGTCCTCAACTATATCCATGCAAAAAGTCACGTCGTTCCGTAGCTATGTTGCGGCGTGATTGAAGGACAAACCAACAAGCAAAGACACTTTCGCATTTATAATATTATTAGTATGATAGTATGAAGTATCGTGTCAAGTTAAAGTGGTTTTTTCGTAGCATTTTTGTATTGCTGGTGGCCTAAGTACGTGGCCGTTAGCCGAATGCGACGCCGGGGTCGCTTTTTGAAATCTTCTGTATTAAACTAGTACATTACCAATTTACAACTGCTCAAGTGGCGCCACCGTCCGCGCTCCGTCCACTGTTTGGCCAAAGCTTTACAGCGATAGGCATTAGGCACATTGTAATGTAGAGCAAATTGACTCTGTCCAAACATTTTGAGTGAACACAAAACTTACTGTTTTACAAGCTGACTGCAGCCACGCTTAGTGCATTTTCATTTTAATGTACTATCTTAACAGGTGTTATCAGACCTACTGAGCATAAAGCGTGTCTATTCCCTTACAATAGAGTTCTATATCCTTCTTCTCTTCTTCTATCTTATATATATATAAGTAAAATTTTAAGGCGATTGAAATCAATTGCTTTTCCGACAAAAGCTAAACTATTTTGAATTTTAATTTCGTTATGTTTAGAGTCTATTTCGCTTTGACATAATTATTATTTTAAAATGTTAATAAGAATAGGTAACTGTGTGAATTTCTTAGGGGTTGTAGGTTCCATGCGAGTGGTTTCTGTGGGAGTTTATTTATGAGAAAGTAAGAACATGGGGAAGTTAGTACACCTGTTTTTATAAGAATTTCCTTTCCGTCATGCGTTGTTTATCCAATCCTTAACGACTGAATCAATCATAATATTAATTAATATGATACCGATCATAATTATTATTAATTATAATAACTATTTATTATCATTTTATCAATATCAAAAATATTATTATTTATTATGTACTACCTATCATATTTTGCTTGAAGTGAAAATGAAAAATCGAGCTGTTTTCTTTGACATTACTTAGTCCTTACTAGAGACTTTTAGGCTGGAACCACATCTGTGCGGATCAATTCGCATTTTGTTCATACAAAACTGTCATTTTTCACAGAGTCGTGTACGCATCGAAAAGCCGATTTTATCCGTACAGACTCTTTGAAAAATGACAGTTTTGTATGAACAAAATGCGAATTGATCCGCACAGATGTGGTTCCACCCTAAATTGGTTTAATTTTACACGAAAGAAACTAATTTTTAATTTTAATTGTTTTTTTTAAGATTTCATTTTTCAAGATGTATTGAGGTTTAAAAATTAGTTTGTTAACAGTCCGATATGTACTTACTTAATTTCTAAAATATTAAAGTTAAACTACGTTTGTATAGACACTCCTGTCCTAACTCCTCAGTGATTAGGCGCCTAGGTACAACCTTGATTTCTTCAGCTCTACCGCATTGCGCCTTACACTTTAATAGGAAAATACGGCTTTCGCTAATTAAATTGTGAATTTTACTGGCGAGCGAACAGGACTGCCCCTACAGGTATCTAAAGTCACCGACTTTGTTAGACCGGTACCGTTTATAGACAGCCGTAAACACTTAAGCAAACATAAGAAAATGGCCGGGCAATAATTTTCTATTGCACTTTAAGTGTTCACGCTTTACGCCGTTACTTTTGTTTTGTCAATAAAATAATAAAATTGGAAGACCGCTAGTGCAGTGCGATTTGCGAATAGTCTAACTAATGAATAGCTACGACGTACGGTCTCTATACGTTCGACAGCGTCCTGTTATATGAGGCTATGCGGTACAGCATGCGAAGCGCAAGATACAGCGTCACCAACTTCTCTGTTCATTAGCAGCCCATCAACGGCTCACTACTGAGGTCTCCTCTCAGAGAAAGGTTATAGGCCATAGTCCATCACGCTGGCCCAATGCAGATTACGTATGCAAATTATTTGCAGTCTCGCCTTGCCGCACAGTGTCCCACGCTAGATCGCCCATACCACAGAGTAGGTATATAATATTAAAGTAACAGAGCGGAAGCTACATACAAACGGCTCGCGGCGGGCTCACCCATACATAGCGCAACGCTGTGTGCGTGAGCTCTCACCGACACATTCACCGACACGCCGCGGCGCGCCGCTCAGGGTAAGTCAGGGTCAGGACGTAAGGGCTGACGGTCGTGCGTTTGGTGGAAATAAATAGACGAAGAATGAGTGTTTGTTTGTTGTGAGTTTAGATTTATTTGTGTATATATGTATGTAATAGTGTAAAAATGCCAAACTCTTGCACAGTTTGCTTAAAACAAGCCAGAGACAATAAGGACATTTCCTTTTTTTTATATCCGAGAGATAAAGAGAAGTAAGTACTTTTTAATACGTACCTAACCTTTAAAAAGTCACCGCCATATTGAAATTCTTTGTTATTCGACCGATTTCGTTCAAAATCGATATTTAGGCTTCCCTGGGGTCAAGAATTAGGAAATGGGCTCCAAAATTTTAAAAAGGCAGCGCCATATTGAAATTCTTTGTTATTTGACCGATTTCGTTCAAAATCGATATTTAGGATTCCCTGGGGTCAAGAATTAGGAAATGGATGCCAAAATTTTAAAAAGTCACCGCCATATTGAAATTCTTTGTTATTCGACCGATTTCGTTCAAAATCGATATTTAGGCTTCCCTGGGGTCAAGAATTAGGAAATGGGCTCCAAAATTTTAAAAAGGCACCGCCATATTGAAATTCTTTGTTATTCGACCGATTTCGTTCAAAATCGATATTTAGGCTTCCCTGGGGTCAAGAAAGAGGAAATGGATGCCAAAATTTAAAAAAGTCACCGCCATATTGAAATTCTTTGTTATTCGACCGATTTCGTTCAAAATCGATATTTAGGATTCCCTGGGGTCAAGAATTAGGAAATGGATGCCAAAATTTTAAAAAGTCACCGCCATATTGAAATTCTTTCTTATTCGACCGATTTCGTTCAAAATCGATATTTAGTTAGTGAGTTTAGTTAGTGAGTTTTTATAGAGCTCCTATAGCCATCTTCCAGCTCAATCATCAGAACAGCTCCATATCCCAATAATATTGCAGGGTCATCCGATTTACACATACACGCAAAATTTCAGCTCAACCGGAAAAGTGGTTCTATCTCATCTTGTAAGATTTGATACATGTATGTTTACATGTATGTATGTACGTTTAAAACATATACCCGTGTATACATACATACATACATACATTGCAAGTTAAATAAAAGCTTGTAATAATAATAATAGTCGATAGTAAATGACGATGCCACCTATTAACATTAATTGTGAAGTTATGGCAAAAATACTGATGTTCATTAAAAAAATCGTTTCTTTATATTTTTGTTAATTTAAGTATTTGTTGATCAAGTTCAGGATTTAACTGAAATTATACATAATTATACAAACTTTAAAATATTTTTATTTTTTCCTTAAATTGTTGACATGCATCAGGTGACAACCCTAGCAGAATAGGTATACTTCTTCGCCCTTGTTAGGAAGCTTCCTCTCTGTTCGGTTACTCGTGTGCCCATACCGCGCACATTGTCGCAATATTGACGGACTCGCCTCACAGTGACATATTTGCAGGCCAATGGAACACAGTCGTAAGTCAGTGCTTGCAGTTTTGCGAAAGTTATAATTCTACTATGTTTCCATCTTAGGTTTTTTTTTCTTTTTGTTATTACATATTTTTAATTTGTCTTTAATTGAGTTATCGATAATTTAATTAATGTTATTGGATAGTGTCCGCATTAATTAAATTAAATAAATAAATAAAATAGTAAATGCCAATTGGCGGACTTTACACACCTTCAAGAACATTATGAAGAACTCTCAGGTGTGCAGGTTTCCTCACGATGTTTTCCTTCACCGTTGAAGCAAGTAATATTTAATGGCTTAATCGCACTTGACTCCGAAAAGTCAGAGGTGCGTACCCGGGATCGAACCTGCGACCCCCCGAATAGGAGACCACAGTCCTAACCACTAGGCTATCACTGCTTACTACTTCTCGGTTCAGGTGGACAAAATTGGAACTAAGGCCGCCATTTTAAAATATCATTCCGCTCAATTCTACTGTTCAAGGGTTTATGGTCTTTCTAGTGCGAGTGCCGTACAATGTTATGAAATGCAGTACCGATTTCCTCGTCTTATAGTAGCAATACTAAACTGCCCAAAAGCGATCCCGTCAACTGATAAGTTGTTGGATCTATAGCGCGACGCATGGGTATCATAGAAATAATTAAAAAATTAATTAAAAAACCGACTTTTAACACCCGCGCCACTACAAAGTATATCATTCATTGTTGATTTTTTTAAAAACCGCTTGACCGATTTCGATAACATTGTAACCTGACCACCTCGGAGGTAGGGTAAACTTGCTTAATTCGTACCTGTGCCTAAATCGTACCTGGTGTATTTCTCCCACCCCGAGGCTCACACAGCGTCCCAGGCGGCCTAAAACGTAAGCTTCAGTCCGCCATCTTGCACAGAAAAAAGCAAGACGCTTTACGGCCGCCCCGTTAAAAAATATCCAAAAAGTAAGTTTTTACTGACATATTCAAGAATATTTTATGACATTTCATAAGCTTCTAGTTTCTTAACTACACTAGCGGCACGCTATGATGGCCGGTTTGACGTTTGTCCGCTCATGAAGTTCCGTATTAATTGATAACGACTTTGAAGGAAATAATTGTATTACTTTATTGACGATAGTGATGTGCAGAGATTCATAAATTTTATCGAATGTAGTTTTAGGTTTAGGACTCAAAATTTATTTATTAAATTGATTTCTAAAATGTATACAAGTGTAGAAAAATCAGTTTGCACCATTTAAGGGGTGAATGTACTTGTGAATATGAACAATTTTCACTATGTGGACAAACCTCTGAAATCGCAAAAAAATATCAGCTGTTTCATACAAAAGGTAAAATTTTTATTTTTATATGATATATACCACAACTCGGCATTTGGTTTTCTAAATTGAAAATTTTTAAAAATGGAATCTAATACGATCGTCACATAGGATCGCTGGCTAGCACAACTACTACCTCCGGCAAACTCGCGTCAATGCTCAGTGCAAAACAAAGCAGTTTCGAATTGACGTTGCTTCGAAAAGTATAAACTGTCAGTGCAATGCGATTGTGATATAGTTTTGACCTGGCTTTGGATTTCAAATATTGATACTGCATTACTGTTGACCCTTGCTCGTTAATTTGGACTCTGTTCAAGCCCTTTGTTGTGGATTTCGTCGATATGACCGAACGTACGCAGAGAACTGTTCTAAATAGTCAGACACGTGAGTTCGTAATACGCCTTCGTAACTATTTATCATTCAAATATTCAGTTCGTTCAAATAAATTAAATAAACATATACATTTTTGTTTTATTAAACCTATTTAATCAGGTACAAAAACAAAACTTAATTGTTTTTTGTTCGAGAATAAATTGACATTCCACATCACTATTGTAATGTGTCAAACCGGCCATCATAGCGTGCCGCTAGTTTAAGTAGTATTAGTTTTAGCTCGAAGTGTAGTGTAAATACACATTTATTCCTCACATTTTTTTGTCGGTTTTGTTGTTTGTGCTAGCGTCATTCATTCGCGCGGGAAATTTAATTTGTTTTTTAAATGTTTGCCTAATTCGTACTTTTCGATTTGTTCTAATTGGTACCGGTACGATTAAGGATAAATGTAAACTTGTAAATCTAGTGATAATATTTTACAAGATATTTTTATTTTTTTAGTTAAATGGCAACCCGAAAGTATAACAGCTGGAGTAAAGAAGATATGGAAGCTGCTCTCCAAAACTTCAAGGGTGGCTCCATGAAGTTCAACGAAGTATGCCGACTTTACAACATTCCGAAACCTACATTTCGTCGCCATTTAAAAGGGCTGAATACATATGCACGAATTGGAAGGCCAAAAGATTTGATGATACAGATGGAGGAAGAGCTGGTGCGAGATATACTTGACCTAGAGTCATGTTTCTTCGGTTTGACAATTAAGGATTTACGCAAGCTGGCATACCAACTAGCCGAAAAATATGAACTGAACCATCGTTTCAATAAAGAGAAACAAATGGCTGGATGGAAATGGTACTATAAATTTACTAAAGATCATCCTGAAATTAGTCTACGTGCCCCACAACCTACATCCATGGTCAGGTGCAAAGGCTTTAATAAAAAAAATGTCATGGATTTCTTTGACAAATATGAAGCCATCCTTGACAAAGAAAAATTTACCGCTTCTCAGATATTTAATATGGACGAACCAGGCTTGAGTACTGTACACAAACCGTCCAAAATATTAGCAAAGAAAGGCAAAAGTCAGATCGGTGCAGTGACCAGTGCTGAGCGTGGTATTACTACTACTTGTATATGCTGCATTAACGCTGCAGGAGAATACATTCCTCCTATGTTAATCTTTAAAAGAAAAAGAATGTCAGATGACTTGAAAAGAGGTGGACCACCTAATACATTGTACACTTGCTCCGATAGTGGATGGATTGTATCTGAACTATTTCGGGACTGGATGCTTCATTTTATTAGTTGTCTCCGACTTCAAAAGAGTGACAAAAATCAAGTGCTGATCATCCTTGATGGTCATGCAACGCATACGAAGAATATAGAGGCTATTCGTCTTGCACGTGAATATGTAAATATTATCATTACCAGCGCACACAACGCACAAGCTACAACCACTAGATCGAGCGTTCTTTAAATCACTGAAGTCTTACTACAATCAAGCATGTAGTTCTTGGTTGCGAAATAATCCAGGACAGGTTATAAAACAGTCCAACGTTTCTGAAATTTTTGGTCAAGCATATCTTTCTTCTGTACGCATGGATTCTGCAATTAATGGCTTCGAATCGAGTGGATTGTGGCCATGCAACCGTTTTAAAATAAGGGATGATGAATTTATTGTTGAAGATGAACCCCAAAATGAGACCATAACCTCATCAGAAGTGAATGTAACTTCTCCAGCATTAAATCCTGCTTCGGATGTGCCTCAACAAACCTCCCCCGTTGAATTTAATGGCTCAGTTTTATTGAATAGTTCTGCTGAACCGAATGTTAAAATATTATCTAATATTGTATTGCCTAGCACATCATCAGTCAAGTCAACAATAGAATCAATTTCACCACTAAGAAAAATTGGAAGATCTAAAATCAACTACGTCAGCTATAGTATTGACGGAGAGTCCATACAAAAATGAATTAGAGAGAAAGATAGAAATTCAAAAGAAGAAACTACCAAAGATAAAAATAGAGGTGAAGACTGAAAAACCTAAAAGAAAGAATAAGGAAAATAAGAATATTTCAAGAAAAAAACCAAAGCATACTGAAAAAGAGACTGAAGCATGGCTATGTTTGTTGTGTAATGAAGATCGGCCGGAGAACATGATAAAATGCAATGAATGTTCCAAATGGGTACATGAGCTTTGCGCAGGTGCCGATAGTACAACTTACAATTATTGTTGTGATAACTGCAAATCGATCTCATAAAGTACTGTTATGTTTAGAATGGTAAATTAAACAAATAAGAATAAGTGAACCTTATTTCAAGCAACAAGTACGATTAAGGAGTACATGAGTACGAATTAAGACAATATAATCTTAATTCGTACTTTTGAATTTATTTTATTTTGTATTGTTTTCTCAAGAAGTTTATTATTTTTGTTATTTTGTGTTACGAATTATGTTAGAAGAATAAACAAAGTTTTCATTCATAGTGTTTTTATTATTTAAATCCTTGTATTATTCCTACGACAGCCATTTTCCCTTAACGGGTACGATTTAGGCAAGTTTACCCTATACCCTTTCAAACAAAAAAAGAATTTTCTAAATCGGTTCAGGAGTCTTTGAGTAATCGTAATAACATACATTAAAAAAAACGACGAATTGAGAAACTACTTCTTTTTTTGAAGTCGGTTAATTATGAGCGAAGCGAGCGCCCCGTGACCACATTTAAATTGGTAAATCTACTTCAGCAAGCTCTTCTGCGGCTCACAGAGGTTGAACGCTATAGAAGCTAGCCGCCATGCTGATCTAAGTTGGCAAAACGTCAGATGAAACCATAATAGAGACTAAAATATTAGAAAAATTGAATAAACGACGAGGAAACCCCGAAAATCATTGCTAATTGGTTGTCCAATAGTTTTCAAGTCGGAAAGAATAAAAAAATTTATATTATGGGTGTTAATTGCCAAATAATATAAACGTATTAGCAAAGGAGGTTGGCGAATTTTGACCCAGCCTTTTTTAAAAACCGTTCAGATTCAGAAAACATTATTTTTCAGAGTATTTTTCTGTGTAACCCCATATTTGTAGAAGATGGGGATCAAAAATATAATTATTCACAAGTACACATTATAAATAACCGTCACATGGCAATACAAGTGAATATCTTTTTTCTCACAACTTTATTTGATAGACTTTGATTAATTTTTTGTTAGTCTGGTTTACTAGAACAAGTATGAGAAGTTTGATTCGTGAATGTGGGCGTTCAGTGATCAGTTCAGTTCGTCTGGGTCAGAAACTCGGAATTCGCCAATCTCCTTTTCACCGAAGTACCTAAAGTCAAAAGTTCGACCCACCACCTCAAAATGTAAGACTCAAAAATTGCTCAAAAATAGTTTCGCTATGGTATCGCAAGTGATGGGTGTACATACACCTTAAAACTGTTAAGGTTTATGGTGCGTTAACTCTAGCAGTTAAACCCGAGTTCAAATGCACTAGCAGTTCAAATACTGCGAATGCACTTGTAAACGATCCTAACCTATGAAATCTGATGGTATTTCGAAACATCGTGGTACTTAACGTCTTATACATATTATATCTTTATGTCGCCATATTTGTATCTACTATTTATTCAAAAGCCCTTGCTTAAGTTTCGGCTTTAGCTTTACTTAACATTAATTTACCAATGAAGCTCCTATAATTTTTTAAGAGAAATTATATTTATTTATTTTATTTTTATTATTTGTGAAGCTTATCTCTATATACAGATTTCTTCCAGCTTCCCTCGATTATACCTAAGCAATACTGAAATTCATACTAATACATAAATGCAGTTTGTTTGTTTGTTGGTTTGTCCTTAAATCACGCCGCGACAGAGCTACGACGACGTGATCTTTTGCATGGGTAGTTGAGGACCTGGAGAGTGACATAGGCTACTTTTTATCCCGGAAAATCACGCGGACGAAGTCGCGGGCATCAGCTATTTTCTAATATTCCCCTTTCCCCCCTAACAAGCATAAAGTTTGTGCCATAAGTAGTTTGTGCCATAGTACCTACTACGCGCAGTACCGCGGGTGTCGTACGAGGCGACTAAGGGAACATAACGGAGAACGGGCAGCAGCGTCCTCTGTGTTACTACTGCCATCTACTGCGATCACCAACCCGTCTGCCCCGCGTGGTGATTATGGGCAAACCCTCCCCTTGGGAGAGGCCTTTAGTCCAGCAGTGGACTGTTATAGGCTATTGATGATGATGACCTACTACGACTTTTGAACTTTTAGTGGAAAAGTCTGTGTTGCTCTTATTGAAGGCCCCCTGCTCTACATTATAGGTGTACAGTCACAAAGTTTTCGCCTCGTGATTTGCAGCCATAGCATAATAATATCATATATCGCATGACCCAGCCGTTGCTTAACTCAAATATGGTTGAGCGAAGCAACGGCTGGATCATACGTCATGCTCGTGAACGGGTTCCACCTGCGGGAATGGGGCTACTTTCTGTCTGCCCATCTTAACATGTATTGAATTGAAAGTATGCATTTTTGGAACTTCCCCTCATCGTGCAAACACTGCTTAAATAGCATAGTAGGTACCTATTGTAAACGATATTGAAAAAGGGCAACCGCCGAGTTTCTTGTTGGTTCTTCTCGGCAGGAAGAGCATTCCGAACCAGTGGTAGACCATTTGACTATTCGAAAGCACTTGTAAAAGATTATTTGAATAAAAAATATTTCTATTCTATTCTATTCTATGACTAGTATTATGACATCACAGTGATCGACCGAGCGAAGCGAAGGTCTTTGAGTTAACTAGAGCGATTTGCACTTGTCCGTCCGTCCGTCCGTCCGTCTGTCAGAGCCTTATAACTTTTGAATTACTGAACGTAATTACTTCAAATTTAGATATAATATGTAAACCGATGGCTTCCAGCCGAAAATGGCTTAAAAAGTTATAAAAATCTTTATTTCAGGGGGGCTCTCATAGAAGCGAATGCGAAGTAAAAAAAAAAATATCGCGTTACATAAAATTGTTACGTATCATTTTAAAGATAATTTTGAACTGAGTACAAAAATATTTTTTTTTTAATTTTTCCCTTAAAATTGACGAAATGGGGGGCTTTCAAAGTGGCGATTTTATACGCTCGCTTGAAGACGCTCTCTAGGAAAATCCGCTATGGATTTTCAAACTGATTTTATGTTTTTAGGTCACTTATATCCTGTACTTGAACAACAAATACTAAAATTATATGAATATTATAAAGAAACGAGATTATTTAATTTTTAATGGGCATCAGTAATTCATATAGCATCAACATAGCTTCACAATAATGCTAATAGATGGCGCAGTCAGTAACTATTCCCATGGAACTACGAGTTACGACTACGACCTATCCCAAAAACAGTTTTGCGTCGACCATTATTATTTAGTTACTTATTATAATACAATAATTGTATTGTAATTTTTTTTGTACCATATTATTCAATTAAAATTATTTTTTAGTTAAATTTTAGTTAAATATTGTATATTTTCTATTCGAGTCGATAGATGACGATTTGTACAGATGCCCGTAACCCGGTTTCACTCGTTAGTACCTACATAATAAATAAATAATTCAATGTTTTCACTAACGTTCCCTAACCTTTACGGGCTACCTATAAGTTAGGTGATTGATGTTTTCTGTCAACTTATTTATCACGATCCTGTACGGGACACCTAAAAGGATATTGGGACGGATGTTAGGACTTAGGATTGTATTTAGGAGCTACCTACGTTAAGAGACTCCTACTTAGGGGATGATTTAGGTATGTTTGGTGAAAACGGGCATAATAATAATGTCAGTTTTGGTTATCATGTATCGATTGAATGAATAATCATGGGATACCGTTACCGCGAGGTCTCAGTTCGGGGCGAACCACTAGTAAACCTATTAGTCTATTAATCCGCCTTATCTGGGACAACATACGAATTCAATGTAAATAAACAAGCTAGCTAAATATGTATGTGTGTCTGCTTATTACCTAAACGGCTGAAACGGTCTTTATGACATTTCGCAGAGATACGGGGATATTTCTGAACTACTGAACTGTAACTGTAGGATATTACCTACTACAAGCAACACTACATCTATTTGTCTTTAGGATACTACCTGCTTTTAATTTTGATCCTGGAGATCGTAAGTAATAGGATTTTAACACTTTAACAAAGTTACAGGGTTTAGCTTATAGCTATCTACGTACACGATCCCATTCACAATTTGAATTCAATTTATCATCATGATTGTTACGTAAGTCTTCTGGCCCGCTTGCAGAGACGCCAGGTTAGAATAAATTTGTAATTTTGACAGATGCTGTTTACGCAATCTGTCAAATATGTCCTTTTAACCCAGAGTTAGCTGCTAACTCTGGGTTAAGATAAGACGTTTCTGCAAGCGCGAATTAGGGTTCTTTGTTAGGTTAGGTAAGTTCTACTAAAGATAAAAAATATTTGTCTTTAGTACGATCAAATTTCGAAATGACCCCTATAATCTGGAAACTAACCCTCAAATGGCAGGATAAGCCACATGGCCGGCTAACTGAAGTAATCAGTGAAGGGTCATCATACACACTAATCTTCGGCTTAGCGTGCGATAACATCATAACAAGGAACAGAGGGTTACGACCTTTGAAAACTTGATAGTGATTTAGTACGTATAATGTAGATTAGCTGTTTTTATTTTCTTATCCTATCCTACTTGCTATACTAATATTACAAATGCGAAAGTTTGTAAAGATGGATGGATGGATGTTTGTTACTACTTCACGCCACAACGAATGAACCGATTTATCTGAAAGGAATGGAGATAGTTCTTTCTAACAATTATTAACACATACTTAAATTACATTTTATCCCGGAAAGAGTTACCGCGGGAATTAAACAGCCTTAATCCACTCGAACGAAGTCGCGGGCATCATCTTGTCATATGATAAGATATGATGTATCTCTATACAGGTGACAAATATTTGGTATGTAATTAAGTTGAATTTTTATTATTGAGCTGTTTTCTGTAATTTCAAACCAATTAATGGTTTTTTTTTTCAAAAGACTTATTGGAAGATTTGAATTTATGTCATAAGCCTCAAAAAAAATTTTAAAGTGTTATTATTTTATTCTCCTACTCCTCCTAAGCATTTGGGAAGGTTCTCCATGTCTTCCTCTTTTCGTAGAAAATCCGTCAATAACTGAAATGAAAGCTTTTGAAAATTCTCACTGATATGATGGATTCGCTTTGCTCGCTATTGATGCCTTTAAGGGTATTAAAACTCTTGCAACTTGCAAGAGATTGTAGACCTCAAAGCGGTTTATACGACTACAAGGAAAACCTTTGAAAAACAAATTTGATTTTGAAATGAAATTAATTGTTCATTTACTAAACACTAAAATTATAGATCACTCACAGAAAACTGGTTCTCATTAGTAGAGGATTTTAACTTACCTCTATGCTTTAAGTAACCTATGGTAAGATAACATCCGTCCGTCAAAATGATAACGGCTTCACTTCGGGATGAGCTGATAGTTTCACTAACTAAAAGGACAGCTCTACTGTTTCAACGACTTTAAAGTTTCAGATATACCAAATGAGATATCCAAATGTTCTCGTAATTCCTCGACTACGCCTCAAGAAAGTCTGAAAGTCGCTTGTGGGAATGGGGCGTGACGTTCTATAATAAAATTCCACAGTCGACTCTAGGCTTGCCTTTACCTAAGTTTAAAAAATCGATTAAAGTACTCTCATGAAAAAAGCATTATATTGATGATTGTATAAATGATAAAAAAGTGTGGATATGACTCTTTCCAGCGAATCATGGCAGTAATAACTTACCTGTGTAACAACATGGTATTTTAAAAGCAACCGCCGAGTTTCTAGCTGGTTCATCTCGGTTGGAATGAACTAAGGAAGGCTGTTTTGTTGTGAGGACGGATGATGTGAAATATTTCAATAAATGAAAGAAATATTTCATTTTCTACAATAGTAAATTGCAGTCCGTGCGAAGCCAGGGCGGATCGCTAGTTTTCATATTTTATAGGTAGGTAGGTAACTTGCGAAGAGAAGGTGGCTGGTGCAATTTTATTTTTATACCTTTACTGCTTTAAGCCTAACCAGATGCTGCAGTTTTAATATTTTATCGATGTGTTAAAAGAGATTGCGCAGTAAAAATAGTATTATTGCTGGGCGGTATTTAATTTTAATGCGAGAGTAGTAAAAAATACTGGTTTTAGTCGAACTACAAAGAAGTGGAGGTCAGTTTATTTTTCCTGGTAAAATTATCTATTATTTATATTGTATTTTTATGCCTTTCCCGGACCGGGCGGAGTCTCTTTACTTTATTTTATATGAGAAATGTACGTCTAACATTTACTTTTTAACCGACTTCAAAAAAGGAGGAGGTTCTCAATTCATCGGAATATTGTAATCGGAATCTTTTCTTTCTTTTTCTTTTTTTTATGTATGTTCACTGATTACTCGAACACCCCTGAACCGATTTGGAAAATTCTTTTTTTGTTTCAAAGGGCATACTTCCCAGGTGGTCCCATATAAATTTTATCGAAATCGGTCAAGCGGTTTTAAAATATCAACAATAAATTAAATACTTTGTATAGTGTGTGTGTAATGTAGTAAAGCGGGAGTTTGAAGTTGGTTGCTTAAAAAGAATTTTTTATATTAAATTATTATTTTTATTTTTTAGCTGTTTTCTTTACTTTTATAAATATAAAAGGACTTTAATCACTTTCATCCAAAGAAAATAATCTGGGAAGAAAACCATAGAGTTCCCACGGGATTTTTAATGGTTAAATTCACTTTCAGCTGTATACCAAAATCGCGGGAATTAGCTAGTGTTTTATATTTGAACTAGCACTAGCCCGCGACTTCTTCCGTGTAGAGTTATGTTTTTCCCTCTGAGAAACCTCTGTTTTCCTACTCTCCAAGTCCTCAGTTCTACACCCATGCAAAAATCAGGTCGATCCCTATGTGATTGAAGGATTAAACCATTAAATCATCAAAACGACAACAAGCACACTTTCGCATTTTATAATACATATTAGTAGGGATTGTATTTGAATCCTTAGTAATATTATAAATGCGAAAGTGTCTATATTGGTTTGTCCTTCAATCACGTCGCAAAAGAGTAAAGGATCGACGTGATTGTTTACATGGGTGCAGTCCGAAAACAGAACGTTCACGCGGACGAAGTCGCGGATATCAGTACAGTATCATGTAAGTACAATTATTATTACTTTAAGTGTTATGGTTGATTATACGGGTCTGCCCGCGACATTCAAATTTAATTTGGTTTTTCGCAGTTTGTAAACTAATACGACAAACTAGGCTAGTGGCATTCTAATTGCGCCAGTAGAATTATCATCTTCACAGGTTTACATAAAAATCTTTACTTAAAAGTGACCAGTTTAAGAAATTGATCAAAATACTGATTAATTTGTGAGTTACTCACGTCCAACTCGGTATTTTGATTAATTTCTTAAACTGGTCACTTTCAAGTAAAGATTTTTATGTAAACCTGTGAAGATGATAATAATTCTACTGGCGCAATTAAAATGCCATAAGCCTACTTTGTCATATTATTTTACAAAATGGGAAAAACCAAATTAATTTTTTAATTTCGCGGGCAGACTCGTATAATCCACCTTAATGAAATTGTTACAAGGTAGGTACGCGGATGTATCAAATTACCCACGTCTGCAGTCAGCAGTAAGCCGGCATGGCAAATGTATCTGATGCGCCTCGCTGTCGCATGCGATTTGCGTAAAGATAATTAAGTTACACGCCTCGCGTTCGGACCTAGATCACCTAGATCTTTCATTTTTAACGCATCTTATTAAGCTATTGCATAGCTTTTATCGCGGGCTTTGAACTAGGACAAACAGTTTGAGCGCGGCGACCGAATCAAGAAACTCCGTAACGAAAAAAAACCTAACACCGTCGTTCAATAAACGTTCAACATTTTAAGAGGTTCTCAAGTAGCTCTATTTGGCGCAGTGGGCGAGCGACCGCTTTCTTTGATGATGTCGCAGGTTCGAATCTCACTCGCGAAGTAGTGACAGTTCGCTTTTCTTGTTTGTTTGTTTTTTAATTTTGCATAAGTATTATAATTGCATAAGTTGATAAAAAATGCTTTGCAATAGCTTTACCGCGGCAGTCCCCGAGTGCCACTTAAGTTTTTGTCTTTTAGTTAATCCTCTTTGCAGATTTAGTGCAGCCAAGAGTTTGAGAAAAACACGAGGTAGTGCATATTTTTAATAGCTGTTATAATTTATACCTACTTATAGGTAGGTAGTAGGTACCATTTTAGAAAAGTCCTCTCTCTCTCTTCTGTTTACTGATTTTTACTCTCTTTAGCGGTGAAGGAAAACATCGCGAGGAAACCTGCATGCCTGAGAATTCTCCATAATGTTCTCAAAGGTGTATGAAGTCAGCTAATCAGCATTTGACCAGCATGTTGGTCTATGACCTAAACGCTTCTTTGAGAGGAGACCTATGCGCTGTAGTAGATCGGTAATGGGTTGAGAATTGAGATGAACAATAAGAAAGATGAAGCTAAGTATGTGAGATCTTATGAGATCTGAAGTTTTTAATCAGATCTTACTAAAATGGGATCTAACAAAGCACATTAAAACTGTTTGAAAGCTGATTTTGATCAAATAAACACAAAAAACCCATTAAACTCTATCCATTCTTTTAAAGTTACGGTGCCACAGGTAAATTCACAAAAGGCTAGGGATCAAAACCATAACATCCAAAACCTGGGGAAAAGACAAACGCATCCAACTCAGGATTTTCACCTTCTTTTGCAGTCGGTTAGAAAGCGACAAGTCTCAAAATATAACCAAAAATAATCTGGTTCATTTGGAGACTAATCTGAGAGCTGTCGCACGCTCGACCGGAGCGAATCGATTGACAGCTCATTTTATAAAAACCGACCCAAATTACGATATAGAGTTCGTTGTAATACAAGCTAAGTACGTTAAAAGAACTCTATAACTTTTAATTGTGTACCTTTTTGACGTGATAACGTCTTATAAATCATTTCATTCATTTCATTTCATTTATTAAAAACATGACCTTAACATACGAGTAGGTAATAATCTGAAGCGGAGTACTTACATAAGTTATATTTTGGCCATATGCATGGGTGATGGGGTCTGTCACCTAACTAGGGAACCTGTATTTAGGTTGACATTCCTAATTCCCGCGGGTATTGTGGCTTATCAATGTGTATCCCAGTCTTCCACACAAGAACAATAACAATGACACTACATAAATAACAAAAAGAAAATGTTTTACACTGTTTAAAACTCACTATAACTCCATTAGATACAAATCACCGCATAATATTTTGTATGCCTACCCGCCTAGAGTGACCGGTGAACGCAGTTGTTGATCATGTGAGCGCATTTTGCAAGAAGTGACATGCTTTTTAAAACTTTATGTATAGTTAAAAGATTGAAATTTTTTATTCCAGAATAGTCAGTAAGTTTTCTGTTTCGTCATAATTTAGGGTTGTTAAGTAATTTAAGTAAATCGATGAACACCGGCTGCATGCACAAAAAAGTGTCACGTTCCGCCTGAGCCTGAGCGTGCAAGCGAGAGCGCGGAACAAGCGATAGAGAGGCACGATCGGCCCAAGCGTTGGCTTGTGACACTGCATTTATTCATCAATGTTTCTTTATGACGTTATCACGTAAAACTTCCGTAAACCGACTTTACAGACAACCAATTTTGTTTTTCTAAAACTGCGCCTTGTGTGCAAGTTTTCCACGAGGAAGTACCTATATCTTAGCTCCGTACCCACGGGGCGGTTTTCACCCGCGCCCGCAGCGGTTGCGGGACCGCGGCCTTCGTAGAATGCAGGTTTGTATGGAAAATGAAGTAGCAAATTTCACTGCACGTCTTGCGCCCGCGGCAGGCGAGGTTGCTCGTGGCGCCTGCAGTAGAACCGCGCGGTTCGCGGTCGCCCGCGAGCTTGGCAACCGTCGCTCGCGGTTTCTGCGATCTGTCGCGCGGACGCGGGAGGTGTTCCCTCCTTCCGATGCCATTTGAGCGGTCCTTTACCGCAACCGCGGCGGCTGCGGGACCGCATAAACCTGCGGTGTCGTGAGTATTGAAATAAAACAGCGGTACCGCAACCACTGCGGGCGCGGGTGAGAACCTCAAACTCGAGAAAGAACTCAGTCTTAGGGATCTTTTAACTCCATGAAAACAATAGACTGAAGTCACATTAACTGTCAAAGTAAAATGTTTGCCTTTGAGTCTACACAACTGGTCCTGCAGAAAAAGCAAAGTGCGTTGCGCAAAGCAATATTCGCACCTCTGTGATAAGTAGTTAAAACGTAGGGTTAGGTGTTAAATTATAGAAAAATGTTAACTTCTGCCCAGGAAGGCAACCACGCCACGCCATGTCTACTGATAGACATCCACTGCTGGACAAAAGTCTCCTCCATGTACTTCCACAGGCTTCGGTCTTGCGCCGCCTAAATCCAGCGGCTCTCGGCGACTCGTTTGATGTCGCCGATCCACCTAGTGGGGGGTCTGCCAACACTGCGCTTCCCGGTGCGGGGTCGCCACTCCTGCACCTTGGGACCCCAGCGACCATCAGCTCTTCGAACTATGTGTCCCGCCCATTTCCACTTCAATTTCGCGACCCGCTGAGCTATGTCGGTGACTTTGGTTCTCCTACGGATCTCCTCATTTCTGATTTGATCTTGCAGTGATACTCCGAGCATAGCTCTCGCCGTCGCTCGCTGAGTGACGCTGAGCCTATATACCCACGCCATATAGTTTCAATAAATGCAGTAACTTCATTTAACACAATATATAAACGTAGTATGTGACCAATATATGACGGCACCGCTTTAACTGACAAAAGCGATGAAAAAGTATTGTATTGATGTGTGGACTAGAAACAGTTACAATGAGAGAATTTCTTAAGAACCTAATAAATCTTTCCGTCGTAATCCGATAAACTAAGAAATGCTGATTGAAATAATCACTCCCACGCCTCATTTACAAAATACCCATGAACTCAATAAATTCTACGATCTATGGGAACTTCATACCAATAACAAGCCAATAACGGAATAAGGAATAGACAAGAACTTTTCCGCTACCTACGGAATAGACAACAGAGGATATAATAGCGTGAAAGACAATCGTACATGTTCTTATTGTATTGTCTTGAGTGGTTATAGAACTCTGGTCTAGAAAAAAATCAATGTCAACAGTCAATCATAGATGAAGGTAAAGATAGGAGCACACGGACGTAATAATTTACTTATGTGCCGTCTACGTCTCCACTAATACCTATACGTCCACAGCTCGATATAGGTTTAGAGACCTTACCTTAAAGGTTTAGGGAACTACCAGTGGAAGTTTTCTTGCTGGCTCTTCTCAGTAGAATCTGCGTGAACATGAAATTATTATACTAGTTATTTGTTCAACAAGATAGCAAAGTTCATTTTTTGTGCCAAGTTTGAACCCCGAGCAGGCGAAGGATTCTATAATAGAATCACGAGAGTAGCGAGTGATTCTAAGTTAGAATTAGAGTGTAGTGAGGGATTCAAAGGCATAAAAATAAAAAATTTGCTATCATATGACACATACAACTTTTCAACTCAATAGCCAAAAAAATACAAGATGTAAGAAAGCACATTTTAACTAAAAGTCAATAGTTTAAACTTTTTAAATAAAATAGAGAGTTCAAAAATGTTTATGAAATAAAATGTTGGGGTACAAAATATTATATTATATACAAGACTAGCTGATGCCCGCAACTTCGTCCGCGTGGATTTAGTTTTTAAAATCCCTCAGGAACACTTTGATTTTCCGGGATTAAAGTAGCCTATGTTACTCCAGGTCCTCAACTATACCCATCCAAAAAATCACGACGATCCGTGGTTTTGTTGCTGCGTGATTGAAGGACAAACCAACAAACACATTTTCGCATTTATAATATTAGTATGATTAGTATTAAATTGCATAGAAAAATACTGTATCACTGCTACATCTATCTATACCTACTATGTATAATGATCGTTTGGCTACCGACGCCTTTGGAGTAGTTTAACTTTGACAAAATAGGCCTATCCATGATGCGCTATACGATAAAGTGTACATGCCAGTTTAAGATGACCCGTACATTCAAAGTTTCCTATGCGTTCCGGGGTTCAAGTTATTTGGACCTTATACTGAAGATTGTGATGTCTATAATTTCTGAACTACTAAATTGACGACCTTGAAATAATTACAGGACAATCTGTAAAGTACCAGCTTTCTAACAAAAAAAGAATGAATGAAATCGGAATACGCATTAATGAATTACAGCTAAATACACATTTTGACTTTCATCCCCTCTCCCAAGGGAACCGTGCTGAATTTCGGGATAAAAAGTATCCTATATTATACCTCGTAATATGAACTTAAATCATGCCAAGTTTCATTTAAATCCGTGCAGTAGTTTCGGCGTGATGCGCGGCCAAGATACAGACAGACAGACAGACAGACAGACAGACAGACAGACAGACAAAAAATTAAAAAAAAATTGTTTTGGCTTCAGTATCGATTATAGAGTGTCCTCAAACAAAAATTTTCAAAATATCTTCAATGTACAGAATTGGACCTGTTACAGTTTTATTATATTATAGATAGATAGATTTCCAAACTTTTCTTGAGACATTGAAATGAAGAAATGCCAATCCAGATTGTTCTCAATTCAAAACAATTTTTTTCACTGGGTGAGCAAAAACCACTTTTGCTCTTAATTAGTTACTACAGTTAATTACTTTATAAGGTTATCAGTCTATTAGAATTAATAAAAACAATTGATATTTATTAAGGCGATTTTCACCCGCATTTAGATACAATGTAACTTTAAAATGTTTAAGTGCGAATTAATTAAATTACTTGCGATCAACACAATCAATGTTGATAAGGATTTTTGATACGTTATTTCCTTTACACGATGGGCAGTTTAGAGTATTTGTCCGTCATTACTATATTTAAATAAGACTTACTGAGTCTGTCTGTTTTGCTCTGTTTTTCGAGTGATTATTGGTTCAACTATATTTTCTAGGCTTCACGGGCTCATTGACTTCTCTTTTCTTTCTCTAATTCTTTACTATTCTTACCTAGTATCGAAGTTCCGCCCTTCCCATTTCTTGTTAAACTGAAATTACTCCAAAATAATTTAATATTATGTAAATATGAGGTAACTTAAATAATGCTTTTCTGCCTTTATGAAGTGCATGCTTTTTTTGTCTTTTGCTTTGTATCGTATTTCTGCCCACTCCAAAATTATTGAATACTAGATGATGCCCGCGACTTCGTCCGCGTGGATAAAGATTTTTAATTCCCGCGGGAACTCTTTAATTTTCCGAGATAAAATGTAGCCTATGTGTAAATCCAGAATATGAGCTATCTCCATTCCAAATTTCAGCTAAATGTGTCGAGTGGTTTTTGCGTGTAAGAATAACAAACACCCACACACACACACACACAAACTTTCGCCTTTTTAATATTAGTGTGATTCTTAAAACACATTATGCTTTAACTTTCGGTTTTCTAAGCTGCTATACAATGTGAGCTTTAAATTATTTGAAGCATTCATTCAAACTCTGATAGCTTCTTTATGAAATACTAACAAGCAACTTAAAAACATGGTTATGTATTTAAAAATCCTTATTTAATTAGTTTAATAACATGGTTATGAATTTAAAAGGACTAACCAACATACTTTCACATATAATTTTATAATATTATTAGTAAAAGTTTGGTCGTGTGTCTACGCCCTAACCGGAACACTCAATAACTGCCAGGCTCAAGCATCGTCGAGGCAATGCCTAACTTTCTCAGCACTTCGTGATTTGTCGTCTTTCACCAACTGTGTTGAGTGTTGCAATTTGGGCACAACTTCCTCCCAAGGATTAGGTACATTTTCACTGCGTTTGGAAAAGGAGGATGCTATTAATCTGTTTAATAATATTTATATCATCACCGCGAGAAGCATGACTTACCTAAGTATGTGACTTACCTTAAGACTTACTTTACCTTGACGAGATTTACCCACTGAATATGTTTTTTAACGAATTAGTATTTCATTAATCTAGGCTAACCTGTGATTCTTACAAGTCACGACTCTACCACCGGCTTAGAAAGCGGGTTCTGGTGAAAAGAGCCGGCAAGAAACTCAGCAGTTACTGTTTTCAAAACAAAATGTCACAATGTTATGTGGCTATTATGTACAATGTAAAAAGTTTATTACACTATCTTGACGGCAGCTGGATGTAAGCTCATTGCTACCATACATAACTTTGTCATTGAATAATTAATTAGCTCTGTAATAACCTCGACACAGAGAATTGTGTTTTAACACATCGATGGTTTTTAACACATTCTTATTTGTGTTATTTCTGTAAGAATATTTCTCTTGGTGCGTAGGTATGTCACACTCATATTTCTATACTATTATTATTATAAAGAGGAAAGATTTTTTTGTTTGTTTGTACCGAATAGGCTCTGAAACTACTGGACCGATTTTTACCATTTTTTCACCAACACAAAGCTAAATTATCAGGAAGTAACATAGGCTACAATTTATTTTCAAAAAGTTTAGAGATCCTTAAGAAAATTGCAATAATGTAACTCAAAGAAGCAAAATTTTGCCTATAAAATTCACTCTTTGGCGTGTGCTGAGAAAACTATTTTTGATACATAAAAATGATGTAAGTACTACATGATTAAAGTACTTATTATTCTCTACAAATAAGTCCTCAAGAGTATATATCTAACTATCATAGTTAAGTCACAATAGTAGCTTTTGTGTTCTAAAATTTAATTAGATCGCCGCCGGGAAAATCAAAGAGTTCCCGAGGGATTATGAAAACTAAATCCACGCGGACGAAGTCGCGGGCATCAGCTAGTTATAATATAAAGACCTGGGGAACATAATTATCCCCCCCAACCTCATGATTGCTCTGAAACCCCTCCTCAGCCTGGCCCGAGTGGTATTGATAAAAATAGTCCTGGAAGTAGCTGTTCTGATCTCAAGGGTGAGAAAAATATAACAGATGTAACTGATGAACATCGCTTTCCTCCTATGATGACAAGAAGAAGAGCACGGTTACAGTTAAATATTGATTAGTTACTATGATTTTGCAATTAATTTTAGTAAATACCTATAATTTTTTTTTCTCATTCTTTCATAATTTCTTTATTTTACTAAGTTTACATTTTAGTTTAATATTATTACTATATTTTTTTTTTCTTTTTGTTGGGGAGAATGATGTATGTGTTGTTTACTTTTTATTATTGGGGGAGATGTTGTGGGTAGTCTTAATACTTTTAAAATAAACGTCAGTTGTCATCCACGATGCGTTTGATTAATATAACAATTATAATTTTCAATATAAACAACACAAGGTCATCATTGTATGATATTTCAAAATAGTATTGAAATGAAGTTGGTGGCAGGTCCCCTGTTACCCAAAAACCATCTTCGTTTCGTCATTGCTAAAAAATCGGCCAAGTGCGAGTCGGGCCTCGCTCTTTTAGGGTTCCGTTATAAAAAATTAAATAAAAATATTTCCATGTACTACCCATGGAAATATTTTTATTTAATTTTTTTAATTTAATTTAATTTTTATTATTTGTTGTTATAGCGGCAATAGATATACATAATATGTGAAAATTTCATCTGTCTATCTATTACGGTTTACGAGATACAGCCCGCTGACAGACGGACGGATGGACGGACGGACGGACGGACGGACAGCGTAGGCTTAGTAATAGGGTCCCGTTGGTACCCTTTGGGTACGGAACCCTAAAAAGTCCAGGAAAATATCTCCACGCAGAGTGATAGAGCGTAGAGGTTTCCATTCGAATTGAATACCAAAGCCGTTTAGAATGCAATCACGATCTTCTAAAATTTCGGAGCAACGGAAGCTCAACCCTTTGATAGTGTTATCTATTTTGGTCCACATGTCCGTCCGTCGATCGCCCCGCGTTACTCAATGCTTGAACACTGAACGGAACTTCTCGGTATCCTAAAATTGGATGCATTTTGGAGAACGATGATCGAGTAAATCACGCATCATTACCTACTAAGGTTTAAACACAATTCCATTGAAACACCTGATGTTTGACGTACCACCGAAATTTGGAATGTCCTTCCGGATTCCGGTTTTCCCTGTTAATCTATCTATCTAATACCTTTAAACGAGCAATTCTTGTATATATAATCTGAATCTCGGAAACAGCTCCAACGATTTTCATGAAATTCAGTATGCACAGGGTTTCGGGGGCGATAAATCGATCTAGCTAGGTTTCATTTTTAGAAAACGTCGTTTTATCCATGTTTTCAAGCAATGAAAAACCCCTACAATATCATTAGAATACGAAGGTAGATTTTGTCATCATCTATAAAGTTCCAATAGCTCAGTTAGGAAATGGGGCGGTCCCGAAACCAGAAGACCCGGTTCGAGTCCAGACGATAATTTTTTCCCCTAAATAAATAAAATTAAAAAAAAAAATGCTTTATTTTCCTCTTACAATTATTATTGTTCTTAATATTAGTTTTCCTACTTACTAAGTTTTAAGGGTTTAGCACAAATACAAATTTTTTGTAGCGTAGTAGTGAGGTTGGTGCGTATTTTATATTGTGTATTGGGGTATGTGTGTAATGCAAATTGGCAGATTTCACACACCCCTTGAGAACATTATCGAGAACTATAAAGCGTGCAGGTTTCCTCACGATGTTTTCCTTCACCGTTAAATCAATTGATATTAATGGCTTAAATATACGTAACTCCGACATTCAGGCGTGCTAGAGATCGAACCCACAACCCCCCAAACCGGAGACTGCAGTCCTAACCACTAGGTCCTTCCGAATCCGATCACGGCAGCCAACCTCCTTAGAGGTCAGCCATCTGCGCGGGAGATATTATAGTGCACAAGTGTGTGCGCAAACACAGGTGCACGCTCTATTCCCTCACTCTCATAGTCCGATGGGACGGAAATCCGACACGACCGGAAAGAGATCAGGCGCAGGACCGACGGCTTTACGTGCTCTCCGAGGCATGGGGGTGACTAACCGCCAACTAACTCCGGGATAGTACTTTTCTTTGGAAGAAAACCCAATGCATTTTTTTAACGGCCCGACCCGGGAATCGAACCCGGGACCTCGTCATCCGCAGTCAAACAAGCTAACCACTAGACCAACGAGGCAGTGAACCACTAGGCTATCACTGTTCTGATGATCAATATATTTTCTCTCGGTTTTCTACATTGAATTTTGTATTCTTAGTCACTGTACTAAGAAACTAGAATCGAAACTACGTGTTTGAAGCACACGTAGGTATCTGAGATACGTTACGTGAGATGTAACGCGTATGCTGACGGCTGTGTATTTTCGGCAAATCATCTTAATTCAAAACGTTGTCGTATTTCGATGATTCGGCATTCATGTAAGCAGAAAGTAAGTAAAGAAGAAGAGGAAAGATAGGGAAGTCATCAAGTTGGGTTGCATACGTATACATATTTAGAATAGAATAGAATAGAAATGTTTTTTATTCAAATAAACTTTTCTACCAGTGCTTTTGAATCGTCGATGAGTCTACCACTGGTTCAGAATGCCGTTCCTGCCGAGAAGAACCAGAAAGAAACTCGGCAGTTGCTCTTTTCAAAACAAGTTTACAATAAAGTAGATATTATGCTATGTACGCAGTGTTTCCATCCTTCCTGCATACTCTACCTACTAGAATAGGTACCTTACAACTTACAACTTGGTAACCATAAAGCAAAACAAGTCTTCTTCAAGAAGAACATTTCATGCAGTCCGCTTTGACGTCATCTTTTGTTCCCGGCTTGTCCCTGACAAATTGCAGTGTCCTTATGCTCTCGGGCGAAACGAACAAGCACTAGGTATTGTGTGAAACCTAGAGTCTAGGCTGTAATTTTCCTCTTTTTGTTCCATTGTATTTGTGCATAATCTCAAGTGTATGCTTTTTAAATTATAAACCCTTTTGACGTGATAACGTCTTATAAATCGATGAACACCGGCTGCACGCACGAAAAAGTGTCACGTTCCGCCTGAGCGTGTGCAAGCGAGAGCGCGGAACAAGCGATAGAGAGGCACAATCGGCCCAAGCGTTGGCTTGTGACACATTTATTCATCAATGTTTCTATATGACGTTATCACGTAAAACTATCGTCCGTAAACCGACTTTACAGACAACCAATTTTTTTTACACTGATATTTTTCTAATGAGAAATAAATAATCCTTAGTTCACATCAAAAGTTTAAACAAATATATTCTGTGCAGTGTACTACAAAACACAGGGTGGCTGTGGCCATCGGGGTGTTACCTAAATGCTACAATTATACATACTAACATAGATTATAAGTTTAAATTATTACTAACACCCTTACTAGTATAGTAGTAGTAGATAATAATAACTGTTGGTAATGTGGACTGGATATATGGTCGGATTTTTAAAATAAATGATTATATTATTTATTAAACTATTTTATTCGTCTTCTAATGCGAAGCGTCGCATTAGAAGACGAATAAAATAGTATGAACCCCATTTATTATTTTATTTAATTCCAAAACTTTTTAGTGTGAACAAGAGTTTTCAAAGAAAAACAAAAGTTTAATGTTTTTTGATTATCGAATAAAACACGTGTAAAAGTTAGAATAAATTTTATAAACACATATCAAAAATTCCGAAGCCAGCGGGATTCGAACCCACATCTCTTGGCTCCGCTGGCTTCAGAATTTTTGATATGTGTTTATAAAATTTATTCTGATATTTCCTTAAGTGTAGGTAAACACTTTAATAAAAATAAAAATAGTAAAAAGCAATGTGGCATCTCTAGTTCCTAACGAGCTCCATTGTAATATGGGGTCTTGGAAAGTAGATCAATAACTGTAACGTGTTGCTACTAGATGTCGCTAGCAGTTGATTAAACTGAGAAAGTAGATACATATCACTAATTTCGATGCTGACGGGTAGTTCGACCGTGGCTATAGTGTAAGTGGCTAACACACTCGGGCGCGTTTCCCAAGAGATGTGGGTTCGAATCCCGCTGGCTTCGGAATTTTTGATATGTGTTTATAAAATTTATTCTGATATTTCCTTAAGTGTAGGTAAACACTTTAATAAAAATAAAAATAGTAAAAAGCAATGTGGCATCTCTAGTTCCTAACGAGCTCCATTGTAATATGGGGTCTTGGAAAGTAGATCAATAACTGTAACGTGTTGCTACTAGATGTCGCTAGCAGTTGCTTAAAACTGAGAAAGTAGATACATATCACTAATTTCGATGCTGACGGGTAGTTCGACCGTGGCTATAGTGTAAGTGGCTAACACACTCGGGCGCGTTTCCCAAGAGATGTGGGTTCGAATCCCGCTGGCTTCGGAATTTTTGATATGTGTTTATAAAATTTATTCTGATATTTCCTTAAGTGTAGGTAAACACTTTAATAAAAATAAAAATAGTAAAAAGCAATGTGGCATCTCTAGTTCCTAACGAGCTCCATTGTAATATGGGGTCTTGGAAAGTAGATCAATAACTGTAACGTGTTGCTACTAGATGTCGCTAGCAGTTGCTTAAAACTGAGAAAGTAGATACATATCACTAATTTCGATGCTGACGGGTAGTTCGACCGTGGCTATAGTGTAAGTGGCTAACACACTCGGGCGCGTTTCCCAAGAGATGTGGGTTCGAATCCCGCTGGCTTCGGAATTTTTGATATGTGTTTATAAAATTTATTCTGATATTTCCTTAAGTGTAGGTTAATACTTTAATAAAAATAAAAATAGTAAAAAGCAATGTGGCATCTCTAGTTCCTAACGAGCTCCATTGTAATATGGGGTCTTGGAAAGTAGATCAATAACTGTAACGTGTTGCTACTAGATGTCGCTAGCAGTTGCTTAAAACTGAGAAAGTAGATACATATCACTAATTTCGATGCTGACGGGTAGTTCGACCGTGACTATAGTGTAAGTGGCTAACACACTCGGGCGCGTTTCCCAAGAGATGTGGGTTCGAATCCCGCTGGCTTCGGAATTTTTGATATGTGTTTATAAAATTTATTCTGATATTTCCTTAAGTGTAGGTAAACACTTTAATAAAAATAAAAACGTGTAAAAGTTATTCGATATTCTGTCTATTTATCGACCGAGCGAAGCGAAGGTCTTTGAGTTAACTAGAGCGATTTGCACTTGTCCGTCCGTCCGTCCGTCCGTCTGTCAGAGCCTTATAACTTTTGAATTACTGAACGTAATTACTTCAAATTTAGATATAATATGTAAACCGATGGCCTCCAGCCGAAAATGGCTTAAAAAGTTATAAAAATCTTTATTTCAGGGGGGCTCTCATAGAAGCGAATGCGAAGTAAAAAAATAAATATCGCGTTACATAAAATTGTTACGTATCATTTTAAAGATAATTTTGAACTGAGTACAAAAATATTTTTTTTTTAATTTTTCCCTTAAAATTGACGAAATGGGGGGCTTTCAAAGTGGCGATTTTATACGCTCACTTGAAGACGCTCTCTAGGAAAATCCGCTATGGATTTTCAAACTGATTTTATGTTTTTAGGTCACTTATATCCTGTACTTGAACAACAAATACTAAAATTATATGAATATTATAAAGAAACGAGATTATTTAATTTTTAATGTACATCAGTAATTCATATAGCATCAACATAGCTTCACAATAATGCTAATAGATGGCGCAGTCAGTAACTATTCCCATGGAACTACGAGTTACGACTAACGACCTATCCCAAAAACAGTTTTGCGTCGACCATTATTATTTAGTTACTTATTATAATACAATAATTGTATTGTAATTTTTTTTGTACCATATTATTCAATTAAAATTATTTTTTAGTTAAATTTTAGTTAAATATTGTATATTTTCTATTCGCGTCGATAGATGACGATTTGTACAGATGCCCGTAACCCGGTTTCACTCGTTAGTACCTACATAATAATTCAATGTTTTCACTAACGTTCCCTAACCTTTACGGGCTACCTATAAGTTAGGTGATTGATGTTTTCTGTCAACTTATTTATCACGATCCTGTACGGGACACCTAAAAGGATATTGGGACGGATGTTAGGACTTAGGATTGTATTTAGGAGCTACCTACGTTAAGAGACTCCTACTTAGGGGATGATTTAGGTATGTTTGGTGAAAACGGGCATAATAATAATGTCAGTTTTGGTTATCATGTATCGATTGAATGAATAATCATGGGATACCGTTACCGCGAGGTCTCAGTTCGGGGCGAACCACTAGTTATACATAGTTGAAGGGTGAAATAACCTAAAAAATCGGCCAAATGCAAGTCGGGCCTCGCTCTTTTAGGGTTCCGTTAAAAAAAATTAAATTAAAAGATTTCCATCTACCCACCTACCCATTTTAATTTAATTTTTTTAATTTAATTAAATTTTTATTATTTGTTGTTATAGCGGCAATAGAAATACATAATATGTGAAAATTTCATCTGTCTATCTATTACGGTTTACGAGATACAGCCCGCTGACAGACGGACGGACGGACGGACGGACGGACGGACGGACGGACGGACGGACGGACGGACGGACGGACGGACAGCGTAGGCTTAGTAATAGGGTCCCGTTGGTACCCTTTGGGTACGGAACCCTAAAAAATGAAAATAATCATAAGACGAGGTCTATGATGTCATTTGTGTAGCTAATTTCATACAAAATACTAAGAAGTTTGGAGTTAGACCTGCGGTTACAGATATTTTTATAAACACCAAAACCATTGAGCTAACTCATATGCCTCACTCTAGTGGGATCGATGAACTTTTAGATACAAGCTCTGAACGGGTAAATAAAAATTAAAAGTAAAAACAAAATAAATAAACTATGGTTTTGATGAGTGACGAAATCTGACAAGATTTATACTTACTATCTAATCTCTTTAAAATCAAGTAGCTATGCAATAAATAGTATGATTAAACAAATATCTTATAAAAAATATAGGAGGATAATATGATGAAAGAAATAAGTAATGAGAAAGCAAAGAATAAAGAGATCTTGTTTACATCTTGGGCTAGTGAAATAGAAGTATCATCATTACTAGATAAGAGGATCCCACGTAAACTCACCTAATACCATAATACGTTGGTAATTATTATTTAGCTCATTAGAGGATGTCAGTAGGCAAAACTTATGGCTGTTTATGTGACTGCTTGGTAGGTACTTATAAAATCTGCTTCAGGTAAGATATCAGCTATGTAATCAAACTAGGAAACCCTTCAAGAAAAGACCAAATATCTACTCGTAGAAACCATCACGAAAATCTTATACATCTTATCTAGTACATGGGCATATTACATTCTTTTTCCCTGCTTTATATTTGAGGTCATTCTGATTCCATAAATCACGTAATGGCAGGGGTTTTGTAGGGTTAATAATGCGATGGGTTTCCTCCTTTCCCATAAAGAGGGTTGCACCCTTGACTTTAGGTATTATTGTGGTATTATTGTTACCCCTAGATTAGATTCTGTATTGTACAAGGATCCCTATTTAATAATTATGCGCTTCTCATTACATCTATTCAACATACTACAATTACCAGAGACAAATTCAACTACCATTAAATATCAAAAAAGCTATAACTGCCACTCATTAGCTAAGGAATAATAAACCTTTTCAAATTGTTATAAGGTTTATATTTATAAACAATTTTGACTCTACTACAATAGTACATGGAAACCGATGTGCATTCTTCGATGTATTAACTATTAACATTAAGGCCACGTTTTCGCATAGGCGTGGCGTTGCGCTTCGCGCGGCGCGTCGAGTCGCGTGAGCGGTCGCGCGATATGGCCAAGGTATGAGGGCGAGCGAGAGCGAGCGAGCGACGCGCCGCGCGACGCGCAACGCCACGCCTATGCGAAAACGTGGCCTAAGGGTTTTCACGTTTCCGGGTTTTATTCGATTTGATTTGATTAATAAATATAGGAATATCTTAACTAAATCACAAAATTGCCTCATCAAAATGAAGGGGAGAAATTTGAAAGGTTAACGGTTCAAACCTGACAGGTTGCACCTTTGCTGTACCCAATCCTAAGTCCTAACACATAAAGAATAAAATTTGGTATAAAAAATCTCTTTAAAAAACCGACTTCAAACGCCTGCGCCACTACAAATTATATGTACATATAATTTTATTGTTGATATTTTAAAAAACGCTCGACCTGGAAAGTATTTCCTTTCAAACAAAAAAGCTTTTCCAAATCGGTTCAGACGTCTTCAAGTAATCGGTGAACATACATAAAAAAAAAAGATTCCGACGAATTGAGAACCTCCTCCTTTTTTGAAGTCGGTTAAGAAGGGGAAAGAGATTATGGCAAATATAAGATTTATTTAATATGTTAATTTTATAAACTTTATTTTATACACTTCTAATTACTAACGTACATTTCAGATAACGTTTGCATTTTCCTCTAAAAATAGTTTAATGCAAATTAATTATTATTTGATACGGCATTTTTTTAAATTGGTGTCGTAGCCCTATCGCAGGGTCAACAGTACAATAAAATATGGACTTTGTCCCTATTATTTTAAGGTTGACATTCTATTCAGAATGAACGCATAACAGTCACTGAGTCAGAAATCCATCCCGGCTAAACTCTTATTGATTAGGTCATGCGTAAAACGGTAAACGATTGAGGTCACATACGTAATGCTAATGCCTGATTATTTCCTATTCGTACTTTAACCATTATATAACAACAAATAGGTATTTCTTAAATATCATTGTAGCCGAAGAGAAAAATTGTTCGCATAATTTGGCTACGTTTTCAGTAGGATTTTAAAATTAAGCCTTAGTTATATTAAAAATGCGAAAGTGTGTTTTTTTTTCAATCAAACAGTAATCTCTTTGTATGTTTTTTGGTTGACATTATTTTACTTTAAGTGCTGCTAACTCGTTTTACCGTCTTGTTATCAACTCATCACTTATCTAGTAAATGCGCGAAGTAGTACCTGTAGGTACCTACAGTTTTAAGTAGATTGAATTTTAGAAAATTAACTAGCTGACCCCGCGAACTTCGTACCGCCAGCAAAAATATTTAGTGGTTGGTCACCCTTATCATTTAGGGGTATGAAAAATAGATGTTGGCCGATTCTCAGACCTACTCAATATGCTCACAAAATTTCATGAGAATCGGTCAAGCCGTTTCGGAGGAGTACGGGAACGAACATTGTGACACGAGAATTTTATATATAAGATTATTTTGCGGAAAAAGTCATTTAAGAACGAAAAAAGAAAATGTATCAAGCAAGTATCACTAACTATTTGATACCGTTTCTGAATATCTATCTATATTTATAAAAATCTTTTGTCACGATGTATGTTCGGGATAAACTCAAAAATTAGATACTGAACCGATGTTGATCAAACGTCGTAAGTCGTAACTATCTGTAATTTGGTCCAAAAGATAGGATAGTTTTTATCTTAACTATTGACAGCAATATTTGTTATTGCAAATTAAAATATGTTAACTACACGACAGTAGTAGCAGACAGTAGCATATATACAGTTCGAGATTTAGTTTGCTAGGCAACCTAGCAACCTAAATCTCGAACGATGTTAGATTGCGTTGCGAGATAGTCTTAACCCAAATAGACTACTTATCTTACTATTATATTATATATGCGAAAGTGTGTTTGTTTGTTGGTTTGTCCTTCAATCACGCCGCAACAGAGCAACGGTTTGACTTGATTTTTTGCATGGGTATAGTTGAGGACCTGGAGAGTGACATCTAGACAATTTTTTATCCCGGAAAATCAAAGAGTTCCCACTCAACAAGAGTTAAAAACTAAATCCACGCGGACGAAATCGCGGGCATCAGCTAGTGAATATAGTAGGTATTTGATTCGCAACATGTTCTCAAGCCAATTTTTCCAACATCTGAAGTTCTATGAAACGAAAAGTATTTATGTCAAACATAACGTCGAAAGTTATTTCTGTCTGTCACTCATTGCTTTCTGAGCAATCTTTAGCGAATAGCTCGTTGCGTCGAGGAAAACCCAAAGCTTATTAAATTAGCATCTCCTCATTTTTCACATCTGAATCAGTTCAGTAAACTACAATCATAATTCTCTGAGTATGATCTCTTTTAGGTTAATTTAATTCTTAAAGGTTAGTAGGTTACATAAAATCTTCATAAAATAATGGACTATCATAATTTGTATGGGCTACTGAAGTAAGATAACTAACTATTCTCTAAGGAAAAATATAAATTAATAATCATGGTTTTATTCTAAGAAGCACTGTATTTATAACAAACAAAATGTAAGAAGAAGGCGTTTTAAATACAAATAATAGTGAATCATAGTTTGTTAAACGAGACGCGCGTCTAACGCAAGGCCCAACGCTAACATATCAAGTGGTTGAAAACATTAATTAAGGTTACAATATAAATGGTCGGCGACCATCAGAAAGCTCTATTTATTTTTCATTCATTACAAGCGACAAATACAAGTGTCCGACTTACTAACACAGATAAGAATAAAATAAACACAAAGTAAAAGAGGCTTTAATCGTTTTTTGTTAGAATTGGTTTCAGCTTAAGCATTCGATTGTGTTGCACATGGGGTATAGTAAACAGCGAGAGACGCCGGCGCACCGTCAGCTAAAGCCAGTCAGTCACTGATAGTTCAGTTGAAAGCAGGCTATTGAATGCCACGCGCCGGGCGACCCGCGCACGCGACGATTTACGAATAAAAATAATTCGGGGATACCACAAGGGTGCACTTTGGGTACAGTGATTTTGAATTCAAACGTTAACACCATAATTTGTGTCGTGCAGTGAATTCTTTTAAATTTTTTTGTGGTCCAGTTTATGCAGATGCTGTGATGCATGGTGAGTGATTTTGAAACGTTTTCTTCCTTTGAATGGCACCATTGTGCAGCAAGTCTTTTTGTTTTAAGCATTAGCATCAATGGCACTTTCATGTCCGTTCGTTTTATTTACAAGTTTATCAAGTTCTAATTAAAGGGCAGTTAACGTGTTTAATGCCGGTTGTAAAGTTTTACGATTTTAGCTCGAAATATAAATTTTAGCTGACGACGATAAACTGAACACATTTGTTGGCTTGTACTTGAACTTCATTGGGTGTACATAGTTTTGTTTGTTTACTTAGTAGATTAGTGATTACCTTATGGAAGATTTTAAAAGGATAATTTCGGCGTATTGTTTTGATCATGTTATGGAAATTTCTTCACCACTTTTATGTTTACTCCACACCATTTTTATTATATTACGCGTGTCTAATATAGCAAAAAATTTTTTTGCTTAAATTTTATTTAGATCTTTGCCGTTTTATTAGTTTAACTATTCTTCCTGTAAAAAGTTACAAAGTCTTTATCTCGACCTTTGCTAATCAGCAAGATCGATTCTTTTTATGATTTTCTTTTCATGAATTTAATAATTCTCTGAATTAAAAATTTTCATCTCGTTAGTGAATTGTGTTTGTTTAATGGTGTGTTGGTTTGACCTTTAATCACTTAGGTAGCGACGGTTGACGTGATTTTTACATGGGTAAAAGTTTGGGAATTAGAGAGACATCTATTAATTATCCCGTAAAAACAAAGGCATCCAGTGGGATTTTTGAAACCTAACTCCATGTGAAGTCGCGAGCAAAAGCTAGTAGATAAATAAACTGTGAAATGTTTCGGAATTACGCGTTCATTGCCAAGACCTTGTTAGAGCGAGGCTCGCCAATTTCTATCTTATCATCGTAAACACGCATTTATCTTCCAATTAAGATAAAGAAGCCTTAAATCAAGAATCTAAATCCGTACGTTTGATTAATAACTATCAGAGCATTTTTTAATAAATGTGCGTAGTAGGTACAAAATATAATTTAGATTATGATGATATCTAATCAATAAATCATTTTCAATATTGTTTTTGTTTTATACATACATATATTTATATACATTTAAATATTATTTTTAAAGTATTAAAGTTCAAAATAAAAAAAAAGTTATTAGAACCAAATAAAAAAAAATCAAATCAGATTAGAAATTTCGGAGAAACTTAGAAAAGCACACCTGGATGTGAAATCGATTCAGGTGTTCTGAAGATCAGCGCTATCAAAGCAGAAGAAAAGACAATTTTAAAAACGTTTGCTTGCGTTATGCTATGGTTCAAATGAAATCATAGGCACTAGACAGTTATTCCGAAATCTCAGACAGAAACTTTAATTTTATTTATTCGTTTAGAAAATTAGTTAGGAAATAGTGAATGTAGGGAACTGTATCAAATTCGATCAAAATTAATCACAATTGACAAAACAACACACTTTTGCATTTTATTATAATATTAGTTAGGATTGAATTTGATCCTCTAATATTTGATGCAACAAACTTGAAGAACATAGTGTGCGTCGTGGACGGACTTGATTTAATCCCTCGGGAGGAAGTACAGATGCACAATGCTTCCCTTGTGACCGATGAGAGCAATACGTAAAATGTATCACTCGCCCACATACCTACCTAGTTTTACCTACTGATTTGCTGACTTCATTAACATTACATTTCAATCTCTTAATTTAAATAGGTATGTTTGTTTTTAAATTCTATGTCTCATAGATATCTACCTATTAAAAGTCAAACGTTGCAAAATAACGGGTGCTGTTTTCTTGGCTTCAAATAAATTTTGTATAGGTATACAGGATAGTATTAATCATAGCAAAATTGTAGAACATGAAATTCTCTACTAAATTAGGCCTAAACAAACTGATAACTAACTGCTTTGGATGAAATGGCGAGATTGTCCATTTCTCACCGGTGACTACAAAATGTCTTATTGATCGAAACTTCAAAATAGATTTTCAAAGGAAAACTTACAGCTTTGTCATCTTTTCTAAAGGAAACTTCAAATAAAATAAATAATCACAGGTAGACCTACAATTCGTGATGCGGACAATTCACTGAACCGTAAAAATCATCATGGCAATTTACAATTCAGTAGGTACAACAATATTGTCATTGTATCAATCTCGAAATTGGTACTAAAGTTTTGTTAACAATAATTGTCCAATGTATTCATTGAAAGATATTACCCAACTATACTCAATGATTAAAAATCCTCTTTAGTTAATAAAAGTAATTGTCGCTAGTTCAAGGCCATTACAAACTTGACAGATAGGTCGTTCGAAAATTATTTTATTGTTGAAACTATTGAATAGGCCCTACGAGATAACCCAGGAAAAGGCTCTTCTTCCCTTTGTAATAGCGAGGAACACTCATAAAGCGCAAGTTTTCGACATCATCATCATCATCATTATCAACCCATCATCGGCTCACTACTGAGCGAGGTCTCCTCCCAGAGAAGGGTTATAGGCCACAGTCCACCACGCTGGCCCAATGCGAATTGGCGCACTTCACACACCTTCGAGATCATTATGGAGAACTCTCAGGTGTGCAGGATTCCTCACGATGTTTTCCTTCACCGTTAAACCATGTGATATTTAATTTCTTAAACGCACTTTAGCTTCGAAAAGTCAGAGGTGCGTACCCGGGATCGAATCTGCGACCACCCTAATAGGAGACCACAGTCGACAAGTACTATCCAATATGTCGAAAGTTTTCGACATATTGGATAGTAATAAAAAACTATAAAATTCGAAATAGCCACCATCTGGTGGAATTCAAACTTCTCTTCATGAGGAAAGTTCCTCATTTTAAAACAATCGGCAGTTTTAACTCGCATTGTCTTACGCAAGTATTACGCAATAAACAATAACCAATCAATTGTCAAGCTTTGAATGAACCCGGAAAGAAACACTTGGCACACTTTTGACACACGTAAAAGCAAAAAGGGTAAAAAGTATGTAAAAGGGACACACAGGTCGTAAAAAGCAGTCGATTGTTTTGGCATGAACAAAGAACTGCGAAAGAAAGGAATCGTAAAATGGGTTATCTACAGGGTTTAGGATCAGGTATGTGTTGTTTTTTACTACTTAGGCCCGTTTTTATAATTTTAAAATTTGAAGATCTTTCAAATTATAGTAGACACTTTTATCTTCAGAATTGTTTTTCAATCGATTTCCTATACTTCTTTTACTAACCATTGTACCTACTGTATAATATATTTGACTGCTATACTTAACAAGGTGATGGACGTTTGCAAGCACCCTCGGTGGGCTGGTAGATTGGCCGATATTGCTGATAATATCTTACAAAAGTCATATGATTTCACAATTTGTTATAAACGTATTAGGCCTTTGCAGTCTTCCTACGCGAAATTATAGAGTAAAATTTATTATTAAATCATCATCATCATCATCATTAACAACCCATCAACGGCTCACTACTGAGCGCAGGTCTCCTTTCAGAGAAGGGTTATAGGCCATAGTTCACCACGCTGGCCCAATGCGAATTGGCGGACTTCACACTCTTCGAGAACATTATGAAGAGCTCTCAGATGTGCAGGTTTCCTCACGATGTTTTCCTTCACCGTTGAAGCAAGTTATATTTAATTGCTTAAACGCACTTGACTCCGAAAAGTCAGAGGTGGCGTACCCGGGATCAAACCTGCGACCCCCCGAAAAGGAGACCACTGTCCTCATCACTAGGCTATCGCTGCTTTATTTTTAAACTAGCTGATGCCCGCGACTTCGTCTGCGTGAATTTAGTTTTTAAAATGCCTCGGGATCTCTTTGATTTTGCGGGATAAAAAGTAGCCTGTCACTCTCCAGGTCAACTATAGGTATCCTTGCAAAAAATCACCTCGATCCGTAGCTCTGTTCGGGCGTGATTGAAGGAGAAACCATCACACTTTCGCATTTATAATATTTCACATATAAGGTGTAAGTGCATATAGTTGACAGGTAATGTTGAGGACCTGGAAAATAACACAGGCTACTTTTGTCCCGGGAACATACATTTAAACGACCGCGCCACTACAAAGTATATAATATATTGTTGATTTTTCGATAAAATTTAAATGGGACCACCTGGGACCCTTTGAAACAAAAAAGAATTTTCCAAATCGGTTCAGGTGTCGTCGAGTAATCGGTGAACATACATAAAAAAGATTCCGTTAAATTGAGATCCTCCTCCTTTTTTGAAGTCGGTAAAAATAATAATAAAAATTAGTTTAAATTCAACGAAGTTATGGAGTAAAACAGTCAAAATAGTTTTTTTTTTTTTTTAAATTTTTTATTCAGAAAATATAATAACAAGTATTAGTAAACTTATTCTACCCCGCCAAACTGCACATGCAGTTTGTTGGCGAGTCTGCGCTCATACAATTAATAAACTTATAACTACATATTATATTCTAATGCTAGCCTACTTGTGTCGGTCAGTCTGTCAGTCGGTCGGTCAGTCAGTCGGTCGGTCGGTTTGTCAATCAGTCAGTGAAGGAGTCCTTAATGCTCCTTGTAATAAGTCTTAATAAGAAATTCCTTTAATTTCTTCTTAAGGACTCCCTCACGTACCTTTCGACCTTCTCTTACAAACTCCAAACTAGAATTAAATATATTTGGCACTAGATAAGAATTCAATCTTTTACCATAATAATTAGTTACTCTTGGCAAAATGTACCTTATCTTTCTAACAGTATGGTCTTTAATAATTTTTCGCTTTTTGTGTTTGTCACAGTAATAATTTTCCAGTACTAGTAAGTAGTTCAGTCTAATATTTACCGGTAATATTTTTAAATCTTTATATAGTAACTCATAATCACCTTTATAGTTTTTCTTCTCTTTTTTGTTTACAACTTGTTTTAATAATCTTATTTGTATTTTTTTAATTTCGTTTAGGTAAGTAGTGAATGTTCTCCCATATATACTAAGCCCATAGTTGATAACAGAGTCTGCCAATGCATAATAAACCACAAGCATTGTGTGTTTGTTTAGCACTCTGTTTAGGTGATGGAACTTACTTAGCACTGATCTTAATTTATTGCACACTACCCCAACATGCGTCTTCCAATTAAAGTGTCTGTCAATATGTAACCCCAAATATTTATAGTTATCTACATACTCTAATTGTTGACATCTACATGAGTCCTTGTTATTATGGAGGCAATCGTAACTATGTCCAAATATCCCTATGTCTATATATTTTACAGATTTGGCTCTTATATTATGTGGTGAGTATATATGCATGCATTTAGTTTTTTCCAAATTTATAATGATCCCATTGTCATGTGCCCATTTTATAATATTTTCGAAATCCGACTGAATATAATTTCGTGCCTCGCTGATGTCCTTGGAGGCGTATAATAGTTCAACCGCTATCTCAGAGAACATACATCCATCCATCCATACATCCCTATACTACATCTACACAAACATACATCCGTATACAATATACATCCATCCTCACAAACTTAACACTAACTTAACAACATTAATAATATTAGTGGGATAAGTAGGATCGAATATAGTTAATGTAGTTATTGGAGGGGGAGGATACAAACATACATACATACATGCATACACACATAGATATGTACATACATGCATGCGTACATACATACATACATACTTACATACATACATACATACAATATACATACAATATACATACACACACACACATACATACATACATACATGCATGCATACATATATACATACATACACGCATACATACATGCATGCATACATACAAACATGCATACATGCATACACACATACATACATGTATGCATGCATGCATATTACCGCATAACTTAAGGATAAATATGTGAAAAGTAGGGAGCGGGTATCCCGCGGGCACTTTTGTTTTCCCGAGATAAAAAGTAGCCGTTGTTACTTTTCAGTTTCTCAACTATGCCTATCCCAAAAATCACGTCAATATGTAACTCCCTTGGCACATAATTGAAGGATAAAAATGTAAAAGTACCATACGAATATCCCGCGGGAACTGTTTCTTTTCCCGGGATAAAAAGTAGCCTTTTCACTTTTCAGGTCCTCAACTATGCCTATCAAAAAAACCATGTCAATCTGTAACTCCGTTGGCGCATAATTGAAGGATAAATATGTGAAAAGTAGCATACGAATATCCCGCGGGAATTGTTTGTTTTCCCGGGATAAAAGTAGCCTTTTCTCTTTTCAGGTCCTCAAATATACCCATACAAAAAACCACGTCAATTTGTAACTCCGTTGGCGCAAAATTGAAGGATAAATATGTGAAAGTAGAATACTAATATCCTGCAGGAACTGTTTGTTTTCCCGGGATAAAAAGTAGCCTTTGTCACTTTTCAGGCCCTTAACTTTACCTATACAAAAAAACACGTTAATATAAAACTCCATTGCGCGAATTTTGAAGGACAAATGCGTAAAAAATAGCGATGCTATCTCGCAGGAACTGTTTGCTTTTCCGGGATAAAAAGTAGCCTATGTGCTATTCCAGACTATAATCTATGTCTGTGCCAAATTTCAGCAAAATCGGTTCATTAGTTATTGCGTTAAAGAGTAACAAACATCCATCCATCCAAACATCCATACATCCATCCTCACAAACTTTTGCATTTATAATATTAATAGGATAGGATGTATCCATTTAAAAAAGAATTTTACTCTTAGTCGTTTTTTTTAGGATAATTTAAAGAAGCTATAGTCTTGTCTGTCTCCTGTGTTCACAAGACTCCTTTTTATCATGGGAAAGGGGGAAAGCAAGTTTTTGTCGTACGATGTAGCTAATGGAATTTTACGGTTAGCATTCCGATATCATGCCATGTTAATAGAGTCTATGGTTTTCATAACTGTATGCCCTGTTTGCAACTAAAACGGTGACTGTCCTTAGAAAATTGTATTGGTAATTTTAAAATACAGAAAGAGTCTATGTCTTCCAGAGAAAATTTTTGTGCGAAGAATTCGATTCAATTACATCATTCTTCACGTTGTGTTAATATACAATACTAGAAAACTATGCAAGTTTGAATCTCACTTCCAATGTTATGTTAACCAAAAGTCCATTAAAGTGCTAAACAAACCGTAACATGATGGTGTCAGGCCGTTGCTCGAATGTGACATTTTAGGAAACTGTTTGTGTGTATGAACATCATCTTATTACTTTTTAAAATTGTGAGAATGCCTATGTCGTAATTTAACGTCACATAGAGGCAAAGCATTTTGACGTTCTGACAGATTCATCATCATCATTAGCAACCCATCAACGGCTCTCAACAGGTCTCCTCTCAGAGAAGGGTTATAGGCCATAGTCTACCACGCTGGCCCAATGCGAATTGGCGGACTTCACACACCTTCGAGAACATTATGAAGAACTCTCAGATGTGCAGGTTTCGTCACGATGTTTTCCTTCACCGTTGAAGCAAGTGATAGTTAATTGCTTAAACGCACTTGACTCCGAAAAGTCAGAGGTGCGTACCCGGGATCGAACCTGTAACCCCCCGAATAGGAGATCACAGTCCTAACCACTAGGCTATCACTGCTTACAACACACACTGACAGATTGCCAATATCAAAACTGTCCAAGCGTCAAATGTATTCGTTGGTGTTAATTTAGTTGGCGATAGCTAAGTAGGCCTTAAGAATAATATTGAACATACAGGAGAGGGCTCATCTACATTTACCTCATTGTTGTGATTATTGCTCGCGAATTCATCCACGTGGAATTAGGATTCTTAAAAATCCCGCAGGAAGCTTTTGTTTTTGCGGGATAAAAAGTAGTCTTATGCCTCTCCAGTCTCTACTCTCTCTTACTCTAGCTCTAGTTCTATGCAAAAAGTCACGTCGATACTTTGCTGCGTAATTGAAGTACAAACCATCATACACACACCTTTTTGCATTAATACATATTTCTTTTGATTTCTTTCGGATTGTTGCTGCAACCACGCGGACGAAGTGGCGGGGAAAATATACTCGTTGTATGAATAGTGTGTTTAGATCACGACAAGTACTTTATAAAAAGACTGTTTAACTTACGAAGCTTTATCTGTAATTTATGCACGACTGCCACTAAATACGAAGCTGTTTGTCGGTTCGTTACACAATTTCTACGCAACGACACCTTTGATATAGCTCTCTACAAATTGATTCAAGGCTCTTGTTGCACAAGGATTCTGGGTGTTCTTATGTTTAGAATCAAAATGAACTGAAGCCTCAATAGTTCAACGGTTATTGATGCCTCCTGAAAACGGAAGGGTCGCAGGTTTGACTCCCATCCGTTGCACTATTATCGTACCCACTCCTACGAGGTGGGTGAGAGAGGAGTACAAGTCAAGTTTAGCTTGGCTAATATTCTTTTTAATCCTAAAAATGCAAGTAGGTAACTATTTTGCATAAAAAAATCTTTACATAGTTTAATAAGTTCTATTTTTTGCCCGTGATACTTACAGGCAAATAATTTAGTAGTACTTATAAGGCAATTAATTAAACCACTGGTAGCTGAGACTAACTTATTACTTATGTATTCATTTTATAAATAAAAGAACACCATGTCCTAATTAATCATCCTTTAACCTCTCACCACAGCCTAACCTCTTTTTTAATTCGATCGTGCAGGCAAAATCAGAGCATTGCTTGCTTTACTTATACTTCATAGCAAAGCTGTCAGCGAAGCCTTTCGTCTTAACTTTCGATTTAGAAAAATCTTTCAAAGGGTATACTTCCCAGGTAGTCCCATTGAAATTTTATCGAAATCGGTCGAGCGGTTTTTAAAATATTAACATTAAATTAAATACTTTGTAGGGGCGCGGGCCTTTGAAGTCGGTTTTTTAAAAATAATTTTTTTATGTTAAATTATAGTTCAGTCTTGAGTCTGAGCAGAGCCAGAGATCTATAGATCTCAGCCTAATAGTCCCCTAGAGTTATTGAAATTGTAAGTTAGTTTCGCAAATCGTGCCTCCAAAAGCAGAGTGACTAAAACCCCTCTTTCTATGTCAAACTCATTAGTTTTAATCAGCGCTGTCAAGATGATCGATGCTCGAGTTTCATTAGCCAAGACACTGCGACACTTATCTAAACACTGGCGACACTTATCTGGACACTTGGGAACTTATCTAAAACCACTTAATGTCGCCTCCAGCTTAACTATGCGGCTTCCTTATGACTTCATTTACTTCATTATGATTTCTGATGAAACTATTCTATACGAGTTACAAGGCTAAAAGTACATAATATTATGTACTTATTCATCATTAGCAACCCATCACCGGCTCACTACTGAGCGCAGGTCTCCTCTCAGAGAAGGGTTATAGGCCATAGTCCACCACGCTGGCCCAATGCGAATTGGCGGACTTCATACACCTTCGAGAACACTATGAAGAACTCTCAGGTATGCAGGTTTCCTCACGATGTTTTCCTTCACCGTTGAAGCAAGTGATATTTAATTGCTTAAACGCACTTGACTCCGAAAAGTCAGAGGTACCTGGGATCGAACCTGCGACCCCCCGAATAGGAGACCACAATCCTAACCACTAGGCTATCACTGCTGCACTTATTACGTAGCTTTATTAGTCTAGCCTAGTAATTTAAATTGTGAGTTAACCCGAGCATTAGTAATATACTTAGGTATAGCTGAAATATTGGAAATGGATGACATAACAATCTCTGGGCTAGTAATGCCTAAAATTAAATAATTAATTAATGAAAGTTAAAAAATCTCACCAGCTATACCTGTAGCTGAACTCCGAACTTCTTTCCAAACGGGCGGTAGAGTCTTGACTTATCATAAGAGCCACAGGTAGGCCTATTAGTCCACTCAATGAAGACCAAAAACTGCCTAATAGGGGAAATAATTCGTGTAAAAGCGATTTTTGGCATAGTTGTAGGGAATGGTGTCTGAAGCAACATACTCAAAGTACTGATGGATGGGGGTGAAGCTAACGGGGAGGGGGGGGTGTAAAGGTCCCTTTTTTAGGTTTTTCTTGAATAACTCGTAAACGGTGGCTTATAGCAAAAAAATTTCTTTTATTCAAGTAATCTACATAAAATTTTCTATAAAAAAGGTTCTTTACATTTTTTCTCTGGGATCAATATTTAACGAGATATTAAAGCAGAAAAGTTAATTACGATCAATTCTCGCGTTTTAACGCTAAGGCGTTCAAACTAATGGCGCGCCCGGCGCGCTCCTGTGGCGTCGGGAGCAAGGGTCGGGTGGCGCGGGCACCGCCAACCAATCACGACGCACCGGTGGACTAGCGTGAGCGCCAAGGATGGCATGACCAATCAAAGGTATGAATGAGAGCGTGGTAACGTGTACTTACTCAATAAAGCGCGCGCCGCAAGTGAAGTGGTTGTGTGTGCGCAGAGTTTCGCACCAAAATCGGTCAGAGGTTAGGAAACCCTTAAACAGAATGGGCCTACTGCTGCTTTGTGGGTGCAGTATTTCAATATTATGGTTATCCTCATGAAGAAGTTCATTGATTCTGAGCGTTGTGGTGATTGGGATGGCCACTTGGCGTGTGTACAACAGATGATCCCATTCTTCCATGCATGTGGACACTTCCAATACGCGAAATGTGCCCATCTCTACGTGTAAGACATGATGCTACTGAAAAACAGCCATCCCCAAACGTACAAGGAGTTTGCATAAAAAGGCTTCTTCACCATTAATCGCACAGGCACACCTTGGGCAGGAGTTTAGTCGGATATGGTCACAGAGAAAACTCTCATGCGCTCCATGAAAAGTTCAGGTGGCCTGACGCGAGGGAGAGGAATTACTGATTCTGTATTGGCCAAATGGGTTTGCGGATCACCGGGATGCACCGCCATCTGCACTTCATTGGAGGAGTTCGCCGAAGTGGTTTTTGCTAGTGGAGAACAGCACGTTGATTTCCGGCTGTCACGGCAACAGAGAGATTCACGAGATCGAGCTAAGATTGGAGAATGGTTCAGTGAACATCCTCCATTTCCAAAATTGAATTCGCTAATATCCCTGTCAACGGGCATCCTGGGAAATTCCAAAGTAAACTGCCACCAAGCCCTATAGATATTGGCACCAAAACAATGTAAAGTTTTATTGGCAGCAAATTCAGTGACATGAAGCAGTCTAAGAAGAATGTGGTTTTGTCACTAGCCAGTATGAGCAGTACCATTAAAATCAATGGTGAGACAGTATTACTGTTAACCCTTTGACAATTTTCCAAAGAACTGTCATAGCAAAAAAGAACGAAGAAGATGTTGCAGACCTTTTGACTTATGAACTTACCCCATTCCCTATGGCTCTGTTCCACGAGGGTGTAATGCGAAAAGGGAAGAAGTCATCCCTCTACGATGTTTTGCCAGTAGAGAACAACGCAGCTCTCGATCTCAACCAAACCACCAATGTGGTAGATGGTGGTTTTCTACTACACGGTATGAAATGGAAACCGTCCTCCAACGTTTCTTCGATTTGCCATCAGTACATTACCTACGTACAGAAACATTACGGTCCAAATTGTATGGTGGTTTTTGGAGGTTACAGTGATGTCAACAGCACAAAACGAACGAGCAGAAGCGACGAGGTCTGACTAAAATGTCGGTTGACATTAACTGTAACGAAAATACGATCATCAGTGATGATTCATCACTGTTCAACAGGAGCATTTCCTCGCCAATGAAAATAATAAAACGAGGCTTATTCAGTTCCTTACCGAGAAAATGACAGCAGCAGGGATTGAATCAACTGTTGCAACAGGAGATGCTGATGGTACTATTGTCAGGTGCGGGTTGGATAAGGCTGCCGTTCATCCAACTGTTGTAATCGTTGGGGAGGATGTCGACTTGATAGTCCTCCTCATGGGATTGGCTCCATCAAATATCAACGCGTTCTTTATGAAACCGAGGCGTGGAAAGGTGGAGACCAAATTCTTTTCAGTGCGACAACTTCAACAACTTCCATTTGCCAAGACAATTCTCCACAGCTTCTCCGGATGCGACACCACCTCCGCGATCCATGGAAAGAGCAAAGTGGGAATTGCTAAGCTGTTCACGGCTAAACCAGACCTGACCCAAAACGACTGACGATGATGTCGATGATGATATTTTAGATTTAGAAGATACTTAGATTTTTTTAATACATGCCATACCTACCTACTTAAAAAAGTTTATTTTAGTATTGTCCATCTTCATCCCAGCGAAAAAGTGTATAGAACCTTTTTTATAGAGAATTTTATGTAGTTTACTTGATTAAAAGAAATTTTTCTGCTCTAAGCCACCGATTACGAGTTATTCAAGAAAAACCTAAAAAAGGGACCTTTACACCCCCCCCTCCCCGTTAGCTTCACCCCCATCCATCAGTACTTTGAGTATGTTGCTTCAGACACCATTCCCTACAACTATGCCAAAAATCGCTTTTACACGAATTATTTCCCCTATTTTTGCTTCGTTGAGTGGGCTATATAAGGAATAAATCATTTTAAACTAGCTGATGACCGCGACTTCACCCGCGTGGATTTAGTTTTTAAAATCCCTCGGGAACTCTTTGACTTTCCGGGATTAAAAAGGAGCACATGTCACTCTTCAAGTCCTCAACTATACCCATACAAAAAATCAAGTCGATCCGTGGCTCCGTTGCAGCGTGATTGAAGGACTAACCAACAAACAAATACACTTTCGCATTTATAATATTGGTAAGGATATGAATATGACTTAACTCTACTTTTTCCGTCATAAATTTTCACTGAGACGTATAGGTAATTCAGTTTAAACTCTCTCAAATCACAAAGTTTTGGTCTCACTGACATTGAGAGTGATTGTGTTATAAAAAATAATACTGACAGCTTTTAAAATTCTGATTTTTATACATTACATATTAAATTGTAGCATCATAGTTATTTAGAAATATTTCAATGACTAATACCGGAACAGAACTGAAACAAAATACAGTTGCATTGCATTGCAACTATTTGTAATAATCGACCTAAGTAGGTACCTACTTTATTCACTGCGGTTTTATTTATTAACAGAAATACATAATAATAAAGGTATGACATGCCAGCTGCCACCAGTAGGAAGTAGCTTAATCTAATTAGAAGACATTTGTGGCAAAAGGTACCACATTTGAAATAAATAATTATAATTCAATATAAAAATATGTAATTAAAAAAAACATTCTTCATAGTTCATCAAATTCAATAAACGAAATTTCCTAATTTTCCACTCCGAGGTGGACTATGCACTTCTTATAAGGGTCTACTTATCTAGGTACCTTTGAGAATGCAGAATCTGCATTGTTGACCGTTGGTAGAGTCTAGATGTGCCATATGCAATATGCACAAGCATCTATGAGTTTACGATAAACTCCATAACTTTTGGTACATTGTTATCAATTCCTATTTCCTGTGGCCTATTTACCAAAAAATATATTATTTCCACTGTTATCAATGATCCTGTGATTAGTTGTGAAGTCGTACAGATAATGCGCTTCCTGGGTAAACAGGAACTGGGTGTGAGACGGCCCATTAAAATACTATTTAAAATGCATTACCAGCTTACACGTATGTATACTGTGACTTACGATTGGGTTTTCAGTGTATTATTCATTATTAGAACACACAGTTTAACTAGGTAGGTTCAGTTTTGAGAAATAGAATAAACCGCCGAATCCAGTTTTGCTAAACAGCTTTCGGGCAACTTTGAGATGTCGACATGCAAAAATACTTCTGTGACTGAATACCAAATTCTAATTCTAATTCTAATTTTGAATAATATACAGTAGGCTTAATATATCCAGTATCAAAGACTAGGAAATGTTAACACGCTCTAGTCGTAAAGTAACGACGCTTTCGGTATCTGAGGTTTTTCGATTTTCGTAAAACCACGTAGTCTCAAAGTAACAAGCGTTAACTTATCTTTATACTAGCTCTGATGCCCGCGACTTTGTCTGCGTGGATTTAGTTTTTCAAATCCCTCTGAAACTCTTTGATTTTCCGGGATAAAAAATAGCCTATGTCACTCTCCAGATCCTCAACTGTACCCATGCAAAAAATCACGTCGATCCGTAGCCCTGTTGCGGCGTGATTGAAGGACAAACCAACAAACAAACACACTTTCGCATTTATAATATTAGTAAGGATTTAAGCTCAATTTTGCTATTTGGTAAATAGTGATTAAGTTGAGTTAAAGCAAAACAATTAACCAATTCGGCCATTTGATAGCAAGTGCGGTCAATTTCCTGTAATCGCAGGCCGGCGCCACGGTAATAGATGTCGTGTAGCTATCTAAATGGCCGCTTGCTGCTTGCGACTGCATTACATACATGGCTATGATCCTCTGACGTCATTTTGCATAATGACGTCATCGTCATCTTTAGTGAAAGGGTATGGAAAATAGTTTGGAAATTTTCTTTTAAATCATAGTTAAATTGGAGAAGTGTCATGGTTTTGATATTATCCTTACTATCCTTACTAATATTATAAATGCGACAGTGTGTTTGTTTGTTGTTTGGTTTGTCCTTGAATCACGCCGCAATAGGGCTGCGGATCGACGTGATTTTTTGCATCGGTATAGTTGAGGACCTGGAGAGTGACATAGGCTACTTTTTATCCCGGAAAATCAAAGAGTTCCCGAGGGATTTTAAAAAATAAATCCACGCGAAGTCGCGGGCATCAGCTAGTAATCTAATATTTTGTAATGTATTGCATATTGCGAATGTTTACGATAAATCGTCTAAGTTGTTTCCATTCGTAACAAAACTAAGGTTCGGAATGTCAATGAATTAAATTACCTACACTAGCGGCACGCTATGATGGCCGGTTTGACACATTACAATAGTGATGTGGAATGTCAATTTATTCTCGAACAAAAAACAATTAAGTTTTGTTTTTGTTCCTGATTAAATAGGTTTAATAAAACAAAAATGTATATGTTTATTTAATTTATTTGAACGAACTGAATATTTGAATGAAAATGAATATACATACTTTATATGCACACAAGAAACATATGAATACAAAAGATACCAAAAAAGGTGCCACAAAAGGCCATAATTAATCAGATTCGTCCATACTACTATTTTCACTGTCGTCACTGCTATCATCACCTACATTAATAATTATATGTTCGTTTTCTATAATATTATCTATTTTCACATCTCTTTCATAATCTTTCCCTAAAGAACTTTCCCCACCGAAGAATAATCCAGCTTCCTTCAGTGAATGCACCAACTTTTTTCTTGTTGGATACTCCTTCTGTAAATAGTAGCCGTAAACATGTCTTCGGATAGCATCGGCATCAAAGCTATCGATGCCTACGACTGGTTTTGCTCGTTTTCTCTTTTTTGGTGTGTGAAGTTTATTTTCTTCTGTGCCAGTCTCGCCATATTTTTTTTTAGTTATCCGTCTAACAGTTCGTTGTCCAATATTAAGCGCATCAGCTACGCGTTCAACCACTGACGTTATAGGTAAAATTGGCCCTCCATTTTGAGCTTCACGATCGAAATAGTTACGAAGGCGTATTACGACCTCACGTGTCTGACTATTTAGAACAGTTCTCTGCGTACGTTTGGTCATATCGACGAAATCCACAACAAAGGGCTTGAACAGAGTCCAAATTAACGAGCAAGGGTCAACAGTAATGCAGTATCAATATTTGAAATCCAAAGCCAGGTCAAAACTATATCACAATCGCATTGCACTGACAGTTTATACTTTTCGAAGCAACGTCAATTCGAAACTGCTTTGTTTTGCATTGAGCATTGACGCGAGTTTGCCGGAGGTAGTAGTTGTGCTAGCCAGCGATCCTATGTGACGATCGTATTAGATTCCATTTTTAAAAATTTTCAATTTAGAAAACCAAATGCCGAGTTGTGGTATATATCATATAAAAATAAAAATTTTACCTTTTGTATGAAACAGCTGATATTTTTTTGCGATTTCAGAGGTTTGTCCACATAGTGAAAATTGTTCATATTCACAAGTACATTCACCCCTTAAATGGTGCAAACTGATTTTTCTACACTTGTATACATTTTAGAAATCAATTTAATAAATAAATTTTGAGTCCTAAACCTAAAACTACATTCGATAAAATTTATGAATCTCTGCACATCACTATCGTCAATAAAGTAATACAATTATTTCCTTCAAAGTCGTTATCAATTAATACGGAACTTCATGAGCGGACAAACGTCAAACCGGCCATCATAGCGTGCCGCTAAACTAGCGGCACGCTATGATGGCCGGTTTGACACATTACAATAGTGATGTGGAATGTCAATTTATTCTGGAACAAAAAACAATTAAGTTTTGTTTTTGTACCTGATTAAATAGGTTTAATAAAACAAAAATGTATATGTTTATTTAATTTATTTGAACGAACTGAATATTTGAATGAAAATGAATATACATACTTTATATGCACACAAGAAACATATGAATACAAAAGATACCAAAAAAGGTGCCACAAAAGGCCATAATTAATCAGATTCGTCCATACTACTATTTTCACTGTCGTCACTGCTATCATCACCTACATTAATAATTATATGTTCGTTTTCTATAATATTATCTATTTTCACATCTCTTTCATAATCTTCCCTTATTAATTTAACAGTTCTATTCACAACCTTTTCCCAGTCTCCTTTAGTCACATGTTCACAAGCTTCTTCTAATAATTTTAGCATTTTTTTTGTGGTAAATGGGGGTTCTGTATTGTGTCTTGCAGCATATCCCTTAATTTGAGCCCACACCAACTCAATCGCATTATACTCACAATGGTAAGGCGGTAACCGTATAACTCTGTGCCCATGTTCTAATGCTATTTCGTCAATGACGTATCGGATCTTGGTTGGTTTGTTTTCTTTTAAAAGACGTACTAATTCCGCTTTTAACATATTCATGTTTGCATCTACGCCATTTTTACGAAGCCATGCGACGATATCAGCTTTCTTTTGGGATTGGGCAGGTGGCTTGTCAATTTGCATCGAGTGGTATGGGGCGTTGTCCATAATTATAATAGATGGTTCAGGGAGGCTACACAACATTGAGGTAAACCATTTAGTAAACTTTTCTCCATTCATGTCTTCATGATAGTCTCCAGTGGTTTTTGACGCAAAAGCCATGAGAGATCCTTCGACAAACCCGTTGATGGTTCCGGCGTGACAAATTATAAGTCGCGATCCTTTTCCTACAGGAACTTTGGAAGTAGATGCTGCTGTGTCATCGTTCCAAGAACGGCCTACAGTATGGTTAGCATTAAGCCATGTTTCATCCAAGAACACAACATTTTGCCAATTTTTGATTTCTTTCACTTGCCGTAAAAAAGTATACCTTGCCATCGCTATATCAAATCTTTCCATCAATATTTTGCGTTTGTTACATTTTTTGTATCGAAATCCAATGGTCTTCAAAATCTTCGTTAAAGAACTTTCCCCACCGAAGAATAATCCAGCTTCCTTCAGTGAATGCACCAACTTTTTTCTTGTTGGATACTCCTTCTGTAAATAGTAGCCGTAAACATGTCTTCGGATAGCATCGGCATCAAAGCTATCGATGCCTACGACTGGTTTTGCTCGTTTTCTCTTTTTTGGTGTGTGAAGTTTATTTTCTTCTGTGCCAGTCTCGCCATATTTTTTTTTAGTTATCCGTCTAACAGTTCGTTGTCCAATATTAAGCGCATCAGCTACGCGTTCAACCACTGACGTTATAGGTAAAATTGGCCCTCCATTTTGAGCTTCACGATCGAAATAGTTACGAAGGCGTATTACGAACTCACGTGTCTGACTATTTAGAACAGTTCTCTGCGTACGTTCGGTCATATCGACGAAATCCACAACAAAGGGCTTGAACAGAGTCCAAATTAACGAGCAAGGGTCAACAGTAATGCAGTATCAATATTTGAAATCCAAAGCCAGGTCAAAACTATATCACAATCGCATTGCACTGACAGTTTATACTTTTCGAAGCAACGTCAATTCGAAACTGCTTTGTTTTGCATTGAGCATTGACGCGAGTTTGCCGGAGGTAGTAGTTGTGCTAGCCAGCGATCCTATGTGACGATCGTATTAGATTCCATTTTTAAAAATTTTCAATTTAGAAAACCAAATGCCGAGTTGTGGTATATATCATATAAAAATAAAAAATTTACCTTTTGTATGAAACAGCTGATATTTTTTTGCGATTTCAGAGGTTTGTCCACATAGTGAAAATTGTTCATATTCACAAGTACATTCACCCCTTAAATGGTGCAAACTGATTTTTCTACACTTGTATACATTTTAGAAATCAATTTAATAAATAAATTTTGAGTCCTAAACCTAAAACTACATTCGATAAAATTTATGAATCTCTGCACATCACTATCGTCAATAAAGTAATACAATTATTTCCTTCAAAGTCGTTATCAATTAATACGGAACTTCATGAGCGGACAAACGTCAAACCGGCCATCATAGCGTGCCGCTAGTGTAATGTGAAGTACTAGCTGCAAGCTAGCAGTCGATAAAAGAAGGCATTTAAAGACTCAAGCATTAGGTATAAGTAATAAATGCCTATTTGTTTTAAACAAGTTTATCGTCTACCTACGGTAAATCGTACAAACAAAGAAGAATTAACATTAATGGCAATACAAGATAATTAAAACTGCGATCTAGTTTACTGATAGATCTATCAGTAAACGATATTACCTACAGTAACGAGCTATATTGGCGACTATTTTTACAAGCTTTTATTTAGCTTGACCAGTTTATTTATTTATTTGTTTGTTTGTTTGGGTCAAATCTTGCAAGATGAATTAGACCCACTTCCCGGTTTCAGATCGAGCTGAAATTTTGCATTTATGTGTAAATCGGATGACGATGCAATATTATTGTGACATGGAGCTGATCTGATGATGGAGACGGAAGATGGCTATAGGAACTCTGTAATAAAACCACGTGTAAGTCGTAACCCCATCGAGTTTGGGCTCGTTTGATTCGTCATAACAAGTACTCTGATCCTAGATGATATCCAGAGTCTAATGATGTAGCTACTAAAAGCTTGCATTTAAAAATAAAATTTTTAATTTACACTTGTTTTAAACATTTACATTGACTATTTATCCATGACCAAAAGACAATACATAAGAGCGAGTGTAGATTAGGAAGTTTAAGACAATTATTTGAAAGTAGAGCAAACCTCACAGTAGCATAATATCTAATATTGTATTGTAAACTTGTTTTAAAAAGAGCAACTGCCGAGTTTCTTGCTGGTTGCTGGTTCTTCTCGGCAGGAAGGGCATTCCGAACCAGTGGTAGACTCATCGACGATTCAAAAGCACTTGTAAACAAGTTTATTTGAATAAAACATATTTCTATTCTATTATATTCTATCTTGTTATCTAATGATATATGTCCACAGCTGAACAATTATGTTTCCTTTGTAGAGTTCCACATGCCTCGGCCTTGCGCCGCCTGTGTCCAGTCCAGGCCCCCTGCGACTCGTCAGTTGTCATTGGTCCAATCAGTGACGGGGTCTGTAAACACTACGCTATCCATGCAAGGTCGCCACTCCAGCACCTTGGGACCCACACGACCTGTGGTTCTTTGAACTATTCCTACCTACTTACCTGTAGCTGAGACATCATCTGCAACCCATCAACTGCTCACTACTGAGCGCAGGTCTCCTCTCAGGGAAGGATTATAGGGCATAGGTCCACCACGCTAATCCAAATTGCGAATTGGCAGACTTCGCACACCTTTGAGAACATTATGAAGAACTCTCAGGTGTGCAGGTTTCCTCGCGATGTTTCTTTCACCGTCGAAGCTTGTGATATTTAATTTCTTAAATGCACTTAACTTAGAAAAGCCAGCGGTGCGTGCCCGGGATCGAATCTGCGACCTCCCGAATAGGAGACCGCTGTACTGACCACTAGGCTACCTATAGCTGAGTCATCATCATTCATCATCATTAGCAACCCATCAACGGCTCACTACTGAGCGCAGGTCTCCTCTCAGAGAAGGGTTATAAGCCATAGTCCACCACGCTGGCCCAATGCGAATTGGCGGACTTGACACACCTTCGAGTAATTACTGATTACTGATTTCGAGTAATAGCTGAGTAATTACTTTAAATTAATCTTAGGTACTTTTAAAGATCAGTGCCGTCAAACAAACAGATGTGATTTGGCTGGCTGTACTATATCTTATGTTTTGATAGATATAATATGACAAACATAACAGTTTAGTGCCCATTGCACTTACCGAAAGCTTCTAAAACCTAAGCGTTTAACTTGAACAAGACTTGAACACACTTATAAACAAGGAAGCGAATAACCACTTTATATTAAGCAACTGCGTAAACACGTAGTTCTTTACGACTTTGCAGAACACTTTATAGTCGAGAGTGAAAGTGAATTTTCTTATACTTAGGTTCGTTAAAAGTGTTAGAAATACAGTATCGTTTGAGATACATAACATTTACAAATATTTATCCGAACCGTATAGTATGTATCAGTACACCATCAGCTAATAGCTTAGGCTGTTTTTGATCGCTTACTTTCCCTTCATGTTATGGAGAGCACTCTTTTTCCATGAAACACTGCGCTATCCATTGGAGTGTAGAGCAGCGAAGCGTGTTGTGTGCTTCAGCCTATTAGATTATTGAGAGATGGCGTGATAAAATATTATCACGTTAATCTATCAGACATCTAGCTTATCTGATGAGTAAGTCTCCGCTCTACTACGCTTCACTTGTAACCACAGTATAAAACTTGTTAAATCACTCTTATCTGATATTAATTGTCAACAAAGTCGACAGAGTGATTTCTTTAGTCCATGAAAATTCCTACATTACCTATGTAACAAGGGTCACAACCATCAGCAATGAGGATAAAGAAAGGGATATCCTATTTAATTTATCCTATTTTCATGTAGTCCAATCTATGGCTCTTATAACACATCTAGACTCTACCAAGGGTTAAGAATGCAGATCTGCATTCTTAACCGAACAAGATGTTTTAAGCAGCGGCGCATCTAATTTTTGCGTTCGAACACGGCATAGAGCTTCCGAAAAGCGGCTAAAACTCTGATCGCCGCTGCTAAAAGCATCGCGTGTACCCAGGCTATCGATACGTTGTTGTATGGTACCAAAAATAAATTAAATATTGTGAATTGAATTGAACCGAAAACTTGTGGGTTCGAGTGAATAGAATAGAATAGGAATAGAAATATTTTTTATTTAAGTAAATAAACTTTTTACAAGTGCTTTTGAAGCGTCTGACTCTACCACTGGTTCGGAATGCCCTTCCTGCCGAGAAAAACCAGCTAGAAACTCGAAACAAGTTTACAATACAATAAATATGTACTATGCTATGTATGCAGTGTTTCCACAATGAGGAAAGTTCCAAAAATGCATACCTACTAACAATGCAATATATCTTAAGATGGGCAGACATAAAGTAGCCCCATTCCCGCCGGTGGCACCCGTTCACGAGCATGACGCATGACCCTTGCTTCGCTCAACCATATTTGAGGGAACGTAACAGTGGTGGATCAAAGTTCAACGTCTCTCTGTTCCATGAGAAATGAGAAGCTATTCCAACAGTAATCTCCTAATTCCTTACAAAAAATCATAAAATTTCATTTGGTGATTTAGGGATTTCAACCTATAAACTTCAGTGGCGTTTATCAAAAAGCACTAAATGAAGAAAGTCAGTAAATACATTAGCGAGTAGGTCTATCATTCGTTTTGTGATCGAACTGCAGTCGGGGCGGAATGCAACAAGATGAATAACTTGCTCGATCGCGATCGACTAATTGCGGTTATAGCTGTTGGTATGTACCGTTTAGTAAGACTTCTGTAAGTATTTATTTTTTGATGCTACCTACATTCTACTGATTCATTTAATTTGTAAATAGGTACTCGTTAGTCTTCAAAATAACAACTTATAACTTTATTTGAGCTTCAAAGCAGTGATAGCCTACTGGTTAGAACTGTGGTTTCCTATTCGGGGGGTCACAGGTTCGATATCGGGTACGCACCTCTGACTTTTCGAAGTTAAGTGCGTTAAATATCACATGCTTTAACGGTGAAGGAAAACATCGTGAGGAAACCTGCGCATCTGAGAGTTCTCCATAATGCTCTCGATGGTGTGTGAAGTCCGACAATTCGCATTGGGCCAGCGTGGAGAACTATGGCCTATAACCCTTCTCTAAGAGGAGACCTGCGCTCAGTAGTGTGACGTTGATGGGTTGCTGATGATGATAATGAGCTTTCCTGGAATCTGTCATCATTCACTACACTTGTTGCTGCAGTAAAGTGGTAAAAGGCCGGGCACGCACGTAGTTTGAAGAACCGATGGTCGTTGGGGTCCCAAACTGCTTGAGTGGCGACCTCGCACCGGAAAACACAGTATTGGCAGACCCCCTAGGTGGATCAACGACATTAGTCGATGCACAGGGAGCCACTGGCTACAGGCGTGCAAGTCCGCGGCATGTGGAGGCCCATACAAGAGATCTATGTCTAGCTTTGTGGTTCTGTTTGAAGATTATTTAATCATCTCTCACTCTTGCAGACTGCTTTAAATATGTACTTATATGTATAGGGGCTGGTCACTATTTTATTGCGAGATATAATCGTAAAGAACCATATTATACATTAATTTATAACTCTACGAGTATAATGTCTCGCAATAAAAAAGTGCCCAGTCTATATCCATATCAGGTATCCATCGTTAATGGTGCTATATTTCGGATAATTAAACTAAAGATACTCTTTGAAAGATATAAAATTAATCTATGCTCTATCGGTCTTCTATTGGATATACTTAGGAGAGCGCTCAGAAACTTCACAACCTTGTGCCCCCTTCACCGTTCTACCACAGAACTTCGATAAGTCCTGAGCGTTGGCACCTCAGAGATTGGCACCCTTACTTGCTTGAAACTTGAAATCCAACATATTCGCAAGAAACGCTTTAGTCCAACGTTTCTGAAACGAACCGCTAAGGTGTGGAACGCACTTCCGGCGTCTATGTTTCCAAGGCAAGAGTGAATTCTTGAATAGGCATTTTCTAGGCAAGCGCGCTCCAACCTATACCTCATCAAGTACTTACCAGCATTGATTGTCTTCAAGCGCAAGCTTACCTCGAAATTAAAAAAAAATCCTTTTCCAAATGAATTTGGAAAAGGATTTTTTTTTAATTTCGAAAAGAGAAAGAATAGCACTATTTTTAACCTACAGTTTAATTAGATTGTGTGTAGAGCAGAATTAGAACCAATGTTTGCTATCGCATTAGCTAATTAAGTTTCCTTGTTAATTTGTTGACGCTTATTATTAAGTAAATATGTTTATTTTACTCATTTAGAAGACAAAAACACTTTATTACCTACAATGTACCTACCTAATTAGGCAAATAACAAATTAGCGTAGCGTATTTTTAATTTCATTCAATCAGATTCAAGACAAGTCCACCTCAGGTTTCACAGAAATAACTGCCTTACAGTTACCTCCATTATTCAAATATAGAGATCAGAAATAAACCTAACTCGCAACGAAAAAGGTAAAATAAAATAGCTATTTATGCAACTGCATCGTAATGAGGGTCATTTTAATTCGAGTGCTGTTTTTTGATACGAGGCTTGCCGAGTATCAAAATAGGATAGTACGAGAATTAAAATGACTAATTACGTTCAGTTGCATACAAGATTTTATCTACGACAAGGAAAATAAAATCATTAACAAAATACGCCGTAGGCTCAATAAAGTAACAAAAAGTAACTCCGTAAGCCGCCACCAGCTGCATGTGGCGCCTCTGTCAACAAAAAAGTAACTCCGTAAGCCGCCACCAGCCGCCTGTGGCGCCTCTGTCATATCAACGGTACAAAAGTGCCAGAACTCAGAGCCTTAGCTTTAGGTATCCTATTTTAAGAAGATAACCATTTCGATTCAGCTCCCATACAACGAGCTGCATCGAAATGAGAAGCAAAACCGAAAGAGGGTTCATTTCGATTCAGCTGTCAAATTCGAAATTGGAACTTTTCGATGCTGGAGTAGATAAAATCGTTAACAATCTGTCATGGTCTGGATCGCTTACAACTGACAGGCTTGAAATACGTGCGACAGACGGGTAGAAGTGAAGATATAAGGCAAATAAGATGTCGGACTTATATTTGAACGAATCGCGACTGACTCGGTTTATTATTAGAAAGTTTTCTGCTCCGTCGAATGTGGATCTAATTAAATATCCATCGTTCACCTATACAGGTGTAAAAATTATTGGAACGTAGTTCCTTATCGCGCGGTGCGGAACTCGGAAGGGGGCTAGACTGATCGACTCTTTTTTGAAACCGACACTTTTTTGAATGTGAATTTGGCATTGTGTTCGGTATTTTCGCGGTACAATATTATTTAAAATAAAATTGAAAATGGAAAATTCGGTCTGTCGAGCTGGGATTCGAACCATCGACTTTTAACTGTTAAGCGACTGCAGAAGCCACAGGGCTACGGAGACCCAATATTGTAGCCCGAGAATACCTAACACAATGCCAAATTAATTAATCGAAAGGAACTTCGTTCCATCCGGGTGTCCCTTGACACTTCTCAAGTTTTTTTTTAAACTTTACCCAAAACAAGAAGTGAACTGTGTGAATATAAATGTTTTTTTTGAAGAATATTAGCTATGCTTAATACTGAACTTGACTAATATTACCCTCTCTCCACCAAATAAACGTAACGTAAGAAGTAGGTGCCGCAATAGTGCAACAGATGAGGATTGAACCATCGACCTTTCAGTTTTTAGACTGCACCTATTGCGTTTACCGTCGGGCTATTGAGCCATATCTTATCTAGCCTAGCTGATAAAATAATTTTATTGAAATCTAAATATGTAGTTTGAAATAAAAAAATATCAAATTCAAAAAAATACGTTTTCTATCAGCAGATAGGTAGTTAGTTAAGAATGCTTACAACATAAACAACCTTATAAAATTAGAATTAAAAAAGAATTGCATTTGCTACAAAAAAAAATACAATGCAAACATTTTTGTAAGCGATTAATTACTTATTTAAGTAAAACATATAATAATAACAAATAGATTATGGAGTCTGTGCTAATGATGGATTTAAGTTAACATTCTAAAAAAAGTTCAACCAATGCTTTGAATAACAATACATTTATCATCACAACCTCTTCAACTTCCATCGTAAAGAATAGCTACTGTTTAAAGAAAAATAATGACATAATTCAGCAGAAAAAACAAACCGCTCCAGCCTCCACCCTAATTTGTCCACGATTCCACTTCTTCTAAAAAACTCGATTATCTACCAATACATCAGACCACACATCATCAAAAGTGATTAAAAAGTTTATTTCACATTCCTGAGAACTCGAATAAGAATCAAATTAGTCCTTATTCCTTCGGATTTAACGTCATATTGTATGTGACATAGTTGATTTTAAAAGGAAAATATAAGTTTGTTAAACTTATTGGGCGTATGAAATTAGTGGTCTATTCACAGAAATGACTTAAAATATTATATTATTAGTGTAGATGCGCCCTAATAGTCCTTAAAAATATTTTTAGACGAAATTTTGTTGTATTTCAATACACACATGGTCGAATTTCAAAAAACGGTTAAAGTAAAAATATCAGTAAACGGTCAACCTCGGTGGTCCGTTTTGTTAAAAAAAACTGTCATTAGGAAATAAAGAATGGCTTTTAGGAAACAGAGTTGTCTATGACCATTATGATTTTGACAGTTGTTTAAGAAGCTTGTTTCCATTTCCATTAAAAGCTTATACTGAGATAATTTTAATAAAAATCGGCCAAGTGCGAGTCGGGCCTCGCTCTTTTAGGGTTCTGTTAAAAAAAATTAAATAAAAATATTTCCATGTACCCATGGAAATATTTTAATTTAATTTTTTTAATTTAATTTAATTTTCGACCGAGCGAAGCGAAGGTCTTTGAGTTAACTAGGGCGATTTGCACTTGTCCGTCCGTCCGTCCGTCCGTCCGTCCGTCTGTCAGAGCCTTATAACTTTTGAATTACTGAACGTAATTACTTCAAATTTAGATATAATATGTAAACCGATGGCCTCCAGCCGAAAATGGCTTAAAAAGTTATAAAAATCTTTATTTCAGGGGGGCTCTCATAGAAGCGAATGCGAAGTAAAAAAAAAAAAATCGCGTTACATAAAATTGTTACGTATCATTTTAAAGATAATTTTGAACTGAGTACAAAAATATTTTTTTTTTAATTTTTCCCTTAAAATTGACGAAATGGGGGGCTTTCAAAGTGGCGATTTTATACGCTCGCTTGAAGACGCTCTCTAGAAAAATCCGCTATGGATTTTCAAACTGATTTTATGTTTTTAGGTCACTTATATCCTGTACTTGAACAACAAATACTAAAATTATATGAATATTATAAAGAAACGAGATTATTTAATTTTTAATGGGCGTCAGTAATTCATATAGCATCAACATAGCTTCACAATAATGCTAATAGATGGCGCAGTCAGTAACTATTCCCATGGAACTACGAGTTAAATTCAATGTTTGATAAATAATTCAATGTTTTCACTAACGTTCCCTAACCTTTACGGGCTACCTATAAGTTAGGTGATTGATGTTTTCTGTCAACTTATTTATCACGATCCTGTACGGGACACCTAAAAGGATATTGGGACGGATGTTAGGACTTAGGATTGTATTTAGGAGCTACCTACGTTAAGAGACTCCTACTTAGGGGATGATTTAGGTATATTTGGTGAAAACGGGCATAATAATAATGTCAGTTTTGGTTATCATGTATCGATTGAATGAATAATCATGGGATACCGTTACCGCGAGGTCTCAGTTCGGGGCGAACCACTAGTTATTATTAGTTGTTATAGCGGCAATAGAAATACATAATATGTGAAAATTTCATCTGTCTATCTATTACGGTTTACGAGATACAGCCCGCTGACAGACGGACGGACGGACGGACAGCGTAGGCTTAGTAATAGGGTCCCGTTGGTACCCTTTGGGTAGGGAACCCTAAAAAATGTCTTTAACCCACTCATACTTTATGGTATCTTTAATTTTCTGTAATTTTTTTTAAAGATTGTAAATAAAGCTGTAATAATATTGAGTGCCCAATACAAAATTACCAGTTTATTTCATAACTTCATTTGGGGTGGGCAGACCATAAAATCGCTTAATAGAGGTATTTCCAGCCCACGATAGCTGTTAATGAATTTTAATGTGTTTGTCTATGACTTTATACTTGCTCTTTACGAAAGATTTATCGACCGAGCGAAGCGAAGGTCTTTGAGTTAACTAGAGCGATTTGCACTTGTCCGTCCGTCCGTCCGTCCGTCTGTCAGAGCCTTATAACTTTTGAATTACTGAACGTAATTACTTCAAATTTAGATATAATATGTAAACCGATGGCCTCCAGCCGAAAATGGCTTAAAAAGTTATAAAAATCTTTATTTCAGGGGGGCTCTCATAGAAGCGAATGCGAAGTAAAAAAAAAATATTGCGTTACATAAAATTGTTACGTATCATTTTAAAGATAATTTTGAACTGAGTACAAAAATATTTTTTTTTTAATTTTTCCCTTAAAATTGACGAAATGGGGGGCTTTCAAAGTGGCGATTTTATACGCTCGCTTGAAGACGCTCTCTAGGAAAATCCGCTATGGATTTTCAAACTGATTTTATGTTTTTAGGTCACTTATATCCTGTACTTGAACAACAAATACTAAAATTATATGAATATTATAAAGAAACGAGATTATTTAATTTTTAATGTACATCAGTAATTCATATAGCATCAACATAGCTGCACAATAATGCTAATAGATGGCGCAGTCAGTAACTATTCCCATGGAACTACGAGTTACGACTAACGACCTATCCCAAAAACAGTTTTGCGTCGACCATTATTATTTAGTTACTTATTATAATACAATAATTGTATTGTAATTTTTTTTGTACCATATTATTCAATTAAAATTATTTTTTAGTTAAATTTTAGTTAAATATTGTATATTTTCTATTCGCGTCGATAGATGACGATTTGTACAGATGCCCGTAACCCGGTTTCACTCGTTAGTACCTACATAATAATTCAATGTTTTCACTAACTTTCCCTAACCTTTACGGGCTACCTATAAGTTAGGTGATTGATGTTTTCTGTCAACTTATTTATCACGATCCTGTACGGGACACCTAAAAGGATATTGGGACGGATGTTAGGACTTAGGATTGTATTTAGGAGCTACCTACGTTAAGAGACTCCTACTTAGGGGATGATTTAGGTATGTTTGGTGAAAACGGGCATAATAATAATGTCAGTTTTGGTTATCATGTATCGATTGAATGAATAATCATGGGATACCGTTACCGCGAGGTCTCAGTTCGGGGCGAACCACTAGTTTATTGTCGATTTACATAAAATTATTATTGATCTGCTACTTATCTAAAAATTTGGAATTTTTGATAAAAAAGCTGCCCACATTTTAATAATCAAAGTGAATAGATCAGCGTTTGTGACAATCCATATTATATAAATAAACTAGCTGATGCCCGCGACTTTGTCCGCGTGGATTTAGTTTTTAAAGTCCCTCGGAAACTCCTTGATTTGCCGGGATAAAAAGTAGCCTAAATGTTGACCCGAGTAATAAGCTACCACGGTATAAAATTTTGTAGAAATCTGTGCGGTAGTTTTTACGTGAAAGAAGGACAAACAAACAGACAGGAATCTTCCAGTTACAGTTTTATTATATGTATATATAGATTACACGATTCAGCTTTTAGGCCTAACAAAGTAGGTAGTTTTTATGTAGTGATATTGGGTTGAATATTAGGTGATTGATCGTAATTTAAGTAGTCAAAAGTATAGTTTTATTTTTCCTTGTCCTCCGACTGACTTATTAGGTACATAATATAATATAATAATTATTTATTTTTGACTTAAAGTCCACGCACTAAGTTTCTAGTATTGCTTCAGATATAGTCCGTAATTAATAGGATAATTAATCTCACTGAAGATTAAAATGCTGTTAGCTGATTTCACCACTGATCCTACGCTATGACGTATGTAGGAATTAAAAATGTCTACCAAAGATTTATAGCAAGGAAGAGCTTCGTGTTATTTATTTCTGCTCATTCGTTAAGCCGATCGAATCAGTGACTGTAGCAGTATTAATAGGAGCGATCGTTTGCCAGATAGGCTGGCTATTTTTGTCCAACTAAAAAGAACACGAAAAGGGGGTAATGTCTTTTCTATATTCTTGAGTTTGCTGCCACCTTTGAATGGATGAATTTTTCTGTTTTGGTTTAAAAATAGGAGATAGCGGGTAAACATTTGAATTCCGTAGAGTTCATGTTATACAAGGAGAGTTTATCGATCGGCGTTTTGCCATAAAAATACCGATCGATGCCACTAAAAGTAGCCAATCTGGCCTCTCACTTAGAAGATATTTTTTTTTTATTTTTTTTTTATTACACCAACAACTTCCATACAAAAATTTCCATCTTAAATCTATAATCTAATAACAGTATGTTAGTCAATTAAAGGTGTAAAAAGTTAATTATAACTAGGTAAATGCACTTATAGATAGTAAATTACAAGAACGAAAAGAAAGATAAAGGAAAAATAAAGGTTCAGTGGTTAATACTCCTAGTACAAGCAATATTTTTTTTGAATTTAATTAAGTTATTGTGGAAAATGTCCACATCACAAGCGCCCAACACACAAATGTCATTATAGTACTTAAGTAAGCGGGGAATGGGTGAGTTCCTGCAAGACAACGTTCGCAAAACTTGAAAGAGACGTTTGTCACGTATTCTTTTACCTAAGTGCGGGATTTTTAATTTTATTTGTTTTATATTATCGGTTTAAGTTTTCTCTATAATATATACACTGCACAGCCTACGGCTGATAATGCCCTATTTAGTCACCTAACGTGTTCTGGAGTGGAGACCGCGTACCGGCAAGCGCAGTGTAGGACGCCCTCCAGCTCGCTTGACCGATGACCTTAAGAAGGTGGCGGGAAGCGGTTGGATGAGGAAAGCGGAGGACCGTGTTTGGTGGCGCGCTCTCGGAAAGGCCTATGTCCAGCAGTGGATGAATACAGGCTGATGGAATAGATGGATTGGAGTCACCTAACCGTGGAACCTGCGTAATATGCTACTCAGACGTTTGAAGATCATCAGCTCATTTCATACTTGATTAATTAATGGTCTTACAAGCTTTCACTGGTGGGATGGATTTGAAATTTCTTGCACTTACCTACTGTTACTTCGGATTATTTCCAAGGCATTGTTATCTTGTGCTGATGCTTCAGCATCAAGTAGTTTGCGGGATACCCAACTCCTCAGCACTTTACAGCAGATATACTAAGTGTGTTTGGGCTCATTAGAATGGTCTTAATGAATACTAATACCTACCGTATTAGGTAGGTGATGATAAAGGATCGAGGTGGAGGTTCTGATGATGGAGCAGAAAATTAGTTGTCAGGAATATCGTACATAGTCCGGTCATAGATTCACATGTCGGGGGTGTTTTAAAGGAGATTGGCGAATTCCATAGAGTTTCTGACCCAGACGAACTGAACTGAAAACTGAACGCCCACGTTCACGAATCAAACTTCTCATACTTGTTCTAGTAAACCAGACTAACAAAAAATTTATCAAAGTCTATCAAATAAAGTTGGGAGAAAAAAGATATTCACTTGTATTGCCATGTAACGGTTATTTATAATGTGTACATACGAATAACTATATTTTTGATCCCCGTCTTCTAAAAATATGGGGTTTACACAGAAAAATACTCTGAACAATATTAATTATGTTTCGGGCTATATTAATTATGTTTATTAGTGTCGGGCTGTTACTAGATATGACTAAAGCATATGACAAAGTTTCACACAAAATACTACTCAAAAAATATATGATTCACGCATACGAGGGAATGCTCACCGATGGCTAGAAACTTATTTGAAGGACAGACAACAACTCGTACAAGTGCAATATCGCGATAAGCGGACTAACATAATTAGTGACTTTGATTCAGACGTGCGTGTTACGAATTGGTCTATACCACAAGGAAGTGTCCTTGGATGCACCCTATTTTTGTTATATTATATTAACGACCTACCTAACATTATAAGCCCACACTCGCGATGCATCATGTTTGCGGATGACGTATCGATTCTATCTATGTGCTCGAACGAGGCAGATTGTGAAAGCATTATCTCGGGAAATCTAGAAAATATTCAAAATTACTTACATTCACATAACCTAGAAATAAATCTAAATAAAACTAAGTTCATACAATTCAGGCCACATCAAAAACAACCACTAAATCTTAGAAAATCGCTGGCAAGTAATATACAAATCGATGAGGTTAAAGAATTCACCCTTCTTGGTCTAACGATTGATACGCACCTGGATTGGAAAAGCCATATTCACAATCTAAGTGTTAAGCTTTCGAGATTTGTATATGCTCTCAGTATACTGAAAGCAAATACAAATTACGAAACTGCACTCTCCGCGTACTATGCATACGCATACTCTTGGATCAGGTATGGGATAATCCTCTGGGGTGAAAGCACTAACGCAGATGATATTTTTATCCTGCAAAAAAGTGTATCCGCATCCTAGTAAATATAAAACCACGCGAAAGTTGTAGACCTCACTTCCTAAACAAAAAAATCTTAACATTACCCTCAATCTATACTAGTGGTTCGCCCCGAACTGAGACCTCGCGGTAACGGTATCCCATGATTATTCATTCAATCGATACATGATAACCAAAACTGACATTATTATTATGCCCGTTTTCACCAAACATACCTAAATCATCCCCTAAGTAGGAGTCTCTTAACGTAGGTAGCTCCTAAATACAATCCTAAGTCCTAACATCCGTCCCAATATCCTTTTAGGTGTCCCGTACAGGATCGTGATAAATAAGTTGACAGAAAACATCAATCACCTAACTTATAGGTAGCCCGTAAAGGTTAGGGAAAGTTAGTGAAAACATTGAATTATTATGTAGGTACTAACGAGTGAAACCGGGTTACGGGCATCTGTACAAATCGTCATCTATCGACGCGAATAGAAAATATACAATATTTAACTAAAATTTAACTAAAAAATAATTTTAATTGAATAATATGGTACAAAAAAAATTACAATACAATTATTGTATTATAATAAGTAACTAAATAATAATGGTCGACGCAAAACTGTTTTTGGGATAGGTCGTTAGTCGTAACTCGTAGTTCCATGGGAATAGTTACTGACTGCGCCATCTATTAGCATTATTGTGCAGCTATGTTGATGCTATATGAATTACTGATGTACATTAAAAATTAAATAATCTCGTTTCTTTATAATATTCATATAATTTTAGTATTTGTTGTTCAAGTACAGGATATAAGTGACCTAAAAACATAAAATCAGTTTGAAAATCCATAGCGGATTTTCCTAGAGAGCGTCTTCAAGCGAGCGTATAAAATCGCCACTTTGAAAGCCCCCCATTTCGTCAATTTTAAGGGAAAAATTAAAAAAAAAATATTTTTGTACTCAGTTCAAAATTATCTTTAAAATGATACGTAACAATTTTATGTAACGCAATATTTTTTTTTTACTTCGCATTCGCTTCTATGAGAGCCCCCCTGAAATAAAGATTTTTATAACTTTTTAAGCCATTTTCGGCTGGAGGCCATCGGTTTACATATTATATCTAAATTTGAAGTAATTACGTTCAGTAATTCAAAAGTTATAAGGCTCTGACAGACGGACGGACGGACGGACGGACAAGTGCAAATCGCTCTAGTTAACTCAAAGACCTTCGCTTCGCTCGGTCGATAAATCTTTCGTAAAGAGCAAGTATAAAGTCATAGACAAACACATTAAAATTCATTAACAGCTATCGTGGGCTGGAAATACCTCTATTAAGCGATTTTATGGTCTGCCCACCCCAAATGAAGTTATGAAATAAACTGGTAATTTTGTATTGGGCACTCAATATTATTACAGCTTTATTTACAATCTTTAAAAAAAATTACAGAAAATTAAAGATACCATAAAGTATGAGTGGGTTAAAGACATTTTTTAGGGTTCCCTACCCAAAGGGTACCAACGGGACCCTATTACTAAGCCTACGCTGTCCGTCCGTCCGTCCGTCTGTCAGCGGGCTGTATCTCGTAAACCGTAATAGATAGACAGATGAAATTTTCACATATTATGTATTTCTATTGCCGCTATAACAACTAATAATAACTAGTGGTTCGCCCCGAACTGAGACCTCGCGGTAACGGTATCCCATGATTATTCATTCAATCGATACATGATAACCAAAACTGACATTATTATTATGCCCGTTTTCACCAAATATACCTAAATCATCCCCTAAGTAGGAGTCTCTTAACGTAGGTAGCTCCTAAATACAATCCTAAGTCCTAACATCCGTCCCAATATCCTTTTAGGTGTCCCGTACAGGATCGTGATAAATAAGTTGACAGAAAACATCAATCACCTAACTTATAGGTAGCCCGTAAAGGTTAGGGAACGTTAGTGAAAACATTGAATTATTTATCAAACATTGAATTTAACTCGTAGTTCCATGGGAATAGTTACTGACTGCGCCATCTATTAGCATTATTGTGAAGCTATGTTGATGCTATATGAATTACTGACGCCCATTAAAAATTAAATAATCTCGTTTCTTTATAATATTCATATAATTTTAGTATTTGTTGTTCAAGTACAGGATATAAGTGACCTAAAAACATAAAATCAGTTTGAAAATCCATAGCGGATTTTTCTAGAGAGCGTCTTCAAGCGAGCGTATAAAATCGCCACTTTGAAAGCCCCCCATTTCGTCAATTTTAAGGGAAAAATTAAAAAAAAAATATTTTTGTACTCAGTTCAAAATTATCTTTAAAATGATACGTAACAATTTTATGTAACGCGATTTTTTTTTTTTTACTTCGCATTCGCTTCTATGAGAGCCCCCCTGAAATAAAGATTTTTATAACTTTTTAAGCCATTTTCGGCTGGAGGCCATCGGTTTACATATTATATCTAAATTTGAAGTAATTACGTTCAGTAATTCAAAAGTTATAAGGCTCTGACAGACGGACGGACGGACGGACGGACGGACGGACAAGTGCAAATCGCCCTAGTTAACTCAAAGACCTTCGCTTCGCTCGGTCGATAATGGAGATGGCTTTATTTGTGAGAAAGCATTACAACCTATATACAACTACGGAGAATACAAAAAAACAAGAACAAAGCACGCGTCGCAAAAATAAACTTGCATATCCCAAATGCAAATTAAAAATTTCTACCCGCGGCCCATTATATAGATCAATTAACATATATAATAAAAACCCAAATTATATTACAGATGAAAATAATATTAGAACCTTTAAGCGAAAACTAAAAGAATGGCTAATAAAAAATAGCTTCTACGAGGTAGACGAACTATTCCAAAAATAGCAGTAAACTTTAAGACCTCAATTGCGCATCAGGCTATGTTCTAAAATGAATTAGATATTATCATAATGTTATGACGAACTATTTTGACATACGAATGACTTCCAATTTGTTAATGAATAATATTGATTCGACTTTTAACTACTTTATTTATTCTAACCTACTTATGTAACTTTGCAACGCCCTAACGGGGCCTCATGTAATCTAACAATATATTATGTAATTAAGTGGAAATACATGAATTCAAATAATAATAATAAATAAATAAATAAATATATTTAAATATGTGATAGAGCTTATGACCAATTATGACATATGGACTTAATCAATCTGACGAACCATTTTGACATATTATTGAATGACATATTGATTGATTATCATTTTCCTAGAAATTCAAATCGTTAACCTATAATATTGTATTCCGATCTGTTAATGAATAATATTAATCCGACTTTATTTAATACGAAATCGAAAATATTTTTATAATGACATAATATTATTATTAATTAATTTTATTAATTACATACGACTCTATCAATATTAATTAATACCTAAAAAAAATACTGAAATAAAAATAGTTTCGATAAAATACTCGCCTTATAGTAAATAATAATGTATACTAAGCTAACCTAATTACTTTGTAAATGTAACTTTGCAATGCCCTGACGGGGCCTCATGTAATCTAACTATATAATTAAGTGTAAGTGGATACATGAATGCAAATAAATAAATAAATAAATAAATTAAAATTAAATGTTTTCTGAATCTGAACGGTTTTTAAAAATGCTGGGTCAAAATTCGCCAACCTCCTTTTCAATTAACACTTGTCTAATTTGATCCCGTAGTGCGTATACAGGTCCGCGGTTTGAGATGATTCAGTGCTGATGGCCGCTTGAAATAAAAGGCACAAAATAGCTTAAAGACTATTAAAGCTAGCGTGGCTCGCCGGGTTGCACAACACACATCTGGTCCGGACCAAATTAGCTGATCCCGTTCCATCGGACTATTGCTATCGGAATGCTAAGATAATAAATAGATAAATACTTTTAAACTTTTTCTTTGCTCTTTGATCATGCTTGTAAGAGACGAGTGGGATGGGATTGTATAGTGGTTATTTCTGATTAATCTAATGGATATGTTGTATCAAAAAGTATATGTATAACTAATTGTATTAATTAAAATGCAACACAGTACTAGTAGTTTCAGTACAAATCAAATGGGCTACGCCAGAAGACTCGCTCCGCGCTTTAAAAAAACACTCCAGGTGGTAGGGCAGACAAGACTGCGTGGAGTCGGGGCTCTAGCATTTCGTTTTGACGTGCAGATAACGTCTTCTAAATCGATAAACACCGGCTGCACGGACGAAAAAGTGTCACGTTCCGCCTGACTCTGAGCCTGAGGGTGCAAGCGAGAGCGCGGAACAAGCGATAGAGAGGCACGATCGGCCCAAGCGTGTTGGCTTTTGCCGCTCGTCAGTCATCGTCAATGTTTCTTTATGACATTATCACGTAAAACTATCGTCCGTAAACCGACTTTACAGACAACCAATTTTTTTTAGGAAAAAAACACGTGATTACCAAATAACAATAATACCACAGAGTAACGAAGGTAAGGTTCAATAAGGGTGGAACCACATTTGTGAGGATCGTTTCGGATTTCGCCCATACAAAACTGTCAAATTCCATAGAAACGTGTACGGATCAAATCGGCTTTTCGATGCGTACACGATTATATGGAAAATGACAGTTTTGTATAGGCAAAATCCGAATCGATCCTCACAAATGTGGTTCCACCCTAATACTGTTATATTTTAAATTACTTAAATAAAAAATTACTAATGTCAGTCAGTTGTCAGTTAAACTTTTTGTCACATGATCAGTGGTGGGCCTATTGTAGTTTACAATTTTACTTAGGTACGTTAACTTATAAACTAACCGATACTGTTCGGCGAGTTCATAATCTTGCGCCAGTTTACAATCTGACTAGTTCGTTTATGAACTAACAAATTTTACAATCTAGGTAACATGTATATATTTTTAGACCTTTAGTTACAATATTTTATAGAAAAAATAAACTAAAGTTTCAAGTCTATAGTAAATAGTAATGTGGTAATACATTAGTTATCTGGCTGTTAATAATAAACATCTGCTGGCTCTGGCTTCGTAAAGCACGTCTCTAGTTTTTACATAGTTCTCAAACTGTCTTCCTATCCGCACTTGGCTAGCGTGGTGGACTATGGTCTAGTGATTCCCAAAGTGGTCCACGACAGACTCAACGGAGGGCTACGCGTTGGCGTGACTATGACGGGTCTACGAGATAAAAAGTTTGGAAACCTCTGTCAGTGATTCCTAAAGTGGTCCAGGTGTACCCCCAGTGGTCCACGGCAGACTCAACGGGGGTCTACGTTGGCGTGACCATGACGGGTCTGCGAGATAAAAAAGTTTGGGAACCTCCGACTATCTCTAAACACTTCTCATTCTAGAAGAGACCTGTGCCCTGTGCGATGAATTGAAATGAATGAAGTATCATATTATAAACATACATACTTCATCAATAGCCTATAACATACAGCCTACATTATACATATAGCCTACAACATAGCCTATAACAGTCCACTGCTGGACTAAAAGCCTCTCCCAAGGGGAGGGTTTACCCATAATCACCACGTGGGGCAGACGGGTTGGTGATCGCAGTAGATGCTAGTAGTAGCACAGAGGACGCTGCTGCCCGTTCTCCGTTATGTTCCCTTAGTCGCCTCGTACGACACCCGCAGGAAGAGCAGGGGTGGTGACAACTGTATTCTGATCTGCCGTCACCACACGGCAAGATACATACTTACTAACTTCGAATGCTACATGAACTCATCTCCACAAATAAATAATAATTAATGGTTCTATTTAATCAACAGTCTAAGCAGGTCAAGGCTGCACGTGAGATATTTATTTAATGGCAGTTCCGGCAGTGGACACGCGCCCTTCTTTATTTTCCTTATAAAATATGTGACCCTTGATCGATTGTACTGATATGGTCTTTATATTTATCATATAATGAAGGCTGCAGAAGTTGCAAGGCGCATCAAATTCGATTTCAATTGATTAAAAAACATATTATCGCGCTCGCTGCGCTCAGGGTACCAAATACCAATTGTCTTAAAAGGTTATTCTACCGATCGCACTCGCACTCGATGGCATTAGCGTCAAAGCAAAATAATATTTGATTATATTGTTTTAAAGTCACGAATTCAGTACAACCGATTTTAACATGGAGCGTATCTGCATGCATTCTTATAAGTTTATGTATGTAACATAAACTTATAAGAATGCATACACGAAATTGAGTTCTAATTCAATACTCTTATGGTTTATTTTACTTTGACGCTAATGCCATAAAATATATAAGTTGTGATCGGCAACTTTTAGAGTTTTAGACAATCGGGGGGCAGATTATTATGGCGATTGGCGTGCATTGTACTTACACACAAAATATAGTAATGTAGTCACATATATTGTACTATATTATAATATAATAGATATCTGTATGGATAATAATTATAGATAGAATATTAGAATTAATTATATATATAGATAGAATATTAGAAATTAGATAGATTATTAGAATTATATATAGAATAATTATAGATAGACCCTCAAATATGGTCGAGCGAAGCAATGGCTGGATCATGCGTCATGCTCGTGAACGGGTGCCGCCGGCGGGAATGGGGCAACTTTCTGTCTGCCCGTCTTTGACGTGAATTGAATTGTAGTACGTTTTGTGGAAATGTCATATTCTATTCTAACAAAGACACAAGATAGTATAAAAACTTATTACAATGTAATAGCTACTTATTAATATTGTAAAATGATTATTTTGAAAAGAGCAACTGCTGAGTTTCTTGCCGGCTCTTCTCAGCAGAATCCGCTTTCCGAACCGGTGGTAGAATCTTGATTCTTGACGTGTCATAAGAGCCACAGGTTGGCCTACATGAAATAAATAATTTTGATTTTGATTTTTTGCATGGCGAAATCATGTAATAACAGTTTGAGCGCGGCGACCGAATCAAGAAATTCCGTAACGAAAATAAACATAACACCGTCGTTCAGTAAGCGTTCAACATTTTAGAGGTTCACAAGTAGCTCTGTTTGGCGCAGTGGGCGAGCGGCCGCTTTCTTTACCGTATGGTGTATGATGTCGCAGGTTCGAATCTCACTCGCGAAGTAGTGACAGTGCGTTTTTCTTGTTTGTTTGTTTTTTAATTATTTTTTTGCATAATTTTTATTATGCAAAAAAAATATTGCATAAATATTATAATTGCATAAGTTGATAAAAAATGCTATGCAATAGCTTTGCCGCGGCAGTCCCCGAGTGCCACTTAATTTTATTTTTTTTGTGTGTTTGTTACACGAGCAATCCGCCAATTACGAATGGGTTTTAATAAAGCTTTTTTTTTGGTAGGGCATACTTCAGAGTTCGTCCTATATGTATAAATTTTATCGAAATGGATTCGCGTCGAATTGATAACCTTCTCCTTTTTTAAGTCGGTTTAAAACTATAGTAGGCATTCACACACTGCAAAGGCCTATGTACTAGCTATCAGTCGCGCTCCCATATATTTATTTCAAATCTTCTGTTTCATAGTTCTGTGTGACACTGTGCAGTATAGTTTCCGTCGAACTTTGTGCATGTCTCACACAGCACACACTATAATTATAATTCTTGCACGCGGGACAAACCCACGATTTTACTTTTTTCGGGTGTCTGACGTAACCAATGGCCGTACAAGTTTTGTGAATGGACGAGGCTAAGCACTATTTGGTTTCAATGTCACCACTCACGAGATATTGCTCACAGTCACTGATATAAATGTAGTAGGTACCTCACAGTTCAAGACGTCATCTATAAAAATTGTAAAACAACATTAATACTCGTTTATGAATGAGTTTGAGTTTTATCTTTGAGCAAAAAATAATTATGTTTTTGCAGTCTTAAGCACACGTGTGCGTATTTATGATACTCGTGACTTAAGTGTTGAGTAGTACCTACACATATTCACGGCGTTTTGTCCTAGTTCAAAGCCCGCGATAAAAGCTATGCAATAGCTTAAAACGTGCGGTCGAATTGAAAACCTCCTTCTTATTGTGAATTCGTTTAAAAGAACAAACGGAGTTTCTACAAAATTCATCACAAACTAACTACAACTTTCATTGAATTTGTTTGTATAGGGCGCGCGGTGGCAATCGAGGGAAACCTCTCAACAAAACCTAGGTACTTAAGTTACGAAATAGCTTCTCAGCAAAGGTTGACGATAAGATAACATGTCATGTCTAGCAATTTACGTTTCAACATGAACGAAACGCCGCGCTATTGTATTCAAATGAACCGTTTAGACGAAATTCAGATTTAACTTGAACCTAAATCATTTTCGATATTCCTGTACTTTCTGAGCGCCTAATGATTTCCGTGAACGTATCCGAGTACCAATGGTGCAATTACGCCACCCTATTCTAACCCCAATTTTTTAAGTTCTACGAGCTAAAATTGCGTGGGCTATTAAACCTCAGGTTGCCTACAGTTTTGGAACAAAATGTTCACTGTATTGTTGTCAGGTACACTGGTATGTACAACAGGTATTTATTTCTGTTTTGTAATAAATATGCCTTTTCCTATTTTCTAGGTAGTATAGGCGGTGTTTTAAGCTGATTAAAAAAAAGTGGTTTGGAGTTATTTTTAAATGCGCTTATGAATTATTTGGTTCAGTAGATTTCGAGAATCAGAAAATAGATAAAGCTCGGTTGCTATATTCAAATTTCAATGTATCGGTAATAACTTTTCTAGTTCAGTACTTGTAGAGTCGAAAATACTCCATTATAACACTTACATTACATCCCTAGGATGCAATTAAATAATATTGTCCTCAGTCCTGAAATAATTTCGGCCACGGCGGCAAGTCTAATTGCAGACAAATTGACGAGACATTATAGTCACACTAATATTATAAAGGCGAAAGTTTGTATGTGTGTATGTTTGTTACTCTTTCATGCAAAAACTACTGGATGGATTTGGCTGCTTGGAATGGAGATAGGCTCCTTTTTATCTCAGAAAATTGGAGAGTTCCTGCGGGAATTTATTAGTGAAAACTAGATTTGCTAATAATTAAAAACAAATATAAAATAAATTAAAAAAAGTAAATGAATAAATAAAATAAAATAAAATAAATATAAAAATATGTAAATAAAAATAATTAAAAAAAAAGCGCACTGTCACGTTTCGTGAGTAAGATTCGAACCTGCGACATCATACATAAAACGGTAAGGAAGGCGGCTGCTTGCCAACTGCGCTGTATAAGGTTGCTTCTGCTTGAGAACTTCTAAAATGTTGAACGCTTACTCGGTGACGATTTTGCGAAATCCATGTTTTTTGCTCACCCAAAAGTGCTCAACGTGCCTAAATAAGTTTTCACTTCAAAAACCTTGATTCATGCGGACGAAGTCGTAGGCGTCAGCTAGTACACAATATGTTTGCGAAAACGCAGATATGCAATCTGTAATATCTGACTTTCACAGTCTGATGGGACTCCGATATGACAGGAAGAAAAGAGAAAGATAAAGCGGGAAAAGGTAATTTTACTCAATAAAATCTTTCATCACAACAAAAATCCCACAAACATCTTGGATATCCTCTTGATCTGCAGCTTCGCAGGGTAACCTAGTTGGTATGTGGAGACTGCAGTGTGCAGTACACAATATGTATTATATTTTGTTTGCAGGCCGTGCCTTCCTCGCTTTACGCCTAGTTAGCCAAACCACGCGGTAATATAGTAGGTTCCTTTGTGACCCGCTGCATTGCGTCATCAATTTTGGTAGATGCTGTAATTTCTGTTAAAAGCTCGTAAAATATATAAATAAAAGTCGTGTGGTGTCGTGGAACACCAGATAGGAACGAAGTTCCTTATTATAAAAATATTAATTTCAAGTTCTATTCGAGGTACAAAGAACCTCGGGTAATAATTTTTCGGGTAAGTATACATTTTTTATCATGATTTTTTTTATTGATAAAAATCAAAAAAACTACTTTACAAAGTTATCTTAACACCTTTATTTTGTTTACAGTGATTTATAAAAATATATAATAACAAGTGTAATTTGTTTTTAATTTTTTACCGAATAAAAGTATTATAAATTATAGAATTATAAATAATAATAAATTAATAATAAAAAAACTTGAGAGGTGTCAAGGGACACCTGGATGGAACGTAGTTCCTTTCGATTACATTGTGTTCGGTATTTTCGCGATACAACATTGTGTCTCCGTAGCCTAGTGGCACAATGCAAAATTCACATTCAACAAAAAAGTGTCGGTTTCAAAATTGTGTCGAGTGTCGGTTCCTTAATTTTTTCCGTCTAGCCCCCTTCCGTACCGCGCGATAAGGAACTTACGTTCCAAAAATAAAATAAATAATAATTATCAGAACTCAGGATTCAAACCTCTGAACCGATAGTATCACTCCTTCTTTTTACCGCTCCGCCATCGAAACATGGATGGAATGTATGTATGTATGTATGTATATACTTTATTGCACCACAAAACACAAATGAATTACAGGTTACAAAAAAGAAAACTTAAAATGTAAGTACAAAAAGGCGGTCTTATCGCTAAATAGCGATCTCTTCCAGACAATGTAAAATAAACGAAGACAACAAGGACTGTCACGAAATCTTACGCTTTTTATCTAACGTTACGGACGTTTTTTGCCGGCTAGGGTAGGTACCCCTCCGCAACGCCCCATAAGGAACTTCGGTCCAAAATATTTTCAAAATTGTAAAAGCAATTGATTGGACCATTGAAAACAAACACACTTTCGCATTTACAATATAGTAAGATTCAAGGTGTTTTGATGTAGACATCGATTTAAAAGTTGTAAACTGGTCGTAAACGATCCTGATAACGGCTGCATTGTTTCGGCACGCACCTACAATGTTATCTGTAACTAGTTGAATTCCCACGCACTTTCTATATAAAGCGGATAATTCTAGTCTAGAAGTGGTAATACAATTGGCCAAGCGCGAAAATATTTTAATTAAGTAAGTTTCTAAGTAGAACTTAATCTAGTATGGCATACTTCCTTATTGTTTTGTTTAATAGAGTGAGAATTAAATGCAGCTGATATATACATTTTGATGAAATAATTTCCCTTATGAGTCAGTATGGAAGCAGTGGTAGCCTAGTGGTTAGGACTGTGGTCTCCTATTCGGAGGGTCGCAGGTTCGATCCCGGGTACGCACCTCTGACTGTTCAGAGTCAAGTGCGTTTAAGCAATTAACTATCACTTGCTTCAACGGTGAAGGAAAACATCGTGAGAAAACCTGCACATCTGAGAGTTCTTCATAATGTTCTCGAAGGTGTGTGAAGTCCACCAATTCGCATTGGGCCTGCGTGCTGGACTATGGCCTATAACCCTTCTCTGAGAGGAGACCTGCGCTCAGTAGTGAGCCGTTGATGGGTTGCTAATGATGATGATGATGATGAGTCACTATGATCAAGGAAAGTATAGACTTCAGTTTTTCTTGTGAACTCTCAACAATTTTTATTTATTTATTTACACATTATTGCAGCACAAAAAACAAGAATTACTTACACAAAAAATACTTAACATTATATAATAATAATACGTTTGTACAAAACGATCTCATCGCTAAAAAGCGATACAACTAGCTCTGCAACTGAAAAAGGGTGAATGTAAGTGAAATGAAAGAGAAATCACGATTTCAAATAATAATAATGGATAATCGAAGAATTATAGTGTATCCAAGCTTTTCCATCTTTCTTAATAGGTATAGCTTTCATGTACCTACTTATACCTATTATAAAAGAAACTTGATAATCGACCGAGCGAAGCGAAGGTCTTTGAGTTAACTAGAGCGATTTGCACTTGTCCGTCCGTCCGTCCGTCCGTCTGTCAGAGCCTTATAACTTTTGAATTACTGAACGTAATTACTTCAAATTTAGATATAATATGTAAACCGATGGCCTCCAGCCGAAAATGGCTTAAAAAGTTATAAAAATCTTTATTTCAGGGGGGCTCTCATAGAAGCGAATGCGAAGTAAAAAAAAAATATCGCGTTACATAAAATTGTTACGTATCATTTTAAAGATAATTTTGAACTGAGTACAAAAATATATTTTTTTTAATTTTTCCCTTAAAATTGACGAAATGGGGGGCTTTCAAAGTGGCGATTTTATACGCTCGCTTGAAGACGCTCTCTAGGAAAATCCGCTATGGATTTTCAAACTGATTTTATGTTTTTAGGTCACTTATATCCTGTACTTGAACAACAAATACTAAAATTATATGAATATTATAAAGAAACGAGATTATTTAATTTTTAATGTACATCAGTAATTCATATAGCATCAACATAGCTTCACAATAATGCTAATAGATGGCGCAGTCAGTAACTATTCCCATGGAACTACGAGTTACGACTAACGACCTATCCCAAAAACAGTTTTGCGTCGACCATTATTATTTAGTTACTTATTATAATACAATAATTGTATTGTAATTTTTTTTGTACCATATTATTCAATTAAAATTATTTTTTAGTTAAATTTTAGTTAAATATTGTATATTTTCTATTCGCGTCGATAGATGACGATTTGTACAGATGCCCGTAACCCGGTTTCACTCGTTAGTACCTACATAATAATTCAATGTTTTCACTTACGTTCCCTAACCTTTACGGGCTACCTATAAGTTAGGTGATTGATGTTTTCTGTCAACTTATTTATCACGATCCTGTACGGGACACCTAAAAGGATATTGGGACGGATGTTAGGACTTAGGATTATATTTAGGAGCTACCTACGTTAAGAGACTCCTACTTAGGGGATGATTTAGGTATGTTTGGTGAAAACGGGCATAATAATAATGTCAGTTTTGGTTATCATGTATCGATTGAATGAATAATCATGGGATACCGTTACCGCGAGGTCTCAGTTCGGGGCGAACCACTAGTTATTTATAAGTGCCGAGTTGATATAACTGGGAAAGGGAATAAATGTTAGTTAAGTGAAAGAGAAATCGCGAATTTCAATAATAATGGCCGAGTGAGGCATGCGGTTTAGTGAAACTGGCGCTTCTAGGATTCTTAGCTCTTTGGCAGCCCGCACACAGTCAATAATATTGACGAAAATATTGACGAAAATATTGACAATATTTTCGTCAATATTTAGACCCCGCACACTACACAATAATATTGTCAATATTTCTAACAAAAAGTGATTCAGTACGGCGTAGAAGCTTGATTCGCGTGCACGTGCTAAAATGGATACAAAGAAAAAAACTCTATTGACCATAATTATTTCAGATTTTTCGATTAGTAAACTTCGGAGATAAGAGGGGGCAACGATATTTTTTTTTTCGACATTTTGGCCGATTAATCAAAAACCTATATATGTAGAAATAAATAAAAAACTGTTTTAGAATGCACAAGTAAAAGGCCTTTCATATGATACCGCACTCGGTATAATTATCTTACTTTGAAATTTCAAACCCCTGAATTTCCCCCTTTTTTAATTAAACTAAAATAATTTTCGCATTGATTTTATTTTTCCTGTAAAATATACATAAACCTCTATTGACCATAATTATTTCAGATTTTTCGATTGGTAAACTTCGTAGATAAGGGGGGGGGGGGCGGTATTTTTTTCGACATTTTGGCCGATTACTCAAAAACTACTATATATAGAAATAAATAAAAAACTGTTTTAGAACGCACAAGTACGCGCCTTTCATATGATACCCCACTCGGTATAGTTATCTTACTTTGAAATTTCAAACCCCCGATTTTCCCCCTTTTTAGGGTTCCGTACCCAAAGGGTACCAACGGGACCCTTTTACTAAGCCTACGCCGGTCCGTCCGTCCGTCCGTCCGTCCGTCTGTCAGCGGGCTGTATCTCGTAAACCGTAATAGATAGACACATGTTTTCACATATTATGTATTTCTATTGCCGCTATAATAACAAATAATAAAAATTAAATTAAATTAAAATATTTCCATGGGTACATGGAAATCTTTTAATTTTTTTTTAACGGAACCCTAAAAGAGCGAGGCCCGGATCGCACTTGGCCGATTTTTTAATTAAACTAAAATAATTTACGCGTTGCTTTTATTTTTCCTGTAAAATATACATAAACCTCTATTGACCGTAATTATTTCAGATTTTTCATAGATAAAAACTATCTATATATGTAAAAGAAAGTGGTGTTAGTTACACTATTTATAACTCAAGAACGGATGAACCGATTTGGCTGAAAATTGGTGGAGAGGTAGCTTAGAACCAGGAGACGGACATAGGATACTTTTTATCCCGTTCGACCGCGTTTCCGTCAAGTCACTAAAAAACGTGGTATAACAAAAACGCACCTGACATGGAATAACAAAACGCAAATGACAGTGGAATAACAAAACCTAAATGACAGCTAAACGTAATTTTGTCTTTGGTTAAGTATGGTAAAAAATTTGACAATTATAAAAATGATCGCTAAACGTAATTGATAATATCATCAGTAATATGTTTTCTCTTTGAATCATCATTAACAATGCCGCGAGTAATATTATAAATGCGAAAGTGTGTTTGTTTGTTGGTTTGTCCGTCAATCAAGCTGCAACAAAGCTACGGGTTGACGTGATTTTTTGGATAGGTATAGTTGAGAACCTGGAGGGTGACAGGCATCCCGGAAAATCAAAGAGTTCCCGCGGGATTTTAAAAACTAAATCCACGTGAACGAAGTCGCGGGCATCAGCTAGTTATATATAGAAATAAATAAAAAACCGTTTTAGAATGCACAAGTAAATTTTTATTAGTTACTGAAATAATCGACTGTGACAGACGGACGGACGGACGGACGGACGGACAGAGAAAGTCTTACCATAAGGTTCCATTTTTACCATTTTGGTACGGAACCCTAAAAAAGAAAGAAACGATGGCTTAAATACTGGATGACAAAAAAAGTGGAATTAAATCAGTTAAATCTATTAAATGAACTTCGAAATACAGAAAAAGATGATTTTAAAAATTACATGAGCATAAAAGGTAGCTTTCAAAAATTACTATCTTTAGTAACCCCTTTCTTAAAAAAACAAGATACTGGAGATGTCCTCCATTTTTGGTTGCGAGCGCACGTCCTCCTGCCTTGAAATCTTTTTTCAACTAAAATATTGACGCGCGCCCGCACACTGTCAATATTATTGTCAATATCCCTGCCTCCCCCCGATATTGACGAAATTTCCGGACTTCGACAATAATATTGATGAAACCCCGCACACAGTCAATAATATTGTCAATATTCGTAAATATTGACAATAATATTGACTGTGTGCGGGCTGCCTTTAGAAATTAATATGCTCTTCGCTGATAAACAATACCGACAAGCAGAGTGCACAGGGTTACCACTTATGGGATGGAATATTTTGACTGTCAAAATATATTCATTAATTATTAATCGAAACATGTAAGAATAATATTTGTAAAAACAGAAAATAAATCGGTCATAAGCTGCAGTTCAAACGCCCGCACTACTACAAAGTATATAATTTATTGTTGATATTTTAAAAACCGCTCGACCAATTTCGATAAAATTTTAATTTGACCACCTGGGAAGTATAGGTACCCTTTAAAACAAAAAAAAATCCAAATCGGTGTAAGCGTCTTCGAGTAATCGGTGAACATAAAAAAAATATTCCGACGAATTGAGAACCTCCTCCTTTTTTGAAGTCGGTTAAAAAATGAACTTCCATATTAAGCTGCTTGAAGAAATGCAGTGAAATGAGAATACCTAACTTAGGACTAAGGATAGGCTGGTGCCAGCCCTAAATTGCATAGTAACTCGGGCGGGTACTGGTCTGAAACAAGTTTAAGGTAACAAGCGTTTAGACGTGTTGTATCTCTCTCACAAACGTGCCGAAAGCTGCGTGCACACCACAATACAGCTGTTGTATAGCTGCTATAGGACTATAGTGCAAACATAACACTGTCCCAATATTGTAAGATCTAATCACTTACAACGTGTTTAAATGTTATTGGAACAAAGTTCCTTATCACGCGGTGCGAAAGGGGGCTAGACGGAAAAAATTAAGACTAAATTGAACCGACACTTTTTGAATGTGAATTTGGCATTGTGTTCAATATTTTCACACTACAATATTAGATCTCCGTAGCCTTGTGGTTTCTACAGTCGTATAAAGGACAGACTGAATTTTCTATTTTCTATTTTCAATTTTATTTTAAATAATTTCTACATGTGGAATTTTTTATTTTATTTATTTTTATTATTACTTTATTATTAAAAGGAACTTCGTTCCAACCGAGTGTTCCACGACACTCACGAATTTTTTTATTATGTTTTTACTACATCGTTGGTATAGTTTGGCAGGCTAATTCGGCTAATTTATGAAGTCCCGGGTTGATCCTTAGCTCGGGCGTAACATGGCACTATCTCACTTGAGGCACCTTCAGGTGTTCACCAACAGTATATCCCCGTGCCCCGGCGTCCGTCCTAGGCCTGATCTCCGCGCGGCTGTTTTATCTGCCAATCATCATAATCAGTCTCAAAATTATGAGCAAATGGGTTGAAGGTGGACTGTTGTGCAGATACCTATCCTATAAACTCTAAAACCGATCCTGTAGACTCTGAAACCGATCCTATAGAGTATAGACTCTAAAACCGATCCTATAGACTCAGAAACCGAACCTGTAGACTCTGAAACCGAACCTTTAGACTCAGAAACCGAACCGATATCCTCTTAAATCAATCCTATGGACTCTATAGGATCGGTTCGGTAGGACTCGGTACCGATCGGAACCGATCCTCTATATAATATCTATAGCTATAGAGGATAGGTTTCTGACATGTGCGACGTGTCACGTGACGCGGTGCGAGTCGCAAGGCGGTAGAGCTTGTGTGTGTCAAGTTACTGAGAGCTTGGACACATGTAGCTTAGATTACTATAAATATTGAACAAGGCCGACGGTCAGGAATTTTTTAAGCAAACATATATTTTATCACTCTTACAACAGGTTATAAAAACTAATGGATATTATTATAACATCTACGAAGCGCGAGCAGTTATGAGTTATGATTATGACCTATACTAGCTTTGTACGCGACTTCTTCCGTGAGTTAGATTTTTGAAAATCCTCTCCTTTCCGGGATATAAGGGTAACCCATGTCACTCTCCAAGTTCTAAGTTCTGCTATACCTACTATGCAAAAAATTGGTGCTCCGTTGCTATATGTATATGATCGAAGGACAAACCAATAAACAAACACATTTTCTAACAATATTTGTTAATATTAGTGACAAAGCGGTTATTAATAAGGATACTAATATCTCCTGCAAAGATGGACAGTCTTCGGTCGCAGTGGCCGAAATTAGATCTAGGAATTTTGAAACTTAAAATGAATGTCAATTTTGTCTACCAAATCTTTTATTTGCCGAAATAAAATATTTTTCATAATAGATATGTAGTACCTAGATATTTAATAGAACCAAGCGTTATTTTGCGTAATAATAATGAAATTTAAAGAAAAATTAATATTCTTTGCTATAATCCGCGAAACAACTCGCAAATTGCAAAGTCTTTGCAATTGCGAATTGTGGAGTCCACATCTCCTGATGATGTTCCGGCGTCGTGTCGGAGCGAAACGTGCGTCGAGCTTTTAAAAGATTTATTCTGTTTCGCGGATTATAGCAAAGAATATTAATTTTTCTTTAAATATGTAGCAGCTCAGATACTTCCGAACATCATCCAAAGTTTTTCAAAATTGTTTATCATGCCTATTATCTCTTTCCTAGTATGGTATTTAAAAACAATCCATCGTCATTGTAATTATGTATTCAAACCGAAAATACCTACTTAGGTAAGTAGGTATTTTCGGTTTGAAAACATAATTATAATGAATAGCCAAATAAAACGTAATACGTTTTATTTGGCAAATTATTAACGTCTCTTTTTATTCAAACAACGAATACAAGCACAAATGAATACTACCGTTATTGAGAATAGGTTTCTACCATCTACTACATATTAAATGTACGGCTCACGCAGAGAATTCGAAATGTAGTTTTTTGTGTCCGAGTGGCCTATATCGGAGAGTAAAAGTTCATTGAATAGGCAGTTTTAATGGAAAATAAAAAAGTTGCTATTGAAAAGAGCGGAACGCTCGCTCTAACTGGACCGTTACGATATGTTAGTGACATTTTAGAGAACAGATTGGAATTCCAGCTTTGAAGATACATTCATTACCTAGGTATAGGATAGAAGCGGGCGTTACTTTGCAAATTGCAGGATTCCATGTTGACTCATTCTTCGAATCAGTTGCAAGTAGTCTGCATCTCCTGAGGTTGCTCCGGTGTCAGAGGTGGATTATACGGGCCTGCCCGCGAAATTCAAATTTAATTTGGTTTTTCCCATTTTGTAAACTAATACGACAAAGTTGGCTTATGACATTCTAATTGCGCCAGTAGAATTATCATCTTCACAGGTTTACATAAAAATCTTTACTTGAAAGTGACCAGTTTAAGAAATTAATCAAAATACCGAGTTGGACGTGAGTTAGGTACTCACAAATTAGTCAGTATTTTGATTAATTTCTTAAACTGGTCTTTTTCAAGAAAAGATTTTTATGTAAACCTGTGAAGATGATAATTCTACTGGCGCAATTAGAATGCCATAAGCCTACTTTGTCGTATTAGTTTACAAAATGGGAAAAACCAAATTAAATTTGAATTTCGTGGGCAGACCCATATAATCATCTTTAAGTGTGTTTAAGAGGGATTGTATGGTGTTGCGTTCTTCCCGTGTTTTTTCTTCACGAGAAGAGTAACAGTGTACAACACGAGCGGCGTGTTTTACAGTTTCTTTCTGGTTTGCGCATTACAGCTTATAGCAAAATTATTGAATTATTTTTTATGTTTTCCATCACTAGACGACGTACGTTCTCATTTGCGCTAGCATATTGTATAGCTAGGGTCTGTTTATTTCATAATAAGTAATAATACTAGCTATGTTTTTGGTTTATTTTAATCCGAGGAGTAAGTACCTCAAAGGAGGTTGGCGAATTATGAACCAGCATTTTTAAAAACCAGATTCAGAAATCATTTAATTTTAATTAATATTTTTCAGAGTATTTTTCTGTGTAAACCCGATATTTTTAGAAGATGGGGATCAAGAATATAATTATTCACAAGTACACATAACCGTTACACGGCAATACAAGTGAATATCTTTTTTCTCCCAACTTTATTTGATAGACTTTGATGAACATTTTTGTTCGACTGGTTTCTAGAACAAGCATGAAAAGTTTGATTCGTGAACGTGGGCTTGAGGCCCACGGTTCAGTTCATCTGGGTCAGAACCTCTATGGAATTCGCCAATCTCCTTTCATATTTCGATTAAAGACATGTATTTATAAAACGGCTTGACAGATTTTCGCCTGGCTTAATATCATAAAAATTCCAGTTTGAAAAAATATACATCCTACCCTAGTAACTGCTAATATTATTATAATAAGGTATGTTTACTCACATGAAATTAGTAATTTTTAATTTTAAATCTAATCCATGGTTTGGTGTAGATTTAATAAATCTTATAAAAATGTGGACTCAGTCCAAGGTGTACCTTTACTACAATTTTTCCTATAATCTCCAGTTTCCAACCCACTCATACTTCATACGTCCATTATAATAAAGTTTAAAAATAACGCACAAGCTCTGAAGCGTTTATGAGTGTTGCTGAGGTTTATGTTAATGGTTCCTATTACGAAGGCATAGGGTTCAAAGTGTCGTGTTAAAGTTCAGGGTATAATGCAGTCTGTTCAGAAGAAAGCCAGCCTTGTTACTGACACTTGACACGGCGCGCGTTTCCATTGTTACGTATGCACCGATAGTTTGTTGTTATTGTTAAGCAACTTGAGGCATATTTCACCATTGGCCATAAAACTTTAACAAACGAATAAATTTTACATTCTGACAGATTACTAATAGAAAAACTGTCAAAACGTTAAGTGATGGCAATATAGGCGTTCGTTGAAATTCGTTAGTTCGTTCTTAGTTATCGTTATCTTAGTTCATTATTGGAACGTAGTTCCTTATCGCGCGGTACGGAAGGGGGCTAGACGGAAAAAATTAAGGAACCGACCCTCGACACGTTTTTGAAACCGACACTTTTTTGTTGCATGTGAATTTTGCATTGTGTTCGGTATATTCGCCTTAGAACAAGGCGTCTGCATGGCCTAGTGGTTAGGGCAGTCGCCTATAAGTTCAACGCCGATGGTTCGAATCCCAGCTCGACAGACTGAATTTTCTATTTTCAATTTTATTTTGAATAATTTCTAAATGTGGAATTTTCCCCAATTTTTTATTGTATAAATTGGATAAAATGCTATTGTACTACTAACGCCATCTGTGAAAAAACAGTAACTCCACCAGAGTAACTCTTTGATTTTGTAACAGTGCAATAGAAATAAACTAAAAATAATTCATCGTAGTTAATCAATTTAATACTAGATGACACCACTAGTTTATTACAATTCCTTCACTAAAATTAATCGAAAGGAACTACGTTCAATCCGGGTGTCCCTTGACACCTCTCAAGTTTAATATTATCTCATCTTAGCACGCTTGCACGCGCAGGCTCGGGCGGAACGTGAAACTTTTTCGTGCGTGCAGCCGGTGTTCACCAATTTATAAGACGTTATCACGTCAAAAATCTAATATAAACTTCAAGTTAAAGTCGTGAGTGGAGTTAACTTAAACGGAGTACAATGTGCACGCGCGTAATTTCAAGTGGCAGCGAGGTAATTCAGTGGAGATCTCGTAACGGTATCAAGAACATACCTACTCGTACCTACTCGGGTCGTACCCGCGCCGCACCCCACAGCCTCCCATTAAAATAACTCCTGCGCGCGCGGTGCTTTAATTAAACTTAAGAAATGCCAATATTAACGTATTACTTGAAGTGCCAACTTTCTTTAATTTTCGCCAATTATAAGACAAGAATAATTATTATTTACTAAAATAAAAGAGGTTGGCGAATTTTGACCCAGCATTTTTAAAAACCGTTCAGATTCAGAAAACATTTAATTTTAATTAATATTTTTAGAGTATTTTTCTGTGAAAATCCCATGTTTTTAAAAGATGGGGATCAAAAATATAATTACTTACAAGTACACATTATAAATAAGTATTACATGGTGAATATATTTTTGGAGTTTACTCCTTAAGAATCGATTTTAGGCGCCCGCTATGAGAAAAATTCGAGGAGTAAAATCTACTTATGAATGACCTCGTTACGTTTTTCACAACGATGCAAATTTCTACCCTAACGTTGAGTAAATAAGGTTGGTTTTCGCTTGAGTTGTCGAATGCGAAATAGCTTTCGCTTCGGGAAGCCGAGCGCGTACCGATCGGGTCCGAGCGGCGCCAAGACGCAGCGAGCGTCGCGAATGCATTACGACGTTGTAAGGAGTAAACTCCAGTCGTGCGTCGGAGCTGACACACACCCTTTTTTAACAACAAACAAGTATGAGAAGTTTGTTTCGTGAACGTGGGCGTTCAGTGTTCAGTTCAGTTCGTCTGGGTCAGAAACTCTATGGAATTCGCCAATCTCCTTTTCATTATCATCATGAGCAACCCATCAACGGCTCACTACTGAGCGTAGGTCTCCTCTCAGAGAAGGGTTATAGGCCATAGTCCACCACGCTGGCCCAATGCGAATTGGTAGACTTCACACGTCTTTGAGAACATTATGGAGAACTTCAAGTGTGCAGGTCTTCACGATGTTTTCCTTCACCGTTGAAACATGTGATATTTAATTGCTACAACGCACATAGCTCCGAAAAGTCAGAGGTGCGTGCCCGGGCTCGAACCTGCGACCCCCCGAATAGGAGACCGCAGTCCTTACCACTAGGCTATCACTGCTTCAATGCAAATCAGACATTTCGCTCGTTTGCTGGGACGGTTAATAAATATGTGAGTCAAAGCTTACTTTTTGCTAACCCAAAGTCTTCTGTCTTTTTTGTTTTCATAGAACATGAAATGGTGATTTATTTGTACATTATTAAAAGTTCAAATCAATATCTTTACGATTGTCGCAGCAAATGAGTTTGTTGTCCTTTACTTTTGATTTGCAAATGACCTCACTCAATCTGCGTGTGATTAAAATATAGTGATTCATATTATAAGGATTTATGCAAAAAATACTGTCGAACTTTCTGCAAAAAAGTTCCAGGATAAAATTATTACAGAAATGAAAGCCTATTAAACCTAAGATTAATATTTTCTGTCGCATCAATTAATTATTATTTGTGAAATTGAAGTAGGTATACTTAAGTACTTTGAGTAATAAAAGCTTAAGTATGTTAAAGCTCTGACAGACACAGACAGAAATCTGTCTATCTGAAAGACTCCAAGATGTATACAAGAAGATTCGAAGATAGATACGAATTAATATTATGTAGTTTAAGCATAGACTTATTATAATTACTACTGTAAGGTTTAGGTCATAATTATAATGAAAGCAGATTTGTTACCTAAATAAAATCTTTCAAAATATGCAAGTTATTCTTGCACCGTTTTTTTCTGTAATAAAAATACCTCCTTATCTAAACGTCAACCAAACTCTAAAATTATTATAAAGTGTCAGCTTACAAGTAAACAGAAAGTTTTTAAGGCTTTATTTGCGTTTGCTTCAAGATAAAATGTCATCGGTTACGTGTTTATCTTTTATCTTAAGATAAAATAAAGATAAAGATTAAACATCTGTAGGACATTCCGTGACAGTCACTATCTCTACTAGTTACTGTTTATTTATTTATCTGCTTTTCGATTACTGTGCAAGTTGCAACGTTAGGTAACTCAACATTTTTTTAAGCTATTGCATAGCTTTTATCGCGGGCTTTGAACTAGGACAAACAGTTTGAGCGCGGCGACCGAATCAAGATATTCCGTAACGAAATAAACCTAACACCTTCGTTCAGTAAGCGTTCAACATTTTAGAGGTTCACAAGAAGCTCTGTTCGGCGCAGTGGGCGAGCGGCCGCTTTCTTTACCGTATGGTGTATGATGTCGCAGGTTCGAATCTCACTCGCGAAGTAGTGACAGTGCACTTTTCTTGTTTGTTTGTTTTTTTAATTATTTTTTTTACATAATTTTTACTATGCAAAAAAAAAATTGCATAAATATTATAATTGCATAAGCTGATAAAAAATGCTATGCAATAGCTTTACCGCGGCAGTCCCCGAGTGCCACACGTATTTTTTTTTTCTTAAAAAAACAATATTAGCCCATTTCCCCTCCAACTAAGCGTAAAATTTAGAGTGGGTACGGCAAAAATGCTCACAATGAAATATAGATAACAAGCTGATGCCCGCGACTTCGTCCGCGTGAATTTAGATTTGAAAATCCCTCGGGATCTCTTTGGTTTACCGGGACAAAAAGTAACCTATGTCACTCTCCAGGTCCTCAACTATACCCATGCAAAAAGTCATGTCGATCCGTAGCTCTGTTACGAGCTGCGGCGTGATTGAAGGACAAACCAACAAACAAACACACTTTCCCATAATTTTAGTACGATTAACTTTTGCCCCCAACTTCGTGCCATAGTATGTAGCAAAAAATCTCGTCAATCCGTTGCTTCGATGCTGCGTGATTGAAGGGCGAACCAAAAAATAAACACACTCACTTTTATAATATGAGTAAGGATAGTAAATGGTGGGGTTTGAACCGTCAACCTTTGCCCCTTTGACCGCCAACCGTGCCCTGTACTTTGCACTATTGAAGCCATTAAAAGAAGCTCTTGAGGACTTTTTTTAAATTCGAAGACAAGATAGTCCTTGACCGCGTTCTCACCTGATGGTAAGTGACGATGCAGTCTAAGATGGTAGTGGGCTAACTTGGAAGGGGTATGGCAGTGAACATTCAACCCATACCCCTAATCGGTTTCTACTCGCTATCGTGCCGGAACGCTAAATCGCTTGGCGGCCCGTCTTTGACGGTAGGGTGGTAACTGGCCACGGCCAAAGCCTCCCACCAGACCAGACCAGAGACAATTCAGAAATTATAAATTCCCGAATTGTCCCAGCCGGGAATCGAACCCGAGACCTCCCAGTTATAAGACCACAGCGCTCAACCCCTGCGCCAGGGAGGTCGTCGACTTAAGAACGTGACTTTAAGTTAGGACTTTATTTAAGACAATTTAATTAAGATAAGGATAAGTTAAGACTTACAACACCAAAAAAAATCAGATTTCGTGATGAGATAAAACATAGCCGCAACCTCATGTGAGGCGCGACAAAAGAAAGCGTTTTGCGCGGAATAGGAGTGTAGTAAGCGCCAAATACTTTGTAACTCGTAAAATATTCATTTTCTTTTCAATTCACTAGGCTACTCTCTTGATAATATCAATCGGAATTTAATGTAAAAATTTTGGCTCTGTAATATGCAACACATTGAAAATAAATGAATATTGGTTAAAAATTAGACCTAACTTCGCGATTTTTTATTATCGAACAAATTTCATCATTTTATGTTTTTGCCCAAGCACGTCCCTTGGCAGTATGATGTAGTTTTTGCGTGTTTTTTTTCTGATATTTGAAACTTGATCTACTACTGTAAAAATCAAATCTGTTTACTGTTATCGAGCGCACACCCACTCTTAACAAGAAGGACCGAGGCACCGAGACAAAACTTCATCCCTAGGTGCGTATTGCCACTGGCCACAGCAGTTGCTAAAACCTATAACTGCAGTTCTTACATAATTTTCTAATAAAAAATGTTACACGAATGTTACATAAAAATCCAGTTGTGCAACTCAAAATAAATTGCATTGAAATCTAATCCTTCGTGTTTTATAGTTTTATAGGACGGTTATAAAACAAATATTATTATGTAAGTCTAATATGAAATTTTAAGTGGCTGCCCATAAAAACACCAGGTGTGTGGCAGATCGTTACATTACGAAATACAATATAAAAATATAATAAAATGAATTTCTCCCATTTCTTGCTTGCTTCGCAATAAATCTATTTTTACGACACCCCTCTATATGAACTGCAATACGCATTAAAGTCTGGACTTCTGCCCCTGAAAGGTCTTGATTTTTTATACTGAAAAGGGTTTATACACCTTGTTCCTACGAAATTGAGTAATTGAATAGGGTATTTGACTTATATTTTTTATTTATTCAAAATAACGTTTTTAAATATTATAACAGAATACCATTTCTCTTTTTTAAATATCTTAACTAGTCTCGGAAATATAGAGCTTTAAATTTTCCTGTTAGACAGAGATAGCGCTACTGAAGTGTGACGTCACAAGACAGTAGCTCCATACAATCTTCGTGGAAAATTTCATTTTAGAAAGAGACAGATATAGTCGCAGTAAAATAGATTACAACTTATTTGTTTTTTGACCGATTTATTTTTATTATATTAAATAATATTTAACCTTTAAGTATAACATTTGTAAAAACAGCAATTTTACAAATGTTATCCTTAAGAGGGGGTGTGCGCTCGTTAACAGTAAACAGATTTGATTTTTACAGTAGTAGATCAAGTTTCAATTATCCGAAAAAAAAACACGCAAGAATTACATCATACTGCCAAGGGACGTGTTTGGGCAAAAACATAAAATGATGAAATTTGTTCGATAATAAAAAATCGCGAAGTTAGGTCTAATTTTTAACCAATATTCATTTATTTTCAATGTGTTGCATATTACAGAGCCAAAATTTTTACATTAAATTCCGATTGATATTATCAAGGGAGTAGCCTAGCGAATTGAAAAGAAAATGAATATTTTACGAGTTACAAAGTATTTTGGCGCTTACTACACTCCTATTCCGCGCAAAACGCTTTCTTTTGTCGCGCCTCACATGAGGTTGTGGCTATGTTTTATCTCATCGCGAAATCTGATTTTTTTTGGGGTTACACGCGCTCTTAAATGTTACATATTTTTCAATTATAATTATATAATAACGGGTCGTTGCGCATCTCGACCGCAATAAACTCGTCCAAATGGTCGAGTTGTGATAATTCATTTTTATTAATTTTTTTCATGCACAACTCGACCAACAGCAAAATACTGAGTTGTTTATGTACAGTCAAATACTAAAAGTGATTCACGTATCTAATATTTTGTTTAACTCATAAATTAAATTACTAACAAAAATGAAATCAGCGTTTCATACATATTATTAGGACTTCAATATTATGTATGAATGGTATTTTTTGAAAGAGCTAAATTTTTTTGAATTTAAAAGTTCTAAAATCTTAGGGGGTGGAATTTTCAACTTTTGTGAAACACGTTTTTCTTATTTTTTTATCGAAAGCCCAAAAATTAAAGTTTCATGGATATTACATGAAGAATAATTTGATAAATGGCGGAGTTTTATACAAACTTTCAACCCCCATTTAACCCTCTTGGGGTTTGAATATTCAAAAATCCTTTCTTAGCGGACGTCTACGTCATAATAACTATCTGTGTGCAAAATTTCAGCCCGATCCGTCCAGTGGTTAGAGCTGTGCGTTGATAGACCAGTCAGTCAGTCAGTCAGTCAGTCAGTCTGTCAGTCAGTCAGTCAGTCACCTTTGCCTTTTATATATTTAGATTACTAGCTGACCCAGCGAACTTCGTACCGCCAACAAAAATATTTAGGAGTGGGTCACCCTTATCATTTAGGTATGTAAAATAAAAGTTGGCCGATTCTCAGACCTACCCGATATTTACACAAAATTTCGTAAAAATCGGTCCAGCCGTTTCGGAGGAGTTTGGTTACAGACACCGCGACATGAGAATTTTATATATTAGATTTTGTCAACAGTCAAATCCCAATTTGCGTGTTGGTGTTGCGTAGTTCCTGCCTGCGTTTCTTCTACACCTGTGGTAGTATTCCCTGAAATTTCGACAACCTCCCTGGCACAGTGGTGAGCGCTGTTGTCTTATAACTGGGAGGTCTCGGGTTCGATACCCGGCGGGGTCAATTTGGGAATTTTTAATTTCTGAATTTTCTTTGGTCTGGTCTGGTGGGAGGCTTTGGCCGTGGCTAGTTACCACCCTATCGTAAAAGACGTGCCGCCAAGCGATTCAGCGTTCCGGCACGATGACGTATAAAACCCAATTAGGGGGGTATGGGTTGAATGTTCACTGCCATACCCCTTCCAAGTTAGCCCGCTACCATCTTAGACTGCATCTTAACTTGCCATCAGGTGAGATCGCAATCAAGGACTAGCTTATCATCGAATAAAAAAAATTGATTGCATCAGGAGTGGTGTGCCTAACGATCGCGTTTACCTCTCATTGGCTGCTACTCTCCGGCTATTGGTTAAAATGCATAGATGCCGCAAAAAAAGCCATAAATTCAGCCAATCAGAGGTCATTATTGCGACCGTTAAACTGATGCAATCATTTTTATAGAACACCATGCACTGGAGGAGCGACGAAGTAGCTGTAGATACAGCGCGAGCGGCATATTGTTTTGCTTTGCCATACAGATTTTTACTGTGTTGGTGGATAAGAAACATTGATGAATAAATGTGTCACAAGCCAACTAAACGCTTGGGCCGATCGTGCCTCTCTATCGCTTGTTCCGCGCTCTCGCTTGCACGCGCAGGCTCAGGCGGAACGTGACACTTTTTCGTGCGTGCAGCCGGTGTTCATCGATTTATAAGACGTTATCACGTCAAAAAATTGGGTATTATGGAATTCCGCAAAGTAACGTTGGCTACTATCAAATTTTAGCTTCAATAGCCTAGCTTAAAGGTCCAGTCTGAAAATTGAAAGGCCTCCGGTTAGATGCTTACCCGTTGGACTATTGTCGTGCCCACTCCCCACACAAGCTTCAGGCTTATTTGGAGGGTAGAGGGGAACATTAGTCATATTCACTATGGGTAACATTCTTAAAAAAAAATTGGTTGTCTGTAAAGTCGGTTTATGGACGATAGTTTTACGTGATAACGTCATAAAGAAACATGGATGAATAAATGTGTCACAAGCCAACGCTTGGGCCGATCGTGCCTCTCTATCGCTTGTTCCGCGCTTTCTCTTGCACGCGCAGGCTCAGACGGAACGTGACACGTTTTCGTACGTGCAGCCGGTGTTCATCGATTTATAAGACGTTATCACGTCAAAAGCCGCGTTGAATTATTTTCCCATAATTCAACACCGTGTTGCCGTCAAGAGTTGTATTTGTTTTATTCTTTTCACATAATTTAATATAACTTACTCGTTCTGGCATAATAATTATACTGATTAATACATGTACAATAATAATATCTATTGTGTGAGTTTGTTATGGCGGTTTTATTTATTTTCAAAACAATATAGGTAGCTAATTGAAGTCCATACAGAACACAGAAAATATTTCCCACCGTGAATTTTCCGTTTGTAAAACATAAACACAACATTATACGCTTTTCTTGAGAAGAGATATTGCAAACTATCAGTCACCCGCGACTTCTTCCGTGTAAAGTACTTATTAGTTTTCTCGTTTAAGTATAATAACTTACTCTTCTGTAGTTACACTTCCTGTAGTGTTTTCAAAGTTAAAGTCAATTATATTATTTACAATATTAGTTACAACCTAGTGTTTGCATTTTTTAGAAGCAGTGATAGCCTCTCCTATTCGGGGGGTCGCAGGTTCGATGTTCGCGAAGGTGTGTGAAGTCCGTCAATTCGCATTGGGCCAGCGTAGTGGACTATGGCCCATAACCCTTCTCTGAGAGGAGACCAACGCTCAGAAGTGAGGCGTTGATGGGTTGCTAATGATGATGATGATTATGTTTGTATTTTTATAACAAGTAGTAGACTTAACTGTAGATATAGAAAGGTAGAAAGACATTTAAGAGATAAACAATACTTTATTGCGCCCAGGAAAGGTGGTGTTATTGCTAATTGAGCAATCTCTACCTGGAAACTTCCCAAAAGAGGAGTGAATGAGGTGTGAGGGTTGATCCAGGCAAAGCACCTTGGGATAAAGCTACAAGTAGGTATAGGTAGCGGCACGAAAGTCTAGCGGTGACCGTTATTGCGCAGAAGTCGAAAATAAGGTATCATGGCGCTGATTGGCTCTCCAGTCGCATTCCGGCCGTCGTCATTGGTTGCGCGACAGTACCCCATGCGCAGCTATTTTGTTCAGCGCTAGACTTTGGTGCCGCGACCTATACGGTCCCGACGGACCAACTCAAACCTAGAGCGAAGGGAGTAAGAGTTACGCGAGAAAAAGAGAGGCAACTTCTAGGTGAATATTTACTGTAGGTAGTCGAGCGAGAGCCGCTATTTATTTAAATGATTTGCGAACTCAAACTTCTATACCTGTAATGTATTCTGTGGTAGAACAACTAATAGAAAATTATACTTAATTTGAACTATATTGTGAGCCAGCAATTATTTCGATACCACAGCAAGACTACATTCTTTATTTGTAAAATAACTCAATAACTACACCTATTTTAAAATTAAAAATACACTCTACACCGAAATTGAGTAAAACTTTCTGATGACCCTGAGATGAATTTGTTTCTCGGAAATCCCAGGACATCTGGCAACCCTAATTATAACCAACATTATTCAAACGTTTGAAGCAGAGGAATCTCGTCAAGTGATCGCTGGATCAACTCCAAGCTGATTGTATCAATGCAGCTAATTATATCATTTTAATGACGGAGCAATGACCTTACGGAGCGCAGTAGACAGTGAAAGCGACCGTCAAAACTGACCATTATTCTGTGATTCTGTTTTTAACCCCCGACGCAAAAAGAGGGATGTAACGTTTGACGTCGATGTCTGTCTGTCTCTGTGTGTGTCTCTGTCTGTGGCATCGTAGCTCTCAAACGGATGAACCGATTTCGATGTGGTTTTTTTCATTTGAAAGCCAGATTCCTTGCGGTGGTTCTTAGCTATGTTTGGTTAATATCGGTCCAGCAGTGTAAGATATCAGCACTTTTCCAAAATGATGTAAGGCATTTTTGGCGTATGATTACTCGATTAAGTGCTTCACGCGTGCCAGTATAATCGTTAAATGACAATTAATTGATAACCTCGACAGCCATAGATTCTCATGTCGGGGGTGTTTTAAATTTTCAATTTACACTTGTCACATCCAAATACCGTACACAGACGTGATTTTTCCAAAGCAGGCCTTGATTTTACTTTGAAAGCTACGAATAAATAATTTTGCAAGTAAGCATACCAAGTGTGTCCCTGGCGTAAACCGTGACAAACGCCAAGAGAAAAAAGAAAAAGTTTTTGAAGTGAAAACTTCTTTAGGCGCGTTGAGCACCGACCCCTTAATCACCTGGAGATTTCAGTCAGCATTCAACATTTTTTAGAAGTTCCCAAACAACCTTGTACCTACAGCGCAGTGGGCCAGCAGCCGCCTTATTTACCGTTTAATGTATGATGTCGCAGGTTCGAATCTCACTTTCGTAATCGTGGCAGTGCGCTTTTTTTAATTATTTTTATTTATTTTTATATGTATTTTTTTATATTTGTTTTTAATTATTAGCAAATCTAGTTTTCACTTCTATCGGCAGTCCCTATATGACTGCCATTTTTTTTTCAATCAATACTGGAAAGCACTGATGAGGTCTAGGTTGGAGCGCGCTAGCCTAGAAAATGCCTATTCCCTCTTGCCTTGAAGGTACTGAGGTTATACGTGGCCGGAAACACAGATGATGGAAGGTTCCACACCTTAGCGGTTTGTTTCAGAAACGTTGAATGATCTAAAGCGTTTTGTGCGAGTAGGTTGGATTTCAACCACGTAAGGATGCCAACAATATAGTTAAAGTAAGAAGGTGGCGGGAAGCGGTTGGATGGGGAAAGCGGAGGACCGTGTTTGGTGGCGCGCTCTCGGAAAGGCAGCCATGTCAAGCAGTGGATGAATACAGGCTGATGGAATGGAATGGAATGGAAGGATGCCAACGCTCATGATTTCTCGACGTTCTGTGGTAAAACGGTGAAGGGGGTTGTGAAACAAGGTTGTGAAATTCTTGAGCGCAGTCTCCTTCTTGAAGTAATGCCTGTTTTCACCAACCATATTCAAATTCAAATTCAAAATTATTTATTTCACGTATTCCAACCTGTGTCTCTTAAGACACATCATGACTCTCCCTACTACCTACATACCTAAATCATCCCTTAAGTAGGAGTCTCTTTAGGTAGCACCTAAATACAATACCTTCTTCAATGTCATTTCTACTTTTAGGTGTTCCATAAGGTTCGTTAAAACCAAAATTGACATAAAGCTTCACCTAGCTTAGCTAAGGTAGCCCCTAAAATTTAAGGAAATTTAGTGAAAACGGGCATAAGACTACCAAGTACCAATATTACCAATCCAGAGCATCAGGATCCAGGAAGAGTAGACCGCGAAAATACCAGGAACCCAGACCACAGGGTGTTCGTTTACTGACACTGACATTGGCTTGGCATATTTAGCAGTTTGTGTACCGTGTGAACATGATGGCTACATTGGCCCTTTGGTGTTGAATGACAACCGCAGCTTGGTCTGTGGTAAACATTTCACTGACTATATATGCGGAAATTATGTTAATTATTATATACAGAACAAGAAAAGATTAGAATAGAATAGAATAGAATAGAAATATTTTTTATTCAAATAAACTTTTACAAGTGCTTTTGAATGGTCAATGAAAATCTACCACTGGTTCGGAATGCCTTTCCTGCCGAGAAGAACCAGCAAGAAACTCGGCGGTTGCTCTTTTCAAAACAGATTTACAATACAGTAAATACTATGCTATATATGCAGTGTTTCCACAATGAGGAAAGTTCCAAAAATGCATACAGACTAACTTCTATCCTAAGATGGGCAGACACAAAGTAGCCCCATTCCCGCCGGTGGCACCCGTTCACGAGCATGACGCATGACCCAGCCATTGCTTCGCTCAACCATTCGCTCAATCATTAAAGATTCTTATCCCTGAGCAGTGATAGCCTAGTGGTTAGGACTGTGGTCTCCTATTCGGAGGGTCGCAGGTTCGATCCCGGGTACGCACCTCTGACTTTTCGGGGTCAAGTGCGTTTAAGCAATTGAACTTCAACGGTGAAGGAAAACATCGTGAGGAAACCTGCACATCTGAGAGTTCTTCATAATGTTGTCGAATATGTGTGAAGTCCGCTAATTCGCATTGGGCCAGCGTGGTGGACTATATGGCCTATAACCCTTCTCTGGAAGGAGACTTGCGCTCAGTAGTGAGCTGTTAATGGGTGATGATTCCTGAAGGTGACATTTTGGGCATCTTTCTAAATTACTTCAGGCTATTCCTTTATAAATGGAAGAATCCAGGTTTAGTTTAATTGAACTAATTTAATTTCCTGGCGAAGTTAATTTAACTATAACAGAATTGTAACGGTCAGTTGTTGTCATTCTATCGGTTTCCTCATTAAATAGCCAAAATACTCATTAGATTTGAATTGATGAGGTGTTATTGACAACATTCGGCGCGTTGAAGGCTATAAATATGAGATGGTGTGGTGTGAAAAAAAGTGTGGTGGACATGACAAACCCAAGAAAAAACTAAAGTTCAGAAAAACTATCGTGTTTGATATCAAATTGCAAAGCAATAAAAATGGAAATGTATGTACACTAATTTGTACATATGAAAAATATGAACTTATATCTACCAAATACAGATGCAGTTTTAAGAATAGTTAAGTAGCCTTAAGTCGGTTTTTGAGGGTTCCGTACCCAAAGGGTACCAACGGGACCCTATTACTAAGCCTACGCTGTCCGTCCGTCCGTCCGTCCGTCCGTCTGTCAGCGGGCTGTATCTCGTAAACCGTAATAGATAGACAGATGAAATTTTCACATATTATGTATTTCTATTGCCGCTATAACAACAAATAATAAAAATTAAATTAAATTAAAAAATAGTAGTTTATGCAACTGTCATATAATGAAGGGTATTAAAACACGAGTGTGAGTTTATGAAACGAGCGCAGCGAGTTTCATAATAGTAACGAGTGTTTTAATACCCGTGTTATATGCAGTTGCATACACTACTTTATCTTCACTAATGCAATTTATCAAACAACAAGAGTAAAAATCGGTCCAATAACAAAGAATTTCAATATGGCGGTGACTTTTTATAATATTGCCAATCATTTCCTCTTATTTGACCCCAGGGAAGCCCAAATATCGATTTTGAACGAAATCGGTCCAATAACAAAGAATTTCAATATGGCGGTCACTTTTTATAATTTTGCCAATCATTTCCTCTTATTTGACCCCAGGGAAGCCCAAATATCGATTTTGAACGAAATCGGTCCAATAACAAAGAATTTCAATATGGCGGTCACTTTTTATAATTTTGCCAATCATTTCCTCTTATTTGACCCCAGGGAAGCCCAAATATCGATTTTGAACGAAATCGGTCCAATAACAAAGAATTTCAATATGGCGGTCACTTTTTATAATTTTGCCAATCATTTCCTCTTATTTGACCCCAGGGAACCCAAATATCGATTTTGAACGAAATCGGTCCAATAACAAAGAATTTCAAGATGGCGGTCACTTTTTATAATTTTGCCAATCATTTCCTCTTATTTGACCCCAGGGAAGCCCAAATATCGATTTTGAACGAAATCGGTCCAATAACAAAGAATTTCAATATGGCGGTGACTTTTTATAATATTGCCAAAAGATCTTACCAAAGAGTTTTGTGTATGTAAGTTTAGTAGTTTCGACGAAGTTTTCACGTATAACCCAACTGTTTTCAAAAGCCAGCCTAATATCAAAATTTTATACAACTTGTATGAGGATTTTGACATAAGGCTCGCCAGGTTAATTGGTCGCGTTTTATTGATGTTATAATGAGATTTTACGATATCGATGTGGATATTATACCATCATGTGAAATTGCTTAAATTGAGTGTTTTGTTATCTGCGCTATAACAGTAGTAATTATAAGTCAAGTATTGGAAACATAAGTAGAATGTTATAACATTAGTGTAGTAGGTAGTTTTAATTTTAGAGTAAATTTAGGTTTAATGTAGTATACTGTATAAAGTCAAATTGCAAATAAAATATTGCAAAAACACAACTAAAGATAAATTAAATTTTAATATTTCCATGGGTACATGGAAATATTTTTATTTAATTTTTTTTAACGGAACCCTAAAAGAGCGAGGCCCGACTCGCACTTGGCCGATTTTTTTATTTCAAACTTAATTACTGAAAACGCGAGTGTGTCCATGATATAAGTATGACACGATAAAGTATAAGTATGGATATGGGGAATTTTTGACCATATATATTTTTTTAATAACAGCCAAGAAGTTGAATAATATTCTCAAATCCCCTCCAAATAAGTGAAAAGCTTGAGTTAGGAGTGGGTATGACAATAGTGCTACGGGTGGGATTCAAACCTGCGACCTTTCAGTTTTCAGTCAGCACCTTTAACCGTTGGGTTAGTGAGGCTTTAAATTGTGCATTATGTAATTCAAAACGCGAAGATAATCAGTTGGCCTCAGTCCTCAAGTGGTTATGCAACAGGCGAGGAAGTGTTGGAACGACCTTCCACCCTCAAACCACCTGAGCAAGTAGCAACAGCAATAGGCGTGCAGAGCCCAATCATCTCATCAGGGCACGATCACGTTTACTCACGCACGTGACGTATGCGGCCAGTCCGGAAGGTGTAACTTTATGCAATATGGCGATTGTATTCCTTGAAATTCCTTGTATTCCATGAGATGAATCGGCAAAGGAGGAAAGGATCGTATGGAGTGAAGAGTGAAGGAATCTTCCTTCAGAAGTTTAAGATGCTGATATAATTGCTAAGTATGTCACAAACAACACAAGGAAAGCAATGTTTTTAAATATTTAGTTATTAATTAATTAATTTAGACTACTATTAACTAATTAATTTAATCAATCAGTAACGACCATTCACCGATATAGGTCAGCGAGTCGCGAAACTGAAGTGAAAATGGGCGGGGCACATAGTTCGAAGAGCTGATGGTCGTTGAGGTCAAATTCTAAAATGAGTTACAGGTATGTTTTCGAGAAAATGGAGTAAACATTACTATTATTTCTGGGCACATTTTACTGCTACGTTCCGAGCTGCCATTTAAAATAGTCCTGGAAAACGTTAATAGATGGAATCCCTACGTAAAAGGGAACGTGACAGATCTCTCACGTGCCCGACAGATCTCAAGGAACGTGAGGATCCTCGCTCTTGGGTTTTACAGGAGTCAACTTTCCTTTTCAAGTTTTATTGTGTTCTAGATACTTTAATCTATCATTAAGTACCTATAGCTATTTCTATCATAATCATCAGAAGCCCATCAACGGCTCACTACTGAGCGCAAGTCCCATCTCAGAGAAGGGTTATAGATAATAGTCCACCACCCTGTCCAATGCAAATTGGCAGACATCACACACCTTTGAGAACATTATGAAGAACTCTCAGATGTGCATGTTTCCTAACGATGTTTTCCGCCAACATTGGAGCTTGTGATATTTAATTTCTTAAACGCACATGACAGAAAATCCACAGTTGCGCGACCCCCCGAATAGGAGACAGCAGTACTATAACCACTAGGCTATCATTGCTTCTATTAGTGGTTGCTATTGAAGAAGTTGACAAACAAACATCACCATTACCATGGAACTAGGAATTGCGACTAGAAATTATTCATTCGTTGACATGTAAGACGGAGTCGGATTAAATTAACAGAGACAGTGTCATTGTTTTGGAGGGAAAGAAACGTCTTTTCTTTTTGTCATAATGAGAAATCAATATTTGCACATTCTTCCAAAGATAAAATGGTTTTCTATAATGCGAGCAATTCCTTTTGGCATTGACGAAAACGATGTAATCGTCAAAAGATCGAAGTCCACTGTTACATAGGAACTTCTAAATGCCACCACCGTCTTGCGCTGCTTGTATGTACAGCATCTCGTTTGTCAAGTCAAGGTCAAGGTTTCTATTCCAGCACCTTAGGACGCTCATGTCTACAGGTTGTTTTCACCGTCACTTTGGCTATACAATTCATTTAGTCACGACTTACGAGTAAGTATGTCTTAAATCTCATTCTTCTACTTCTGATTTCTGATTGGCTCACATTGGATGAGATCTATAGATGACACTCTCACCTAACTCAGGCTGAGTTAAAACGAGACAAATTTATGTCAGGACATATTTGTGTCTCGTTTTAACTCTATCTTGAGTCTTGAGCAAAGCCAGTGTACGATCTATAGGTGTCAGCCGTAGGAAAACTCCGAGCATTACTCCCCTGTTTTGTGACTCTGAGTTTGAATAAGATGCCGATCTTTTCTAATATTATAAATGCAAAAATGTGTTTGTTGATTTGTCCTTCAATCACATAACAACGCAGTATCAACTTTGAGGATGATACAGTGTGTCACCTTTTATGCCGGAAAAACATGCACAATGAAGTCGCTGGTAAAAGATCTCCTGCAGCCAAATCTCCTCCAGCGTTTTTCGAATGAGTTTGCAGCGATGGTAGAAGTTGGTGGATATAAGAAAATAGAGTGGAATCTCCCGCGGTGCAGCTCTCGTAGGAACCTATCCACAAGTACCTGTCGTTAGTGGTCCATTGAGTTAGATGCAGTCCGATTACGCGCGCTGCGCGGCCCTGTCATAACTTTGTATTGTTAGCGTGGATAAATTGCATCAAGATATCGGGAAATATCGCTTTTATTGAATTGTTTTGCCCCATTCGTTACTTGTAGTTGCTTGTTTCTAGTTGTTAGCATAATCTGATTCTGACGACCTTCCTGGCGCGGTGGTGAGCGCTGTGGTCTTATAATTGGGAGGTCTCGGGTTCGCTTCCGGTGGTTGCAATTTGGGAATTTATAATTTCTGAATTGTCGCTGGTCTGGTCTGGTGGGAGGCTTTGGCTATGACTAATTACCACTCTACCGTTAAAAACGTGCCACCAAACGATTTAGCGTTCTGGCACGATGGCGTGTAGAAACAGATTTAGGGTATGGGATGAATGTACACTACCATACCCCTTCAAAGTTAGCCCGCTAGCATTTTAGACTGATTCGTCACTTACCATCCAGTGAGATCGCAAAGACTATCTTGTCATCGAATTAAAAAAATCTGGTGCGAATCATGAGGTCCAGGGTTAGAGAGTTCGAGTCCCACATACCCGCCAGGCAAGCGGGATGCGTAAAGGCATTTCCCAGCGATAAAAAAATGGGTTAGAGAACCTGTTCAAGCCAAAACATTTCGGAGTCAAGAAATTTTCAGTTGAAGCGTGGATTTTGGAAGTTCGCTTTGTTACACGATAGTAAGTCACCGTGCTTAGGAGAGCACGTAAATTCGTCATTCCTGTCATTGCGGCTGATCTCTTTCCAGTCGTTTTGGATTGTTATCCCATCGGACTATGTGAGTACGTAATAGTGCATAATATGCATTTACGCACACATCTGTGTAAAATTTTATGTACGGAGAACCTTTTGGTTTTACCGACTGTGGCTTATATGATAGACATTTGCCGTTAGAGGTAGTTCACTCACCCACGTAGCATGGATAACTAGTTAACTTTAAGACAAAAAGATCATTCACATAGAACTTTTACGAGGATCGTCTTTCTATTGGAGTTCAATTGAAGAGCAATAAACGCTAACGCACTCAGAGCGTTATGGTGCCCGTCAATTCCCTATTTAGAGGCTTATTGGTCGTAACGCATTCCTTACTTCTGACTCCTTGTTCTTGGCAATTGGATGTTGTCTTTCTAATTAACTACGAATATATTACGTTAATGTGCGTTAATTATATCAGTTTAAGCAATGATAGCCTAGTGGTTAGGACTGTGGTCTCCTATTCGGGGGGTCGCAGGTTCGATCCCGAGCACGCACCTCTGACTTTCCGGAGTCAAGTGCTTTTAAGCAATTAAATATCACTTGCTTCAACGGTGAAGGAAAACATCGTGAGGAAACCTGCACATCTGAGAGTTCTTCATAATGTTCTCGAAGATGTGTGAAGTCCGCCAATTCGCATTGGGCCAGCGTGGTGGACTATGGACTGGTATGGGAGTGAGCCGTTGATGGGTTGCTAATGATTATATTACGTTAATTGTTGTGTATCTATGAATGTCCGAATTGTTTGCTTATTATATTTTCATAGCCTAACTGTGGAACTGTGGATCTTAATGAAAGTATAGGGATACCTCAAATTCTGGATATGGGGAGGCATAATTTATTTTAAAGAAAATCAAAGAATTTCGGAGGGATTCTGATAAAATGGGATGCGACCATCAACTACTTAGTATATTAATTGAATCATTCAGCTAAAGAGCCTACTGCATTAATAGAAAGCATTTCAAATCTAAAATCAAAGCTGACCGTGCATCAGGTCAGAACGCGGCGTTATTGTCGCCGGTTGCAGAAAACTTTACACAAAATATTTAGCAGTGCGATACATTGTTCAAAATTAAAGTATGGTTAACATACACATTAGAATTTCCTATCTACATTTTGCAAATGAAAACACCACAAAAATAACTAAGATCTATTTTCACCCATCGGAATTGGAGCATCGACATAATTTTCAAGCAGTTCATAGCACTTGGCAGGTGGTCTGCTGCCTGTAACTAGCTCATACGAGCAGCTCGTAGTGATGAATTCTACAACTGGGATCGCATATGATGCTCTGATTGTGGGCCAAAGACCCCTTGCATATCGTGATGCCAAGAATACACTTTCTAAACTAATCTTCCAATAATCTTAATATATATAAATTACGTGTCACGTTGTTTGTCCGCGATGGACTCCTAAACTACTTAACCGATTTTTATCAAACTTCGTAACTATCTGTAATTTGGTGCAACTTAAAAGATAGGATAGAAAGATAGAAGAACACCGAGTTAGTGAGAACCATCAAACAGCGTAAGATCTCGTACCTGGGTCATATATTGCGTAACGATAGGTACCGCCTGCTGCAAACTATTTTGATGGGAAAAATTGCCGGAAAAAGAGGTGTTGGAAGGCGAAAGAAGTCGTGGCTCAGAAACATACGGGAGTGGACTGGCATCAAGTCGGTCGAAGAACTATTCCGTTTAGCCATGGACAAGGAGAGGTTCAAAAAGCTGACGGCTGACCTCCAGTAATGGAGAGGCACTTGAAGAAGAAGAAGAAAAGATAGGATACTTTTTTTGGATTGGGATAGTTTATTTGTTTTATTTATATAAATAATAGTTGGCGGTACGAAGTTCGCTGGGTCAGCTAGTAAAATATATAATACTAGCTGACCCAGCGAACTTCGTACCGCCACTACTTATAAATGAAAAATTAGTTAAATAAACATTTTGTAAAAAGTTAAATAACCAAATTGTGAATTTAAACAATCCTCGAAGCCCCTTGAACTCACACAAAAAATTTCATCAAAATCTATCCACCCGTCTAGGAGGAGTTCAGTGACATACACACCCACACAAGAAATCTATATATATAAAAGAAAGTGGTGTTAGTTACACTATTTATAACTCAAGAACGGATGAACCGATTTGGCTGAAAATTGGTGGAGAGGTAGCTTAGAACCAGGAGACGGACATAGGATACTTTTTATCCCGTTCGACCGCGTTTCCGTCAAGTCACTATAAAACGTGGTATAATAAAAACGCATCTGACATGGAATGACAAAACGCAAATGACAGTGGAATAACAAAACGTAAATGACAGCTAAACGTAATTTTGTCTTTGGTTAAGTATGGTAAAAAATTTGACAATTATAAAAAGTGTTATAATAAAGCATTACTGATATTATAAATGCGAAAGTGTGTTTGTTTGTTCGTTTGTCCTTCAATCACGTCGCAACAGAACAGCGGATTGATGCGATTTTTTGCATGGGTATAGTAATGGATGTAGTTAGTGGTTCCTCAGACCGGGAGAGCTACGTTTTATCTCTGATAATGAAAGTTCCCGCGGGATTTTTAAAAACTAAATCCATGCGGACGAAGTCGCGGGCATCAGCTAGTATATAATCGACCGAGCGAAGCGAAGGTCTTTGAGTTAACTAGGGCGATTTGCACTTGTCCGTCCGTCCGTCCGTCCGTCCGTCCGTCTGTCAGAGCCTTATAACTTTTGAATTACTGAACGTAATTACTTCAAATTTAGATATAATATGTAAACCGATGGCCTCCAGCCGAAAATGGCTTAAAAAGTTATAAAAATCTTTATTTCAGGGGGGCTCTCATAGAAGCGAATGCGAAGTAAAAAAAAAAAATCGCGTTACATAAAATTGTTACGTATCATTTTAAAGATAATTTTGAACTGAGTACAAAAATATTTTTTTTTTAATTTTTCCCTTAAAATTGACGAAATGGGGGGCTTTCAAAGTGGCGATTTTATACGCTCGCTTGAAGACGCTCTCTAGAAAAATCCGCTATGGATTTTCAAACTGATTTTATGTTTTTAGGTCACTTATATCCTGTACTTGAACAACAAATACTAAAATTATATGAATATTATAAAGAAACGAGATTATTTAATTTTTAATGGGCGTCAGTAATTCATATAGCATCAACATAGCTTCACAATAATGCTAATAGATGGCGCAGTCAGTAACTATTCCCATGGAACTACGAGTTAAATTCAATGTTTGATAAATAATTCAATGTTTTCACTAACGTTCCCTAACCTTTACGGGCTACCTATAAGTTAGGTGATTGATGTTTTCTGTCAACTTATTTATCACGATCCTGTACGGGACACCTAAAAGGATATTGGGACGGATGTTAGGACTTAGGATTGTATTTAGGAGCTACCTACGTTAAGAGACTCCTACTTAGGGGATGATTTAGGTATGTTTGGTGAAAACGGGCATAATAATAATGTCAGTTTTGGTTATCATGTATCGATTGAATGAATAATCATGGGATACCGTTACCGCGAGGTCTCAGTTCGGGGCGAACCACTAGTATATTAAGATTCTGCACAACAATGTTCGCTTCGTTGACATATTGACTGCAGATCATCAACTCGGGTCCGAGGACAAAAAAAAGTCGTGTGGTTTGTGGGACTCCAGATAGGAACGAAGTTATTTATTATAAAAATATTAATTTCTAGCTCTATTCGAGGTAAAAAGAAAATAATTATTCGGGTGTACATTTTTAGGGTTCCGTACCCAAAGGGTACCAACGGGACCCTATTACTAAGCCTACGCTGTCCGTCCGTCCGTCCGTCTGTCAGCGGGCTGTATCTCGTAAACCGTAATAGATAGACAGATGAAATTTTCACATATTATGTATTTCTATTGCCGCTATAACAACAAATAATAAAAATTAAATTAAATTAAAAAAATTAAATTAAAATCTTTCCATGGGTACATGGAAATAAATATTTTTATTTAATTTTTTTTAACGGAACCCTAAAAGAGCGAGGCCCGACTCGCACTTGGCCGATTTTTTATCATGATTTTTATATCGATAAAAATAAAAATAAACTACTTTACAAAATTATCTTAACACCATTATTTTGTTTACAATGATTTATAAAAATATATAACAAGTGTAATTTGTTTTTAATTTTTTACCAAATATTATAAATTATAAATAATAATAAATTAATAATAAAAATTAAATAAATAATAAGTAATTATCTGAAGTCATGATTCGAAACTCTGAACCGATAGTATCACTTCTTCTTTTTACCGCTGCGTCATCGAAGCTTTGTTGGAATATTGTGTAAAATAAACGAAGACAACAAGGACTGTGACGAACAAATCTTACGCTTTTATATAACGTTATGGACGTTTTTTGCCGGCTAGGGTACTCCTCCGCAACGCGCCCCATAAGAAACTTCGTTCCAAAACTTTTTTTTTAAAAGAATATTAGCAAAGTTGAAGTTGACTAATATATTCATATCCCTTCCAAATAAGTGGAAAGCTTGTGTACGGGGTGGACATGACAATAGTGCAACGGGTGGGATTCGAACCTGCGACCTTTCAGTTTTCAGTTTAACCGCACGTTTAACCGTTGGGCTATTGAGGCTTATGAATGAATGAAAGTTATTCTGTCAAAAACACTTTCAGTAGTAGCCAGGAGTTACAAGTTAGTGTCAGATAGCTTTCTCATTGGACTATGAGTGATGGAGATTGTAGAGCAATCTCCATTCACTCACTCTTTTAATGTTCCGGAGAATGAAGACCTGTGATAACCTGTAGATTAACCCATATTCGAAGTGTTAACACAGGTAGATTGTTCAAATTCCAGGAATTTAAAGGATTACATAGTTGACATTTCTCTTTTTTTTTTAGAAAATCTTTAATCGGCCATACAACTGTCACTAACTTACGTAAAACATTGCTATTTGGCATTTATACAAAAATGCCCCAGGAATGCCTTTTAGGTGAGGCACTGAGAACCTTTTGTTTTGGTTAAAAATACTAAACTAAACACTAAATAAATGTAGTTTCAAAACAACGAAAACTTTGTTGTCATACATTTTCTTCAGTGAAAACCACGTGACGAAATTTCCCAAGCATTGAAACCGAGCGCGAATCTAAAAATAATGCCACCTGACTGCTGTCGTTTATTTCTGCACTGACACTTCAAAGAGTTCAGTTGAAGTCATGTTTAAATGCTAATAGGTTACGTTGTATATGATTTATGTTTTTTCATAATTATTGAAAGAATATCACTTGAAGAATCACAAGCTCGAAGAGCTGGTGGACAATGGAGGTGGATACATAAACGTAGTACCTTTGTAGGCTTTACCTATGGTCCAGGGTGTGTAGCGCACACGGGCACAGGGTGTTAGGGGGCGCCGCGCCGAGCGATGCGAAAATATAACTGTAAGTCAATGATATTCTTGTAAGTATTCCATTTTGACCGCGCGCCTACCAGAAGGCACAAAGGTATTGATTGCACACGGGCGCTACATGAGCTAGAGCCGCCTCTGTATGGCCCTAAGGTAATCGAATGGTGACCCTCATCGGATGTTGAAGCGTTGCAGTTGGGGGATCCTACATTAGGTGGGACGAGCCGATAGCTGATACAAGCGGCACAAGATCGTGTTATGTAGCGAGCCTCGCAATCTGCTCAGGGTAGATATATCTATATTAGAAATTCGAGTCTGCATTTTGGCTACTAGACGCGCGATGCCCGCGAATTCGTCCGCGTGGATTAGAGTTTTAGTTCCCGCGGGAATTTTGCAATTATCCGGGATAAAAAGTAGCCTATGTTTTAATTCTGAGTATGAGCTATCTCCATCCAAACAGCCAAATGGCGTGAAAGAGTAACAAACATCCATCCATCCATCCTCACAAACTTTCACATTTATAATATTAGTAGCAATAGGAACAGGAATAGTAGGATAGTAGAATTAGTAGGATGTATTTTGTCTCAATGGAGACATATGTCTACCCTCTCCAAGTTCGATTCTCAGCACAGCTACGTTGGCTATGCATTTGGCCCTAGTGTTAAATACGGTCTGTCCATGATACTAAAGCCGGTGTTTAAGAGTGAATTTTGCAAAAAAAAGCATGTTTCTTCGAACGCGATTCTGACGCCTGGGGCAGCCATTAAATATGCGAGGCATGGGCAAATTACTCGCATATCGACGCGTTACATCTTCATGAGTAAGTTTTACAACCTACGATATGCAACTTTGCAAAAGATCCAATTACAAACTTTTTGTTTTTAACCGACTTCAAAGGTTATCAATTCGTCAGAATCTTTTTTTTTATGTATGTTCACCGATTACTCGAAGACGCCTGAACCAAATTGGAAAATTCTTTTTTTGTTTGGAAGGATACTTCCCAGGTGGTCCCATTCACATTTTATCGAAATCGGTCGAGTGGTTTTAAAAAAACCAAGAATAAATTATATACTTTGTAGTGGCGCGGGTATTTGAAGTCGGTTTTTTAAAAATATTTTTTTTATATTAAATTATCGTATCCGTAAACTACAAAAGGGTAATAATTTTGTTATTTTTCATAAATCCGTGGTCATTTCATTACTACTACGTATCTATATCAAACTAATCATTAGATTTAACTTAATGAGGTATGTCGGAGGTATCGTCTCGACGTCACAGATGGTCACTCACAGTCATTCGATGATGTGGGACCACTCTTAGGTCGTTTTATTAAGCTGCACACACATGACTATGTTGGGGTATGTTGCAACGCAATTGGCACGACCACTGATCATCTGGAGCCACGACGGATAAAATATAAAATAAATGAATCTTCGATCGCGTTCTGTTGATCGTCACGACATAAGTAAAATATCACAGTCATTTATTAGCGTCTCTATCGAAACGCCAATTAGCAATGTGCTCACTGAGTTATACTTGTATTGTAAACGCTCGGTTAGCTCTCGGTATCACGTGTGCCCAACAAAACGATAGCGCACCGAAATCGAATTGAAATCGGCTTAAAGGGGTTGTTTCATCTTAGGCCAGTGACTTGTACGATATACCAAAACATAGTATTAAATCATATAAATTGAAATAAAATATGATTTTTTGTAGGATTACAGTGAATAAGAGGTACAAATATAAAATTGATAATTGGGTACATCTGTAGAATGGCAACTTCCGGAGTGCATCCATCTGCTTTTGTTGTCTATGTTTGTGATGACGTTACGTCACCTTAATGTCATTTCAATTGTCAAATGTCAATTGTTGTCAATTGTGGTTATTTTTGTGTCAAATGTCATCATGACTCGGGTAAGTATGTGTCATCGTCAAAAAGAACGCCATGTTGTTGCGCTCTTATTTTGCAAAATAGTTTCGCATATGGAGCCACGACGGATAAAATAAATGAATCTTCTGATCTGTTGATCGTCACGACATAAGTAAAATATCACAGTCATTTATTAGCGTCTCTATCGAAACGCCAATTAGCAATGTGCTCACTGAGTTATACTTGTATTGTAAACGCTCGGTTAGCTCTCGGTATCACGTGTGCCCAACAAAACGATAGCGCACCGAAATCGAATTGAAATCGGCTTAAAGGGGTTGTTTCATCTTGGGCCAGTGACTTGTACGATATACCAAAACATAGTATTAAATCATATAAATTGAAATAAAATATGTTTTTTTGTAGGATTACAGTGAATAAGAGGCACAAATATAAAATTGATAATTGGGTACATCTGTAGAATGGCAACTGCTTCCATCTGCTTTTGTTGTCTATGTTTGTGATGACGTTACGTCATCTTAATGTCATTTCAATTGTCAAACCTCAATTGCTGGTATGTCTAATGTTAATTGCTGTCAATTGTGGTTATTTTTATGTAAAATATCATCATGGCTCCTGTAAGTATGTGTCATCATCAAAAAGAACGCCATGTTGTTGCGCTCTTATTTTGCAAAATATTTTCGCATTGTACCTCTTAAAAAGGACCTTTTAATGAGAAATAAAGAAAAAATAATCAGTATTTAATGACCCCAAACATTTTGAAAGACTGTACAAAGACCCGGGCCAGGCTCCATATATATTTGAACCAACCCCCTTTCCTTCTACGTTTACTTATCTATTTTTCACTTTATAGATTTTGGTATTGTTCATAGTTCGAAAAGCTGATGGTTGTTGGGATCGCAAAGTGCTGGTATGGCGACCTCATACCGGAAAAAGCCGGATACAGGCGGCGCTAGAGCCAGTCCTGTGGAAGTCTTTGAATGTAAGAGAGCTTTGTCCAGCCGTATACGCCCATCGGTTGGTCGGTGTTTGGGAAATGCTACGATAAATCTGATGGTATAAAAGTTACTATATTTTAATCGAACTCTCATTACCGGCCGATCGGGAACCCCATAGTAATGAGGCGCGACGCGCTGTCAAACGAGTGATGTCGATTAATGGACATAAAACCGATGGCTCCACTAATCATAGAATTATAGCTCTTAATTCCTATACTTAGATGTTATAGTCGAATGAACGATACTAGTTAAAGGTGACGTTTACATCAGTATAATTTACACTGATGGTAATTTTGATTATGGTACTATGGATTTTAATTTAATAGACACAGGAGATGTAATCCATCGATAGAATATAGACGAAAGTTATTATACTGTATTATATTCAATCTTCTTGGTAATATAATATCACGCTATTAAAAATCTTAATGGAGAAGTTATAGAGTTTATTATTGGTTTAAATTAAAATGTAGGTATTAATTTTAGTGTACCAACCTGTAATAGATAATTACGTATAATGACATTATAATTATCTCAATTTCGTGATCATTGAAAAAACATGTTGCGTTGAACGATCGTATGAAATATACCTAAATTCAAATGATTTACCTACACATGCCTACACACGTTTTGTAATCGAAGTTGAATCGAGTTTTTAAGTGGGAGTATGGAATTATAAATACTAATGAACTGTACTCGAAGCGAATTGCTATAAATTAAGTAAGTAAAACTTTTTATAAAAAAAGTATTAATGGCCGTAGAGTTGTGATCAACAATTAGTTGTTACTTGCTACCCCTAGTGTACCTAAGTTTCAAGTTATCAAACGTGGCAGTTAAGTTACAGTACGGTACAAAAAAAATAAAAAATCTAAATTCAAAATTATTGGAACGTAGTTCCTTATTTATTTCACGTAGGCCAACCTGTGGCTCTTATGACACGTCATGACTACCACCGGTTCGGAAAGCGGATTCTGCTGAGAAGAGCCAGCAAGAAACTCAGCAGTTGAGTTGCTTTTCAAAATAATCATTTTACAATATTAATAAGTAGCTATTACATTGTAATGAGTTATAAATTAATATAGTACAACAGGATCTATTACAGGGACACTGGGATAACAGTGACAGGGGGCGTGAGTGTGCTGACAGCAAATACAACGTCCTGTCATAATGTGAAGTTTCTAAAGATCGCGGCGTTAGTTCTGACTTTGGCCACGTGCCAACTGCCAATAGATACTAATTGTCGCACCGTACATAAATCAGACAAATGTATTATGTATCACATAGATTTCTGTCAGACAATAACGCTAGTAGTTTATTTATTATTGGTTAGATTATGTCTCCGAATTCGTTCGTGCGATTTTCTTTTCTGAAAATCCGGTGGAAACTTTTAATTTTCCTGGAATATGAAATAAAATCTATAATCGTCTTCAGAGCAACGGATAGACGCGACGTGATTTTTTGCATGAGTGCTTTGAGGACTTGGAGAGTGACATAGTATGTAGTGTATGCCGAAAAAAAACAGAGGGTTCCCACTGAATTTTTAGTAAACTTACTCCACACGGACAAAGTTGCAGACAAAATTAGTGCCTCCCGTATAAATCGTAGACTTTTCATAATACCTAAAGACCAATACACAATAGAATAGAATAGAAATATTTTTTATTATTCAAATAAACTTTTTACAAGTGCTTTTTAATCGTCAGTGAGTTTAGAAACAAGTCAACTATGTACATAGTTGCCAATATAATATTTTAATGTACTGCAATATTTCACAGTAGTTAGAAATATACCCATTTAATTTCCCCTCATGCTGCGAAAGATGATATCCAATTGAGAAGAGTTAGGTATACATTTATGACATGCCGTTCACTTTCATTATTATGTTGCTAACTAAAGTTCTTATTACAACGTAGTTCGTACGTCGGAATGAACAGTTAAAAGTTTTCTATCTTGACCGCATTCAAATATCATCATGGTAATATTAGTTTAGTATTTTGCCTTAAGATTAACTAATCTTAAGGCAAGAAAGCTATACAATGTAGAAGGTATACAGCATTGGTATAAAATTCAAATAAATCAGCATTTACAGAGCCACAATAAATAGCTTAATGTCTTCAAGCTTTTATTACGGAATATCCGGTCATGAACCTTGAAAATTATTACACCACACCACAATTATTGAGCATTTAAAACAGTTTACACGTTTATATTTCTTATAGGGTTAGCTATAGAGTTTATATTTGAGTGAATGTAAATTAGTTTTAGCCAGATGCTGCGGTGTACATCTAAAATAATCACGCACCATTGACCCGGTTATGCCAGAGGTCTTTGTTCGTTGTGTCTGCGATCCTCTGAAAGATATATTTTCATCTTCTATAATATAAGCTACTAGCTGATGCCCGCGACTTCGTCCGCGTCGATTTAGTTTTTAAAATCCCGCGGGAACTCTTTCATTTTCCGGGATAGTCACCCTCCAGGTTCTGAACTATACCTATCCAAAAAATCCGTATCCATCAATTCGTAGCTTTGTTGCAGCGTGATTAACGGACAAACCAACCAACCAACAAACAAACACACTTTCGCATTTATAATTGTTGAAGAATTAAAACCACGATAATAAAGGGAATCTAATTAAATTTTAGAACAGAAAAGCTACTATTGTGACTTAAATATTATGATAGTTAGATATATTCCCTCGCGGACTTTTTTGTAGAAAATAATGAGTACTTTAATCATGCACACGCCAAATAATGCATTTTATAGGCAAAATTTTGCTGCTTTGGGTTACATTAATGCAATTTTCTTAAGGATCTCTAATTTTTTTGAAAATAAATTATATCCTATGTTACTTCCTGATAACTTAGCTTTCTATTGGTGAAAAAATGGTTAAAATCGGTCCAGTAATTACAGAGCCTATTTGGTACAAACAAAGAAACAAACAAAAAAAATCTTTTCATTTTATAATAATATTAGTATAGATACAAACTTACGTCGGAAGCCAAGATTATATTGGATAAATAAAATGATTTTTTTTGGTAGTAACCTACTTGGTTAAAACGAATTGGAAAAAAATGATGCGTTTTGGATGTGGTGCCACATAACTCTGCCAGTTTCGATTGTTTTTTGTTGTTATTAATTTAAAAATTTGATTGGGCAAAATTCAAATTTACAACAAAATTTTGAACGAATAAAAAATGCTCTTGAATTATTATAATCTATCTGTTGGTGTTGAATCTATCACTGGATCAAAATGTTGTTCCTATCAAGAACTCCATGACTTTTTTAAAAATATTCATTGAAGTTTTTAATTATCGTGTAGTAAAAATGAATGACTGAGCAATGGTTCTAAACCTAAAAAAATATATTTTTAAAGAAAAATCTTCGTAGAAAATTAGACTCTTGTGCCAAAATTTTTACCTATTTATTATATTATCAACTGGTCGACACGCCTTACAAACTGCGTCAATACTGGTCTATGAGCTGAAAATAGTTAGTTGTTTATAATTATTATATTATATACGAAACCTAGACGCTTTACATTTGTATGTTTGTTTGTTATTCTCTATCCGTTAATTTTGACGTACCTCCTAAACTCTATTTATTATTGCTTGGTACAGGAAATGCATAAATATCCTAAACATCAGCAGGCAAGGATTTCGATTAATTTATTGTTCAAAACTAGAACTTGAGTCATGGAGTAATCTGGAATTATTCAATTAACAACTGCACAAATAGGCGGTGATAGCCTAGTGGTTGGGTTGTGTCTCCTTTTCATAGGTGCGAGGTTCAATCCTAGGCTCTAATTTTTCGGAGTTAATGCGGGTTTTAAGTTGTTAAGTATCACTTGCTTTAACGATGAAGGAAAACATCGTGAGTAAACCTGCATGCCTCAGAGTTCTCCTTAAAGTTCGTAAAGGAGTGTGAATTCTGCCAATCCGCACTTGGTCAACTATTGGACTGTTTCTTTTGGTCAACTATTGGGTTTTTCTGTCAAGAAATTCTCGGTAGCCTAGAGTTAGGAAGTTGGCGGTGTGTCACCCCCGAACCTAGGAGAGTTTGTAAAAGAGAGTCACGCTGAAGAATGAAAAAAGCTGTCATACTAGATGAAAACTAAACTAAAACTAACTAACTAAGCGTGGAGCAGAAGTGCGATTGTGTAAGAATTATCATATGTTTAGGTATGTACAATACCCTAAACGGTTGAGAATGGATACACGAAATTGAACTCTAATTCAATGCTGTTATGGTTTATTTTACTTTGACGCCAAACTTTGACGATTTGATCGGCAACTTTTAGACAATCGAGGGGGCAGGTCCCCACGCTGGCTTGCAAAGTTATACGAGTACGATAGGCATACTTTTCTTTCCGCTAGAGTTAGTTCCTCGAAAGTAATTAGACGGTTTCGAATGTTGATAAAAAGATTAGTAATTAGCTGTGATGGATGACCGTCTTACCTTTTATCTTGCTTGCCACGTAGAAATTAGGATATTAAGCTATTGCATAGCTTATATCGCGGGCTTTGAACTAGGACAAACAGTTTGAGCGCGGCGACCGAATCAAGAAACTCCGTAACGAAACAAAATCGGCCAAGTGCGAGTCGGGCCTCGCTCTTTAAGGGTTCCGTTAAAAAAATATTTCCATGTACCCATGGAAATATTTTAATTTAATTTTTATTATTTGTAGTTATAGCGGCAATAGAAATAGATACATAATATGTGAAAATTTCACATATTATGTATTTCTATTACTGTTTACGAGATACAGCCCGCTGACAGACGGACGGACGGACGGACGGACGGACAGCGTAGGCTTAGTAATAGGGATCCGTTGGTACCCTTTGGGTACGGAACCCTAAGCACCTAACACCGTCGTTCAGTAAGCGTTCAACATTTCAGAGGTTCTCAAGTAGCTCTATTTGGCGCAGTGGTGTGGTGTATGGTATGGTGTATGATGTCGAAGGTTCGAATCTCACTCGCGAAGTAGTGACAGTTCGCTTTTGCATAATTTTTACTATGCAAAAAAAATATTGCATAAAATATATTAAAATTGCATAAGTTGATAAAAATGCTATGCAATAGCTTTACCGCGGCAGTCCCCGAGTGCCACTTAATTTTTTTTTTACAAATACATAAGTATTATTTCAGAAGGGTAACATTTCCTGTTGTTGCAAATAATTCATCACCCACGGATAGAACGTTGGTGTGTCAAAAGATGTAAGAGCTTTTATATATTACCGGTGCTACGTAATTTATTTCCTTTGCGTTTTTCATCCGTGGAGTAACAGCTGAGTTACTATCACATTTTTGGCCTATTACATTTTGCATCTCTCTCTGTCGCGATTTCTAATATTTTCAATGATTGTAAAAATCTCAGATACTTTTGTAGTCTATTATTATCTTTGGCAGCAAAATTACGGATATTTTAGATTATTATATACCTAGATTTTGATAGAGAAAAATGGCGAAAATTATTATTAACTTTTATCGCTCTTATTATTTATCAACAACTAGGTACAATATGATACTAAAAATATGTCTTAAATATTCGTAACTTAACTGTCGAAGACAATAATAGACCACATTTCGTTAAAAGTATCTGAGATTTTTACAATAATTGAAAATATTAGAATTATTAGGCCTCTTAATAAAAATATGATAGGAATAAAAAAATGCATTATTGTATTTGGTTTAACCCGTCTATTTTGATTTAGTAATGACGAATGGTGACGTCACAACTGTCGTATGCTTTTGTCTTGCAGCTATTGTTTAACGGCTTGTTATGATCTTGCAAGGCATCTAGTGATCCCCAACCTTTCATGCGAGTCGGACCAATTGATAGACACATACATGTATTTCTGTTCAACAATACGATTACGTTATGCAACTAGTGGTGTAAAGTTGTTATTATCATAGTTTTTTTTTATTTAATTAAGTTTTTCTGATAATTAGGCGCGTGCGGTTGTTTCCTGTGTAGGTTTTCTGGTGAGATGACAGTTATTTTGAATTCAAAACTATATTTTTTTTTTGGAGTGTTCGCCTGTCTAAATGACATTGAGGAGACAGTATTTCTGTAAAAATATATTTTTTAATTACATTAGGGACTGTTTTACCACCTTCAAGTAAATTTTAGAGATAGCCCATACAAAACCTAGCAAAACGTCAACATTATTTGATGGATAAAATTTACTTGAAGGTGCCGAAACAGGCCGTAAGTATATTTTTAGTTTTTACTAGGAAACTTGTAATTAGCTTGTAATACTTTGGTTTTTAAACTTTATTTCTCTTTGTTACAGATGAAAGAAAAGCTCGAAAAATTACATAGAACTGAAAACGTGTAGTGAACTTTCTTTACCTAGTAGTAAAGTGAGATTATTTTTAGTTCTTTTTTTGTTGGTGAAGTGCGTAGGAAATTCGGTTATATGAGTGAAAAAGCGTGTCTGGAGAGGATGACGAACATTTCTCCGGAGACGAGGATCATGATGATGCGGAGCGGAGACGGGAGGCAGGGCTACCGGAGACAAGTGAGTGTACACACTACATTATATTCACTTCTTCTTCAATGGCTGGGTCATGCGTCACGCTCGTGAACGGGTTCCACCGGCGGGAATGGGGCTACTTTCTGTCTGCCCGTCTTAACATGTGGTGAATTATAATTAGGTATGCTTTCGTGGAACTTCCCCTCATTGTGGAAACACTGGATACATAGCATAGTATCTATACTTATCTAACTTGTTTTAAAAAGAGCAACCACCGACTTTCTTGCTAGTTCTTCTCGGCAGGAAGGGCATTCCGAGCCAGTGGTATTTTGCAAAAAAGTTTAAGTATTTGAATTAAAAATATTTATATTATATTCTATTCTCTTCCGTCTTGTGCTGCCAGTTCCCTGCGACTTGTCCGATGTCCGATGATTGGTCTGCCAATACGGCGCTTTCCGGTTTTAGGTTGCGACTCATACCCTGGGAACCCAACGATCATCAGACCTTCGAACTATGTGACGCGTTCATACGATAGGTAGTTTTGTTAGTGAAGACCTTTCTGGGGTTACATGCTGCGAAAAACAGAGGTATAGGGTAACTTTTCATGTTAACGTTAAGTGTGCGTAAGCTTTTATTTAGTATGCAGACGTCAAATCGTAACCTTAATCCTAAAACTGTTTCCTTCACGCCCTCTATTGAACAAAAGTGAAAATGCGGCTTATCTGTGATCAAATTCTAACAATAAGACTGTCAGTTGAACGGTGAACAAGCGTAAATAAAAAATTTTATTTTTAAATACAAGCTTTTAGTAGCTACATCATTAGACTCTGGATATCATCTAGAATCAGAGTACTTTTTATGACGAATCAAACGAGCCCAAACTCGATGGGGTTACGTCGTTTTATTTACAGAGTTCCGATAGCCATCTTCCGTCTCCATCATCAGATCAGCTCCATGTCACAATAATATTGCATAGTCATCCGATTTACACATAAATGCAAAATTTCAGCTCGATCAGAAACCGGGAAGTGGGTCTAATTCATCTTGACCCAAACAAACAAATAAAAAAATAAACTGGTCAAGCTAATTATAAAAGCTTGTAACAATAAATTGACTAGAGGCGTAGATCAGACCATAGAAGTTACCGATCCTAAACTTATGGCATAAACTTATCAATTATCATAATAATATTATTACTACGTATAAATCGATGAATAAAGGCGTTTCTAAGTCCTTAAAAGCACCATAATCCTACTTTATTATCAACTCTATGCATAATCCATTTAATTAGGTAATCATTTTTCGATCCAAGATTGAATTTGATTGCCCGATCAAACGTTGACGGTTCAAACTCCACCAATAATGTTGTACCCACACCTAACACAAGCTTTATCTACTCGTAAGCTTAGTTTTAACGGAAAGGAAATACTTAATATTAATATTTTTAGCTTTACAAAAATAAAGAAAAGTTTGAAATAGATTTAATTCTTTCTTAAAACCAAATTAACTAGAAATACCACGTAAAACTTTTCATTTTTATTTCACAGCAGCTTATCTGTTATTGGTATTGCTAATCATTATAAGGGTAGTGCCACATAAGTGTACGTAATTTGCTTTATACGGCTTCAGGCGTTGGCAATTCAATCAAATTGCATTCATGCGGTTTTCCTATTTGATTTGCTGAGGCAATAAATATTATCGTAGCTTCTGAGAATGATAATATTGAAATTTTTCAATTATTAAATTTACGACCTTTCTATAACTACTCTTTACTTTTACTTTTAAGTTTAAAACTTTCTATTCTTATTACCCGCGACTTCGTACGCGTGGATTAAGGTTTTTGATTTCCGCAGAACTCTTTAATTTTCCGTATTTAATTATATTTTAATCCTGGGTATAAGATATCTGCATTCCAAATTTCAGCCAAATCGGTTTATTCTTTGAGGCGTGAAAGAGTAACAAACATCCATCCATCCATACATTCACCCATCTTCACAAACTTTCGCATTTATAATATTAGTAGGATCAGGAAGTAGGATATTTTAGCTATTCTATTCTATTCTATTATATTCTATTCTATTCTATTCTATTACTACAGTTCTCTTCTCCAATGAGAAGGGTCCATTCTGTGTGCATAGTCCACCACATATAGAACATTATGAAGAACTGTCAGGCATTCACGTTTCCTCACGAAAATTAAATTCAAAATTTTTATTTCGTGTAAGCCAACCTGTGTCTCTTATGACACGTCGAGACTCCACCGGTTCGGAATGCAGATTGAAAAGCAGCGGAGTACTAAATTCATTGGTAGCGCACCGTTGCATTGCTGTAATGCTCCTATAGGATGAGAGTAGAGACAATTTAGATATTACAAACTTCCAAATTGCTCCTGTTGGAAATCGAACCAGATCTCAATTTTAAAAGACAATAGCGTTGTTCGCTGCGCCATATTGTTTTATCTGCTCATCATCATCATGAGCAACTAATTAACGTCTCACTACTGAGCGCAGGTCTCTTCCCAGAGAAGGGTTATAGGCCATACTCTACCATGTTATCCCATTGCGAATTGGTAGACTTCACACACCTTTGAGAACATTATGAAGAACTCTCAGGCATGCAATGTTCCTCACGAGGTTTTCCTTCACCTTTGAAGCTTGTTTTGAATCGTTTGAATTTCCGGTGTTCCACCACAGCCGAGGATTGCTTATTATTATCAAACTTCTTAACACTATCCCACAACCTCAGCATATTTGTGGTACACTTTACTGAAAAACTATCACGCCTATAGATTGTGCTTTAACATAGTAATTCAACTTTATATCCAGATGTGTTATCTGTCAAAAATATAATATTTTATAACCATTAAAAAAAATTAACATTAACAATTTTTTATTCATTGGATAGAATGTTATTGTACTACTAACGCCATCTGTTAGAAAACCAAAGAGTTAACATCGCTGCAACAGAACATAATACCCGATAAAAAAACTACGTGAGCCCTCATAAAGCTCAGTATTTTGCAAGTAATGTAGATTTGGCAGCCGACCAATTCGTACAAGGAGCGTGCGTCTTGACCTCTACACTCCACAGCCGGTTTATATCAGCTGGTCAATCATTGCTAGTCTCAATTCTAGTGATTGGATTGCTGTGTTTGGTGATTCTGCAACAATGCATTCTAGCCAATGATGAGAGAGTATCGACCAATCAGAGGTGATTGCGATTATCACATACAGTTTTTGCAATTCACGAAGGCGAGTGAGCTTTACTTGTGGTTACTTCGTGTACATGCACATTGCATAAGTGTGCGTGCCTGTCAAAGCCTAGGTGGGAGCGGGCAGGCGCGAGCATTGCGCTCGCTCACACTTATACAGATACGACACACACACAACCATCAGTCTGTCGCCCTCGTGAATCGCAAGAACTACAACACATTGCACTGTTGCAATCATTTTTAGACAATCCCGCGGCAGTGTCTACAATATCCACTAGTGGGTGTGGGGAGTTCCTATGGTGAATTCGAATCACTTGTCCTTTTACTATTTATTATTTTTGACCTAAAACTGTTTCAGTTTCAATATAAAATTATTTTCCTTGTTAAAAGAATAATAGCCAAGCTGAATTTGACTAATATTCTCCACTCTCTTTACTTTTAAGTTTTCAGTCCGGCCGAAAAGTCCCAATAGCCTAATGGGCTATTGGAACTTTTTAAAATTATTGATTTGAATATAGGTATCAACAGAAATCTTCCACTTATCTCTGGTATCGATTTATCTCTAAATTATTTACTTCCGAAAACTATCAACATAGTTTTATTTTAATAAATTTGTTTTGACAGTTATGGTATATGAGTCAGGATTCGAGATACATCTCTAGGATTTGATGCGTATATAAATCCCTTCTATAGTAATACACATTACGTAGTAATGCGAAAGTACTAACTCTTATTTTATTTTATTTGAACTCTGATTGTCTGCAACCTTTTCGCACTTAAATTGTTGCACCGATTTCGACATCATTCGGCAGTGAAATTAGTTGTATCCTGAGGAAGGACATAAGAAACTTTTATCCCATAATATCAAGGCGTTTATATGGGATTAGAAAATCTTTAAAAAATCTTTTAGGGTTTTTCGTGGACATAGATATTGCCCGAGTCTTGTACGTGTGAAAAAAGTTTTATCCCGCTGGAACCCTTGGTTTTTCCCGGGATAAAAAGTTAGCCTACTTTTTGTGTTCGACGTGATTTCGAGTTGAGAATCTGGAGGGTGACTTTTTACCCGACACCAAAAGCACCCAGGGAGTTTTAAAAACTTACTCCACGCGGATGAAGTCGCAGGCAAAGCTAGTATTCTTATAAATAAGTAATACTAAATGGTAACCCTATATGGCATATCAAAATGTAAGTCAGTATGTCGATCATTGACCCCATCCCAAATGCTCCGACATCCAGCAGGGGCAATTAGGGACGGACATCGTTTCCGGGATTACATATCGAGTTGTCGATATCATACATCGTAAATAAACGATTACGTTTTATGAGTTACAACATTAGATTGATTAGTGTTTTCTGTATTGACGGATCTCTATTTTCAAAGGGTATTGAGTTACTGTTGCGCTATCGTTTATGAAACGATTGTGTCGATTTATCGATATATGATATCCAATTGGGTAACTGTAGTTTCAAATCGTATCTTGCAGTAACAGATGAAGAAATTTCATTAAATTTAATTGAATTGTCTGTGCATCTTAGATAATCTATTCAATTAATTACGAATGTTGTTTGTTTAAAATAATAATGTTAGTGATTTAACACCAAAACATGTTTTAAAGTTATTTGTTCTATAAGATTGTATATTCGTGTATACTATCGGAAAATCAGTTGTTTCTTTAGAAAATATAATACATTTGTATCAAATTTGATTTTATTGATCTACTTCTAAAGTTGAATAGATTTTAATAATAATGTTTTATTACACTAATCTAGTTCAAAATTACTCATTCTGTTTAAAAAACGGGAAGTCGCTAGGCGCAAAGTTATTATGCATCGTAAAGAAAATAAGTTTTTATTATCGTTCTATGAAGATTGATTGGCGGAGTTTATAGGAAAGTCTTTTATGACTTAATGCCTTTTTGATGTCTTCCGCTCTTGTGTTGTTCTAGCTTTAATTGGATCATCATTAAGCTCGTGTTAGGACTGTTGATTAGAATAAAGGAACATTAAATTCTTTCTTTAGCCTTGATTGCTTTACTATTCTACTCCTTTCTAATGTGATTACATTTGCTTATAAATTAATTAAGTTTATTTTAATTATGTATAAAATTTTTGATCGTTGATAAGTTAACGTTTCAATGTTATCACCCTTGATGGTAAGTGATCATGTAGTTTAATTATGTCAGTTCAGTTTGTAAATACATTTTGTAAAAACGACCCTTTATTTTTCCGGTCAACATACTAAGATATAAAAATATTAATAACTTATCGATAAAAAGCACATCACTAGCCTCCATAACACTCACGAGAGGTGGAAACATTGATCGATTCCCGACAGGCTAGGCTTATATCGGTACATTTGAGCGCGGTTCAGGGATGTGATATGTTATCGTCATATCACGTTAATTAATAGGTAGGTAATGTAGTGCGGCGACGTCTTCATTAATTATGCCGCTCTTTAAATAAAAAAACTTGAGAGGTGTCAAGGGACACCCGGATGGAACGAAGTTCCTTTCGATTAATTAATATGGCATTGTGTTCAATATTTTCACACTACAATATTAGATCTCCGTAGCCTTGTGGTTTCTACAGTCGCTAAACAGTTAAAGGTCGATGGTTCGAATCCCAGCTCTACAGACTGAATTTTCTATTTTCAATTTTATTTTAAATAATTTCTACATGTGGAATTTTTCCCTAAATTTTTTATTTTTATTATTAATTTATTATTTAATTCAAAATTCAAAATTCAAAATTCAAAATCATTTATTTCATGTAGGCCAACCTGTGGCGCTTATGACAAGTCATGACTCTACCACCGGTTCGGAAAGCGGATTCTGCTGAGAAGAACCGGCAAGAAACTCAGCAGTTGCTCTTTTCAAAATTACACATTTTACAATATTTTTTTGTAGGTAATATGTATTTACATTTTAATAACTTTTTATAATATCTTGTGGGCAGCTGGATGCCATGCCGATTTACCCCATGCAACTTGTTAGAATAGAATATTTCCAACAATACGATGATATAATATTTATAGAACAACTCCAAAAATACACAAGTACAATATTCAATACATGTCAAGACTGGCAGACCAGCAGCCCTGCTTCCGACTGTGGCACCCGTTCACGAGTATGACGCATGATCCAGCCATTGCTTCGCTCAACCATATTTGATAAATAAATTAATAATAAAAATAAAATTATTTTTAATCAATATTGTACCGCGAAAATACCGAACACAATGCCAAATTCACATTCAAAAGTGTCGGTTTCAAAAAAGTGTCGATCAGTGTCGAGTGTCGGTTCAATTTTGTCTTAATTTTTTCCGTCTGGCCCCCTTCCGCACCGTGCGATAAGGAACTACATTCCAAAACATTTATTCAGCCTTTAACAACAACTAAGTGTTTAAGATTAAGAACAAACAAAATATAAACAGACATAAACTTAATCACTAAATAGGGTAAGTCCGGGGTAGTTGGCCATAGTTTTTTCTAAGCTCTGTCAGAAATCAATTACATATGTTTTTATAATTATATTTATTTCTAATTAAACTTTGAACAATCAACTATGATATTATAAACATGAAACTAACAATTTCTAATGAGATCACCTAATTAATTTAAGTTTTTTTAAAATCACAATTGGCCATCTCTCCCGAGGTGTCCGGGCGTGATGGCCATGGCATTAGAGGTAAGATGGCCATAACTTAATTCTAGCCTCACAATTACTTTTTGGTCTTATTTTCTACTTTGAAGTCTTCTTTTCTCTTGACCACATCTGGAGCACATACTATCAAATTCAGTACAGTGTTCGTGAACCCAAAACTGGCACACTGTATGCTGAAGCCAGTCTTCGAAGAGAAGTATTTCGTAGTAGTTTTCACCACACCCACCACAGTTGTCTTTTTCGTCTAACTTTCTTTTCTTATAATTATCTGACAACATTGTTAATGGAATTTCGTCACTACTATCAGATAGTCTTCGAATGGCTTTTCTTTTTTTTTTGCCTTTTATTGTCTACTTTTCCTTCTTTATTTTGGCAGATTTTTTTACGTTTTACTTTTTTAGACTTTTTTCTGCAGCATTCTTTCTGGTATTGATGTATTTTTCCGAAGTAAATAGCGTTCCAACTTGCTTTGCTCGTTTAAGTCAGTGTTCACGGAGACTTTTGATTTTGTGGAAACGACTTCAGGGCTATAACTTGTATCACTTCTTGGTTCATAAGAACAACCTGGTATAGGTGCCTCTACATTATCATATTATCATATTATCATATCATTATTATTATTAAAAGCAGCTGCTTTTAGTGAGTCTTCTGATCAATTTCGTCAGGTTTCCTCCTCCTCGTCCTTATCTCGCAGCCACTGCCTTTCTCTTGTATTTATTAGACATCTAAAACAAATATGAAAAAAATCGATTATTTGAATAAAACATCATTTCTGAACCATGACTCTATGGCTATCATATACCGACTGCAATTGGCCATCTCTCCTTTTTTTCTGGGAGAGATGGCCACAACGAAAACTAAAAAAAGTCAAAACACGAAACAAATAATTTTGATTCTATAACCAAGTATTGTTCGTATTCTTTACAATAAATACAAATATCACCATTATTTTAAGAAACTAACACCACAACCATGTAAAATAATTACCATCTGAAAAATATTCACACTAGATAAAACAAAAACAAGGGATTTACTTACTTTTTCTTTTCTTTTCGCCAAATTTTTTGCCGTACCGTTGCCCTCACGCACGACGCACAGCGAACTAAACGCTAAACAGCGACATATAACCAACGAGTCTTTGAAATATTTCGATGGGCCATCTCTCCCATATGGCCATCTACCCCGGAATTACCCTAATATTATTTTGTTCCTAAATGTTAAAGCTGAAAAGACTACTAAGTGTTTAAGAACAAATAAAATATAAACAGACATAAACTTAATCACTAAATAATATTATTTTGTTCCTAAATGTTAAAGCTGAAAAGACTACTAAGTGTTTAAGAACAAACAAAATATAAACAGACATAAACTTAATCACCAAATAATATTATTGTTGGTAAATGTTAAAGCTGAAAAGGTTACTGCCTCAGCATAATGCTGCAACATTAAAATGCTGATGCTTTAAGGAACTAAATACACGTTCTAACTAATAAGATAGTCCTAGTAGTAGACTATAGTTCAAAGAGCTGATGGTCGTTGGGGTCAAGGTGCTGGAGTGGCGACCCCGCACCGGGAAGCGCAGTGTTGGCAGAACCCCCCACTAGGTGGACCGATGACGTCAAATGAGTCGCAGGGAGCCGCTGCTTGTTTCTTGTAGGTATACCTACCAGGCATAGCAGTAATAGCCCTGTGGTTAGGGCTGCGGTCTCCTATTCGGGGTCACAGGTTCGATCCCGGGCACGCACCTCGGACTTTTCGGAGTTATGTGCGTTTAAGGAATTAAATAACACATGCTTCAACGGTGAAGGAAAACATCGTGAGGAAACCTGAGAGTTCTCCATAATATTCTCAAAGGCGTGTGAAGTCTACCAATTCGCATTAAACCAGCGTGGTGGACTATGGCCTATAACCCTTCTCTGAGAGGAGACTTGCGCTCAGTAGTGAGAGTGAGACGTTAATGGGTTGTTCATGAACATGATGTACGTACCAGGCGAAAAAGCCAGTAATTTTTTTTGCCCCGACCCGGGAATCTAACCCGAACCTTATCAGCTGTAGTCAACGTGTGAACAATTAGACCAACGAGGCAGTAACCTATTTTTATAGTTAAAATAGTAAAATAGTAATAGTAAAATTCAGTTAAGTTACGTTCCCTCAAGTTGGTTGAGCGAAGCAAGTAGCAACCCAACTGCAACGGCTGGATCATGCGTCATGCTCGTGAACGGGTGCCACGGCGGGAATGGGCCTACTTTCTGTCTGCCCATCTTAATATACTGTATTGAATTGTAAGTAGGTATGCATTTTTGGAACTTCCCTTTATCGTGGAAACACTGCATACATAGCATAGTATTGTAAAATTGTTTTAAGAAGACCAACCGACGAGTTTCTTGCTGGTTCTCGCAGGAAGGGAATTCCGAACCAGTGGTAGACTCATCGACGATTCATAAGCACTTGTAAAAAGTTTATTTGAATAAAAAATATTTCTATTCTATTCTATTCATTCATTCATCATTAGCAACCCATCAACGGCTCACTACTGAGCGGAGGTCTCCTCTCAGAGAAGGGTTATAGGCCATAGTCCACCACGCTGGCCCAATGCGAATTGGAAGACTTCACACACCTTCAAGAACATTATGAAGAACTCTTAGGTGTGCAGGTTTCCTCACGATGTGTTCCTTCGCCGTTGAAGCAAAATATATTTAATTGCTTAAACGCACTTGACTCCGAAAAGTCAGAGGTGCGTACCCGGGATTGAAAATGTGACCCCCCGAATAGGAGACCATAGTCCTGACTACTAGGCTATCACTGCTTATGCTGCAGCTATTCTATTCGGGTGATGCGGATTGTTACGTTTTCCCTCAAATATGGTTGAGCGAAGCAATGGCTGGATCATGCGTCATGCTCGTGAACGGGTGGCATCAGCGGGAATGGGGCTACTTTCTGACTTCCCGTTTTATGTGTCGAATTATAATTAGGTATGCTTTTTTGGAACTCAATGTGGAAACACTGCATACATAGCATAGAATTGAATTGTAAACTTGTTTTGAAAAGAGCAACCGCCGAGTTTCTTGCTGGTATCTCGGCAGGAACGGCATTCCGAACCAGCGGTAAATTCATCGACTATTGAAAAGCCCGTAAAATTTTATTTGAATAAAATATATTGGAACGTAGTTCCTTATCGCGCGGTGCGGAAGGGGGCTAGACGGAAAAAATTAAGACAAAGTTGAACCGACACTCGACACTGATAGACACTTTTTTGAAACCGACACTTTTTTGAATGTGAATTTGGCATTCGAGTGTTCGGTATTTTCGCGGTACAATATTGGTGAAAATGGAAAATTCGGTCTGTCGAGCTGGGATTCGAACCATCGACCTTCGGCTGTTAGGCGACTGCAGAAGCCACAAGGCTACGGAGACCCATTATTGTACACTCGAATGCCAAATTAATTAATCGAAAGGGACTACGTTCCATCCGGGTGTCCCTTGACACCTCTCAAGTTTTTTTCTATTCTATTCTAGTCAGTATCTTGTTTGAACTGTATAATATCTCCTCAGATCCTGGCCGCGCTGGCGGTGTCGCTGGGCCCGTTCGCGGCGGGGCTCAGCAAGGGCTACATGTCGCCCGCCATCGCCTCCATGCAGGAGAACAGGCACAACGCCTCCTTCACCGTCAGCGACCAGCAAGCCAGCTGGATCGCCAGCCTCAGCTTACTGGGTAACATCTTCTTTTTTATTAATTAACTAGCTGATGCCCGCGACTTCGTCCGCGTAGATTTAGTTTTTAAAATCCCGGAAAATCAAGAAGTTCGATTTTCCGGATGTCTATGTCACCCTCCAGGTTCTCAACTATACCTATCCAAACAATCACGTCAATCCGTAGCTTTGTTGCAGCGTGATTGACGGACAAACTGACAAACAAACACACTTTCGCATTTATAATATCAGTAGGAATTAGTAAAGAAGAGTTAATACTACGATAATAAAGGCGATCCAATAAAATATAAGAAAACAAAACCTACTTTTGTGACTTAAATGTGATAGTTAGATGTATTCACTCGGGGACTTTTTGTAGAGAATAATGAATACTTTAATCATGTAGTACATAATTTTTATATCATCAATAGTTTTCTCAGCACACGCCAAATAAGGCATATTATAGGCAAAATTTTGCTACTTTGGGTTACATTATTGCAATTTTCTTAAGGATCTCTAATTTTTTTGAAAATTATAGCCTATGTTACTTCCTGATAACTTAGCTTTATATTGGTGAAAAATGGTTAAAATCGGTCCAGTAGTTACAGAGCCTATACGGTACAAACAAACAAACAAAGAAACAAAAAAAATCTTTCCTCTTTATAATATTAGTATAGACTAATATAGATAATAAATAAAGCCTTTTAAAACATTTTGTCAATTTAAAACTTAACATGTACATTATTTTATCTCTCATAATTATTAACTCATAATCCTTTTAATTTTTAATTTTAAAATCCTTTATTATCCTTAATTATTGGAGTGAAAACTTCTTAAGGCGCGTTGAGCACTTCCTTGGGTGAGCAAAAAACATTTATTTCGCGTCATCGTCACCTTCACAATCGTCACCTGGAGATTTCAGTAAGCGTTCAACATTTTAGAAGTTCCCAAGCAACCTTGTACAGCGCAGCGGGCAAGCAGCCGCCTTCCTTACTGTTTAATGTATGATGTCGCAGGTTCGAATCTCACTCACGCAATCGTGCACTGTCACGATTTTCTTATTTGTTTTAAAATATTAGCAAATCTAGTTTTCAGTTCTATCGGCAGTCCCTAAGACTGCTAATTCTTTTTTTATCAAAGTATTAACCTACACTTAAGGTAATTTATCCGAATAAATTTTTAAATACATGTCAAAAATTCTGAGGCTGGCGGGATTCGAACCCACATCTCTTGGGAATCGCGCCCTAGTGTGTTAAAAATAAACTGATTGAAGTAGACATACATATTATCATTAATTTCGATGCTGATGTGTAATTCGTTCGCGGTTTTGGTGTAAAGCCAACAGTGTTTTTGTTTCTTTGTGGTGTCATCATCATCATCATGATACCTCTAAGTAGGTAGGTATACCATTTTCCAGCATCTTATCTTACTAATACTTAATCACGCTACAACAGACCTGTGGGTGGATGTGATTTTTTGTATGGGTATAGCCGAGGACCCGGAGATTGACAAAGAGTTCCCGCGGGATTTCAAAAACTAAATCCACGCGGACAAAGTCGTGGGCATCAGCTAGTTATAAAATAAATTATGGATTTTCTAACTTAGTTAATGGATGTAGCTGTAACTTATTATAGCATGGGAGGCCTCTTGCGTAATAATAACTCATTAACTTTAATGAGATTCTCTAATAACCCTTTATAAAATTCGTCTCGCGTAGACGATAAATAAATGTCGCTCATACGATTTAAATAAAATCTACAAATGTAATAAGGTATGTAGTTGATTAAGTAAGTCGGTTTGTTTGTTTATTTATAAGTAGCTCATGTAACCAGGTGTACTTACAAAGTGGAATAAATCAGTGCATAGCTATTTTATGTTTTATTGGACCGCGCGACGCGATGCGTGTAGCATTTAATGTTACAATTGCATTAGATTCCTCCACCACAGTATAGATTGGAGTCAGAGCCACCCATATAAGTACCAAATAATGTGAAAAAAGTTGGTTGTCTGTAAAGTCGGTTTACGGACGATAGTTTTATGTGATTACGTCATAAAGAAACATTGACGATGACCGGCGGGCGGCACTAGCCAACTCTTGGGCCGATCTTGCCTCTCTATCGCTTGTTCCGCGCTCTCGCTTGCACGCTCAGACTCAGGCGGAACGTGATTTTTCGTGCGTGCAGGTGTTTATCGATTTATAAGACGTTATCACGTCAAAAAATTATCACACAGTTCATGAATTTCTTATTTCTTATTGACAAATAATATAGAAGTAATTGGCTTTGTTTTAGCTGCCCACAAAGTGGGGTAACAATAATTTATTAAATTATACGAGTATTATACTAATATATTCATATAATTAATAAACTAAATTGTAAGTTCTTGCCGCTCTTCTCAGCAGAATCTTCTTTCTGAACCGGTGGTGGTAGAGTTTTGACTTAAGTTAGTGGCTCTTACAAAAGGATGCAGCTTATAATGAACTAAAGTCGTACATATAAAAAATCATCAGTTAATCAAATACAGTCTATCTCTATGAAGCTAGAACGCGCTAAATTAACCACAAGAATGTATAATGCATAATCGCGTTAAAACAGGTGATCCTACATCGCGATAGGGAAATAATAATACCGAATGATTGATTAATACCAATACTAATTCCAAAACGATGCAATTAGACCAGTTGGTCCTATCGTATATTGCAAATTTCAGCTAATCTTATCTTTAATACTTTATTCTTTTTTTCCTGAAATTCTTTATTGGTACATACTAAAGTAATGTTTACAATTCTATCTATCTCATTGAAATGTTAAATTATCTGTCTTTCATCTTACTATCATGTTAATTAATTCTTAAGTCATGGGATAAGAATGTAGGATAATCTAGTTCTAATTTATATATAATACTGTAAGCTGGTCGTGAAACCCGAGCGCTGCTCGTTAACAAATCTAGTTCATTACAATAATAGCTCTGCGCTGAAATGTGGGGCGTCACCAATGCACCCGGCTTATAATATGCCAATATTTTTACATACAGACCAATATTTAAACAAAAAGGCGATTCTATTTTTTAGAAATAAATAAAAATTAAAGTAGGATGTTTCCTACTCATCATACCAGTCGACATCCAACGAGTATCCACCACCAATCCAGATGGTTCACGTGCAATTAGGTTTTTAAAAATCCATCCGGCGCTAACACTTCATCAATAGCCTATAACAGTCCACTGCTGGACTAAAGGCCTCTCCCAAGGGGAGGGTTTGCCCGTAATCCCCACGCGGGGCAGACGGGTTGGTGATCGCAGTAGATGGCAGTAGTAGCACAGAGGACGCTGCTGCCCGTTCTCCGTTATATTCCCTTAGTCGCCTCGTACGACACCCGCGGGAAGAGGAGGGGTGGTGACAACTGTATTCTGATCTGCCGTCACCACACGGCACAACTTAGTTTATTAACGGCGCTAACACTTAGTTTATTTAAATAAAAAGTACTTAGCCTATATGTCACTGTCCTCAACTATGGCCTGAGACTTTGAATAGAATAGATATCCTAATGTCGGATACTTTACGTCTGTCTGTTACCATTCACGATCAAAGCGCTAAACGTTTTTAAACATTTGGCACAAAGTTATCTTACAACCTAATAGCTATAAATGCCCAAAAATCTTTCAGAAATGCATGAATGGTGTAAATGGATCCATTTACACGGATAAGTTATGAGCAAAATGTGTTTTTTAGTATCCACTTCTGTTTATTTAGTCTCTGTGTCTTTCAACAGTGAGTATTCCACGTACGCGACGTGGAAACGCGTTCGATTCTCGTTTGAAGCAATGTCGTAGGCGTGGTGAATGGAGTACGAATAGGTACAAATACTATAGGTAAAAATTTTACGTTTAGCTTCCCCGTGAATCCCAATAATATTATGTAGGTATTACAATATGGTCAATGAATAGTATTCTATTACACATTATGAATAAACAGAATAGAAATATTTTTTATTCAAATAAACTTTTTGCAATTGCTTTTGAATCGTCTGACTCTACCACTGGTTCGGAATCCCCTTCCTGCCGAGAAGAACCAGCAAGAAACTCGGCGGTTGCTCTTTTCAAAACAAGTTTACAATACCATAGATACTATGCTATGTATGCCGTGTTTCCACAATGAGGGGAAGTTCCAAAAATGCATACCTACTAACAATATAATATATCTTAAAATAGGCAAACATAAAGTAGCCCCATTCCCGCCGGTCGCACCCGTTCACGAGCATGACGCATGACCCAGCCGTTGCTTCGCTCAACCATATTTTAGGGAACGTAACAACCCGCATCACAGGACACTGACGACGATAGAACGAAGACGACAATGGAGATATATTTTCATGGTGTTATACTCTATTGGGTATTTTAGGTAAAAGAATAGGTTTTTGTCAGTTTTGCCACAGTCACTAATGCGATGACTGATGTTCAGTATCATTAACTAATACAAAAGCTACCTATCGTCTAAATAGCCCCTTATTTATCAAATATGTAAGCACCTTAATTCTGAAAACACATAAAATACAATATAAAATTTAACATTAATGTGAAAGCACAAAAACCGCATTAAATAATAAATAATCGGTTAGTTATAATAGTGACTTTCTCTTAAGACTTTCTATCATAACTTTCGATCTTCCTAAACTGTTATTTAAAGCCTACCTTATCGCAAATTAAGTGAGCATTAAACGATGATTGGAGTTAACCCTACTTTGACATTACAGTAATTAGTTTTTGTATTTGACTTGGCTTCTAAATATTATTTAGTAATGAAACTCACTGCTTGCAAAGCTAAGCAGTGATAGCCTAGTGGTTAGGATAGAGGCACATAGTTCGAAGAGCTGCTCAGGCGCAGACTACTTGATGCTGCAGGATCAGCTTAAATATAAGGAAATAATCCTATAAGTAACAATACACCAAATCAAATCAATCGCATCAGTGAAAGTAAAGCTATTGCATAGCTTTTATCGCGGGCTTTGAACTAGGACAAACAGTTTGAGCGCGGCGACCGAATCAAGAAATTCCGTAACGAAAATAAACCTAACATTTAGAGGTTCATAAGTAGCTCTGTTTAGCGCAGTGGGCGAGCGGCCGCTTTCTTTACCGTATGGTGTATGATGTCGCAGGTTCGAATCTCACTCGCGAAGTAGTGACAGTGCGCTGTTCGTGTTTGTTTGTTTTTTAATTATTTTTTTGCATAATTTTTACCATGCAAAAAAAATATTGCATAAATATTATAATTGCATAAGTTGATAAAAAATGCTATGCAATAGCTTTACCGCGCAGTCCCCGAGTGCCACTTAATTTTTTTAATCAAGTAGTAAATGTGCTGATGATTTTCAAACGCCTGAGCAGCTCTTCCAACTATGTGCCTCGCTCATTTCCACTTCAGCTTTGCGAATTGCTGAGCTACATTTTTGGAAGTTCCCCTCATTGTGGAAACACTGGATACATAGCATAATATCTATTGTATTGAAAACTGGTTTTAAAAAGAGCAACCGCCGAGTTTCTTGCTGGTTCTTCTCGGCAGGAATTCTAAACCAGTGGTAGATTCATCTGACTATTCAAAAGCACTTCATCATCATCATCATTATCAACCCATCAACAGCTCACTACTGAGCGCAGGTCTCCTCTCAGAGAAGGGTTATAGGCCATAGTCCAGCACGCAGGCCCAATGCGAATTGGCGGACTTCACACACCTTCAAGAACATTATGAAGAACTCTCAGATGTGCAGGTTTCCTCACGATGTTTTCCTTCTCCGTTGAAGCAAGTGATATTAAATTGCTTAAGCGAACTTGACTCCGAAAAGTCAGAGGTACGTACCCGGGATCGAACCTGCGACCCCCCGAATAGGAGACCACAGTCCTAACCACGAGGCTATCACTGACCACGAGGCTATCACTGCAAAAGCACTTGTAAAAGTTTATTTGAATGAAAAATATTTATATACTATTCTATTCTATAGCCCTAATATAGACTATAGCCCTAGATGTTTAGGATTATCAAAGAAAAATACCTGAGTGCACAGTAGGTACTCGAAGCACAGAATATATAATAGTACTACGTATTCGAAGGTAAAAGTAAACTTCGCCTACGTATTCTCTGCTCTCGGGCACACAGACGTGCGGACAAGTTAATTGTTAGCTTATTAATGTGTTTGCTTAGTTATTTATCTCGGTTGTTTAACTTGTCCGCGTAGCTTACCGAACAAGACTAACAACCTCTCAAGAAGCTCCATCAGGTTCGGTTTCCGGACTAAGATTATATTTCCAAGGTCCAACCGAGTCGCAGGCAGATGCTAGGATATAGGCGGCGCAAGTCCGTGATGGTTTGTTATTGTTATTTTTGAATTCCTCTCCGTTATTCTTACTAATCATCATCATCATCATTATCAACCTTTAGATGTCCACTGCTGGACATAGGTCTCCTGCATGGACCTCCACAGGCCTCGGTCTTGCGCCGCCTGAATCCAGCGGCTCCCTGCGACTCGTTTGATGTCGTCGGTCCACCTAGTGGGGGGTCTGCCAACACTGCGTTTACCGGTGCGGGGTCGCCACTCCAACACCTTGGACCACCCTCCAACATTCTTACTAATAATCCTTACTAATATTATAAATGCGTAAGTGTGTTTGTTTGTTGGTTTGTCCTTCAATCACGCCGCAACAGGGCTACGGATCGACGTGATTTTTTGCATGGGTATAGTTGAGGACCTGGAGAATGACATAGGCTACTTTTATGCCGGAAAATCAAAGAGTTCCTGAGGAATTTTAAAAACTAAATCCACGCAGACGAAGTCGCGGGCATCAGCTAGTAATACCATAAATGAAGCGAAAGATTATTATATAAGTTGGTTCGTCTTTCAATCGCACATCTACGAATTGACTGGAATTGATGGATGAGCTACTTAAAGTGTGGCCTGATAAACGAAAAGCGACTTTGGGATTTTTCAAACAAGTATAACAGCAAAAACTATAACCCGACTACTTAAATTAGATGTAACATCCGTTATATTGATTTTGTTCGTATAAAATGTAACCTATGTGACCCGGACCATCATAACGAATCGATTGAGATCTCACTCACCAAAACCGGCTCAGTACATGGGTACATATTATACGAAGTAAGGTAGTTGAAATCCAAACGGACGGTCGCGAGCAAACGCTAGAAATACTTACCATCATACGGATCATGCGTCATGCTCGTGAACAAGTCCCACCGGCTGGAATGGGGCTACTTTTTGTCCGCCCGTCTTAACATGTATTGAATTGTAGTATGCATTTTTGAATCTTCCCTTCGTTGTGGAAATATTCTAACAAGTTGCATGGGATAAATCGACTTGGCATCCAGCTACCCACAAGATAGTTTAAAAAACTTATTACAATGTAATACTACACAATAATATTGTAAAATGATTATTTTGAAAAGAGCAACTGCTGAGTTTCCTGCCGGCTCTTCTCAACAGAATCCGCTTTCCGAACCGTTAGAGTCACGACGTGTCATAAGAGCCCACAGGTTGGCCTGCGTGAAACAAATAATTTTGAAGTTTGAATTCAGTATATCGGTACACAGGTACACAGACGAATGGGCAAGTTAATTGTTAGCTCTAGCTAATAGTTAGCTCGTATTTGCCTACGGTGTTTGTGTCGCGACTATTTGTCTTGTCCACGGCTCGCTGCTCACGGACGGCGGACTGCGGTCGGCGGACAAGACTAACGATACTTTGGACTTTACAGTTTAAACTTTCGCAACTAAATTACTTGGCTGTTGTAGAGTTTGTTTACCTATTGGTTGATAACTTCCAATTTTTTTTTAAAGAATATCAGCCAAGTTGAAGGTTGACTAATATTCTCCTCTCCCCTCCAATTAAGCGGAAAACTTGTGTTAGGAGTGGGTACGACAATAGTGCAACGGGTGGGATTCGAACTTGCGACCTCAGTTTTCAGTCCGGACCTTTAACCGTTGGGCTATTGAGGCTTATATTACTTGGCTGTTGTAGAGTTTGTTCACCTGTTGGTTCATTAATTGATTCATTCATTAGCAACCCATCAACGGCTCACTACTGAGCGCAGGTCTCCTTTCAGAGAAGGGTTATAGGCCATAGTCCACCACGCTGGCCCAATGCGAATTGGCGGACTTCACACATCTTCGAGAACATTATGAAGAACTCTCAGGTGTGCAGGTTTCCTCACGATGTTTTCATTCACCGTTGAAGCAAGTGATATTTAATTGCTTTAACGCACTTGACTCCGAAAAGTCAGAGGTGCATACCCGGGATTGAATCTGCGACCCCCCGAATAGGAGACCACAGTCCTAAGCACTAGGCTATCACTGCTTCACTAGGCTACACCTGTTGGTCGATAACTGCCAATTTAATGTTCTGCCGCGTTTAACGAACTGATGTCCGCGACTTTTTCCGCGTGCATTCAGTTTTATCTCGTGGAAACTGTTTCACTATCCGAGATAGAAATTAACCTATGCAGGTAACTCTCCAGGTAGCCGTAGCTCTGTGGCGGCGTGATTGAAGGACAAATACAACTACACTTTCGCATTTATAATATTAGCTTTGCTATCTTAAAAGGTAAGCAAATCGCATTAAACGTTTCGGAGTAACGCATAGCTGCCCGGCTGACTGACACCATTAAGTTTGGTCTTTCACATGTAAAACGGTTTCATTTTCAGTGCAATTTGAACGGTATGCGTATCGCCAACGCCTCTCTGCGAAAAACCTCATGTTTACCTTAAGACAACCTAAGACACCTAAAAAATGAATAGATGGTAATGTAATGTCCGCTGATTCCTGTGATTTTGAGTTCGTAAAAATCCTGAAAGTAATATCTAATAGATAGATTGAAATATCCTGTGACTAGCCTCAGGAATCTTTACTAATATTATAAATGCGAAAGTGTGTTTGTTTGGTTTATCCTTCAATCACGCTGCAACAGAGCTACGGATCGACGTGATTAAATGCATGGGTATAGTTGAGGACCTGGAGAGTGACATAGGCTACTTTTTATCCCGGAAAATCAAGGAGTTCCCGGTGGATTTTAAAAAACTAAATCCACGCGGACGCAGTCACGGCCATCAGCTAGTCACCTATATCCTTGCCTTTTGATCAAATCAGTTCAGCTTCATACACGTAAAAAGGTAGATTTCACCGTTATCACTGCCGTTACACGTTTTGTCTGACCAAGCCTTTAATTAATGCAACAACATAAACTAGGCATAACAATATAGTCACCACCTTCACGTATTTTAGACGCTTGTCATTATCAGATAAACTGACAAAATATATGGTTCTGGTACCCGAATAGGTTGCGTGTTTAGAACACATTATTTGTACAACGCGTTGCGACAGCTCGGGACAATGGCTTCATTTTGTTACCGTCTTGTAACGTTAGTAGCTCCAAAGATAAATTATAGTGAAAGCAAGAGCATTATACTATTACTGTATCGATCCACAACCCATATACCTTATGTGGAGTAAAATGATAAATGTACCGCAATGCCTTGTTTACGGATAGAGTAGTTAGTCCAGTCAACGGGTAGTTGCAGCTGGAAAGTGAAGAAGAAGAAAGTGGACCTCGAGGACCCTGTGCTAAAAGAGGGGGGGGGGGGGGGGGGCTACAAAATGTTGAAATGAAATGTTGTTTTAATTATGATACCTGGTTATAATCATCAACTTTGGACACCCCCACTCAAAACACGCGGTTAGCTAATTTTGAAGAAAAAAAAATTATTTTAAATTTCGGTTTCCTTTTCGAGACTCCACGTACCTCTGATTTTTCGAGAGTTAAGTGCCTTTTAAGCAATTACTCATGTATCACTTGCTTTATAGGAAAACATCGTGACGAAACCTACATGCCTGAGAACTCTCAATAATTTTAGATTTTTAGTAAGGAGTATGAAGCCTACCATTCCGTTCTTAGCCACTGTGGAGAACTATGACTTAAATACTTCTTTTTTTTAAAGATTATTGTCTAAACTGAATTTGACTATTATTCTTTTCTCCCCTCCAAGTAAGCGGAAAGATTGCGTTAAGATTGCTAAGGACAAAAATGCAACTGATGGGGATCGAACCGTGGACCTTTAAGTTTTAAGTTAACACTTATAACCGTTGGGCTATTGAGGCGACACAAAATTAAAATAAAAAAGAGCAAAAAGAAATTCAGCTTCCGTTGCAGCGTTTGTCCGTACACTGAGACGTATAGATCTGTTTATACACACGCAAAGCTTACACTCGGTGCTTATACCGTGTACCACTGCACTGCAGAACTATTAACCCTTTGAGCCACGAACAGCTATAATACTACAAACAAATGAGAAATCGAAGTATGCTCGTGATTCCTCAACTACGCCTGAAGAAAGTCCGAAAGTCATTTGTGGGAATGAGCGTGACGTTCTATAATAAAATTCAGCTATCAGTTTTAGGCTTGCCTTACCACAAGTTGAACTCTCTGACTAAATACGCATTGCTTTATTTTTGATCTCTTTAAAATCGACGGAAAATATCTACCGCTTTTTTGTTTTGAAATAGATTGTAATCACAAGCTATTTTAATTATTATTATGTATGAAGATTTATTAAGAATTCCATGAATTAGTATACGTCATACTTAATCTTAGGCTGGTTTTACACATGTAAGATTTACTAACATACTTAGTTTACTTACGAACACACGAGAATATTTAATTCCGATTACTCATGTGCTTAAGATGCAACTTAAAAGTCTTTACTAACTATAGTCTTTACTATTGTAAATTCGTAAGTGATTACGTAGATACTTACCTACATAAAATAAAAGATGTATTGTAGTTTCTTTAATGTTTTATGTTCCTTTGTTGTGTTGGAACACAAGCCTTCCCCCAGCTGGTATGTTCGTAGCATGACAAATTGCGAGCGCGCTCGAGGCGCCAATTATGATATTTATTCAATTTAAAACAACACTACTCATGTACCTTCAGCCACAGAACAGTATAATTACATAATTACAATCAATCATTTCTATATTTTTTGTGTTATTACTAGTTTTAACCGCGACTTCGAATGTGTGGAGTTAGGTTTTAAAAATCCCGCGGAAACCTTTTGGACTTCGGCACATTTTGGAATCAAAAACTACAGGTCCTCAACTATTACTATGTAAAAAATACTTGTATCTGTACATCTGTTGCGACGTGATATAATGAAAAATCAAGTCAATTATCAGACTCACTTTCGCATTTATGATATTAGTAAAGAGATAGGCATAAATGTATTGTAATAGCTTCATAATAATATTGTAAAATGATTATTTTAAAAAGAGCAACTGCTGAGTTTCTTGCCGGCTCTTCTCAGCTGAATCAGCTTTGCGAACCGTTGGTAGAATCATGAATTGTCATAAGAGCCACAGGTTGGCCTACGTGAAATAAATAAATTTGAATTTTGTAAAAGTGTGTTTGTCTGGTACCTACGTACTATTTCACGGTCTAATAGTTGAAGTGTAACCGATCCAGACTTTGACAAAGATAAATATAGAATAATATAGAATATAGAAAAACATTTAAGCCCCTATAGAATATTTTCGACCGAGCGAAGCGAAGGTCTCTGTGTTTACTAGAGCGATTTGCACTTGTCCGTCCGTCCGTCTGTCCGTCCGTCCGTCTGTCCGTCCGTCCGTCTGTCAGAGCCTTATAACTTCTGAATTACTGAACGTAATTACTTCAATTTTAGATATGATATGTAAACCGATGGCCTCCAGCCGAAAATGAGTTAAAAAGTTATAAAAATCTTTATTTCAGGGGGGCTCTCATAGAAGCGAATGCGGAGTAAAATAAAATTTTTTGCATTTCATAGGGTTGGAGTACCTCATTTTAAAGATAATTTGGAACAGATTACAAAAGTATTTTTTTTATATTTTTTTTCCTAAAATTGACGAAATGGGGGGCTTTCAAAGTGGAGATTTTATTCGAGGCTAGATCTCTAAAACCACTTTATTTTAAAAATTGAAACTTACACATAATTTGAGTTAGGTATATTCTGTACTTGAACAACAAATACTAAGATTAGATAAATATTATAAAGAAACGAAATTATTTAAGTTTTAATGGGCATCAATGTTTTTAACAAAACTTCACTATACTGTTAATAGATGGCGCTGTCTTTAATATTGTAAATACGCATCCCATCCACGAAAGCAGATGACGATTGACGTCATCAGATTCGGCGCGTTTTAATTACAATATAATATAGTTAAAACTACCTTATGGGAATTATGGGATACCGTGAGGTCTCAGTTCGGGGCGAACCACTAGTTTTAAAGATTTTTATTTCAATGAATATTATTCAGTACATATTATATATTCTTACGTAGGTCAATGAAAGATACGATTGTTTGTAATTTCAAATGTATTCTGAAATATATATACTCGAAAGGCTTGTAAATAGCATAGCATATACTTAACTCTATAATCATTATGCGATAATGAACTTTCTGCCCTTGTCATAAGATAAAAAGGCTTTGTTTAAGTAGTTGAAACAGTAATGGCTTTTATTACCTAAGCAAAACAGAACGACTATAAACAAGGATTTAGATTGACCGAGTGTTAAATAATAGGGTTGTCAAAAATGATTTCAATATAACATATATGTTATACTATTCACCCGCGTGGATTAGATTTCCTTTTTTAATTACGTAGAAACCTTTCATTTTCGCGGGATAAATATTAATACTCCTTACACATAGTATTACCATTCCTTGCCAAACCTTTTACCCATCTGTGAAAGTACCATCGTATTCGCCTCAGTTCAAAATTCAAAATTCAAAATTATTTATTTCATGTAGGCCAACCTGTGGCTCTTATGACACGTCAAGATTCTACCACCGGTTCGGAAAGCGGATTCTGCTGAGAAGAGCCGGCAAGAAACTCTGCAGTTGCTCTTTTCAAAATAATCATTTTACAATATTAATAAGTAGCTATTACATTGTAATAAGTTTTTATACTATCTTGTGGGCAGCTGGATGGCAAGCTGATTTAACCCGTGCATCTTTGTTAGAATAGAATATGACATTTCCACAAAAATACTCCAAGGTATTTGTTTTATTAATGACTAGCTGATGCCCGCGACTTCGTCCGCATGGATTTAGTTTTTAAAAATCCCGCGGGAATTCTTTCATTATCCGAGATAAAAAGTAGCTCTCCCAGTCTGAGGAACCACTACTACATCCATTACTATACCCATGCAAAAAATCGCATCAATCCGCTGTTCTGTTGCGACGTGATTGAAGGACAAACCAACAAACAAACACATTTTCGCATTTATAATATCAGTAATGCTTTATTATAACACTTTTTATAATTGTCAAATTTTTTACCATACTTAACCAAAGACAAAATTACGTTTAGCTGTCATTTACGTTTTGTTATTCCACTGTCATTTGCGTTTTGTTATTCCATGTCAGATGCGTTTTTCTTATACCACGTTTTATAGTGACATGACGGAAACGCGGTCGAACGGGATAAAAAGTATCCTATGTCCGTCTCCTGGTTCTAAGCTACCTCTCCACCAATTTTCAGCCAAATCGGTTCATCCGTCCTTGAGTTATAAATAGTGTAACTAACACCACTTTATTTTATATATATAGATAGATAATATCTAGATAATATCTATATATATAAAATAAAGTGGTGTTAGTTACACTATTTATAACTCAATAACGGATGAACCGATTTGGCTGAAAATTGGTGGAGAGGTAGCTTAGAACCAGGAGACGGACATAGGATACTTTTTATCCCGTTCGACCGCGTTTCCGTCAAGTCACTATAAAACGTGGTATAACAAAAACGCATCTGACATGGAATAACAAAACGCAAATGACAGTGAAATAACAAAACGTAAATGACAGCTAAACGTAATTTTGTCTTTGGTTAAGTATGGTAAAAATTTGACAATTATAAAAAGTGTTATAATAAAGCATTACTGATATTATAAATGCGAAAGTGTTTTTGTTTGTTGGTTTGTCCTTCAATCACTTCGCAACAGAACAGCGGATTGATGCGATTTTTTGCATGGGTATAGTAATGGATATAGTAGTGGTTCCTCAGACCGGGAGAGCTACTTTTTATCTCGGATAATGAAAGTTCCCGCGGGATTATAAAACTAAATCCATGCGGACGAAGTCGCGGGCATCAGCTAGTAATATTCATAATTATTATGAGCTCTATCGTATTACAAACTTAGTTACTAGCTTTTGCTTGCAGCTTCGTCCGCGTTTTCCCGGGATTAAAAGTAGCGTACGTCCATTCGTGGCTCCGTTGCTGCATGATTGAAGGACAAACAAAAAAAAACACTCTTTCAAATACAGACAGATAAATGTACTTAACACACATTGCATTTTTAATTTTAAGCTATTGCATAGCTTTTATCGCGGGCTTTGAACTAGGACAAACAGTTTGAGCGCGGCGAACCGAATCAAGAAATTCCGTAACGAAAAAAACCTAACACCGTCGTTCAGTAAGCGTTCAACATCTTAGAGGTTCTCAAGTAGCTCTATTTGGCGCAGTGGGCGAGCGACCGCTTTCTTTGTATGATGTCGCAGGTTCGAATCTCACTTGCGAAGTCATCAACACTAACAGTCAATCACACTAGTGACAGTTCGCTTTTCTTGTTTGTTTGTTTTTAATTTTTTCTTGCATAATTTTTATTATGCAAAAAAATATTGCATAAATATTATAATTGCATAAGTTGATAAAAAATGCTATGCAATAGCTTTACCGCGGCAGTCCCCGAGTACCACTTAATTTTTTTTTATATACCTATATTTATATATAATACCTTGGTTTCATGCAAGGATTTTATTATTTTATGGTCTAAAATCGGTAGGTTTTAGCTAGCTACTTAGCGATTCGTCGCCCGTTCAACCCTATACGAGATTTATGCGTTTCTGGGAAACCGGCGATAAATCGTGAATTTTACGATAATTTCGCATTCACTACATATTCCCACATTTTAGTTACGCGGAATCGCCTGTAAACCTCCATGTTTGCGATCCTTCTGTTATAGTGCGTTTATCTTTGTTAGGCACAGTAATAAAATACATATTGGATTGTAGGCTTAATCCGTGCGAAGGGTCACTTATTGCAATGTTAGTGGAGCGCTGGAGTGGAGTTTGCTTTTCAATTCCATTATTTTTCCAGAAAAAAAGTAGTTAGCTCGTATGTCCCTCGTGAATCTCTGAGATATCACGAGAAAATGGCTAGACAAGATTTTGTCGGCATGGTAGCCCTACAGGGCCCTGATTCAATAACTCAGTTGCTGTCAAAAAATGATAGCCACTGACATATATTTTCTATCCATTGAAGGTTTGCTACGAAAATGATCATTTTCGTAGCAAACCTTCAATGGAAAGAAAATATATTGTGTCAGTGGCTATTATTTTTTGATAGCAACTGAGTTATAGAATCAGGGCCCAGGTCAGTTTAAGTAAATTTTATATTAAGGTATTGAATTAGTAACCTTAAATAGCTTCGCTATATTTAGTTTTATCTTTTATCTACTTAACTGATTTCCGATTAATACGGTTGAAGTACGGACGTAGCTTTTCAGTTTCTCCTGGAATAAAAATAGGTACTGAACTGATATTACCGATATGTCAATGTGTCTACTCAAAATGTCAACTCTCTCCCATAACTAAATAAAACTACGAAATGTGCTAAACGGTGAACGTTATACAGTCATGTACATTTCATGTGTACATGACCCTTTATAGCCTCGGTAATTGCTTCAAACGAAATTCTAACATTTACATACAAACTTATGAAATATGTGGACTGTTTTATTTAGGAGTACCTACTCTCCAAAATGGGACGGTTACATTTAAAGGTTACACTGAGGTTGAGTTGGTGAAGCCCCGCCTAAAACATAAACCTACAAAATTAAAAAAATAGAAACAAGCTTTTATTCTTATTTTCCAAATTATTCATAGTAAGTATTTATTAAGTATTTATAGTGATAGCCTAGTGGTTAGGACTGTGGTCTCCTATTCGGGGGGTCGCAGGTTCGATCCCGGGTACGCACCTCTGACTTTTAGGAGTCAAGTGCGTTTAAGAAATTAAATATCACTTGCTTCAACGGCGAAGGAAAACATCGTGAGGAAACCTGCACATCTGAGAGTTCCTCATAATGTTCTTGAAGGTGTGTGAAGTCCGCCAATTCGCATTGGGCCATCGTGGTGGACTATGGCCTATAACCCTTCTCTGAGAGGAGACCTGCGCTCAGTAGTGAGCCGTTGATGGGTTGCTTATGATGATGATGACGATGAACCGGAGAAGATATTACAGTGCACAAGACGTGTATGCGTTTACACTTCTAGTACCTACTAGAACTGCACTTCGAATCGCAGAATAGGTTTTTGAAGGGAGCATTGATATATTATTGCTATTCAATCTAATAGATTCCATTCATATCTTCTATAAAATATTACTATACAATATATTGAAAGCTATATTTTTAAATCTAAAACACTTCTGCATCATGAGGCGTTAACTCAGCATTTAAAAAAAATATAATTACAAGGTGGTCCCGTATAAATAACCCAAACCCGTTGTTTGAAATCCTTTATTTCCCGTGTCGGGGAATTGGCTAAGCGTATAAAGACCTGGAAAGACACGAAACGGAATGGCAGCGTTTCCTACGCGATTCCTACAACTTGGAATACAAGGAACTCTATAAAGGCGTTCAGTCGCAGAGCGCGTAAGGATCATGTTTTCTACGGTGTTTTCTTTTTAGAATAGAATAGAATAGAAGTATTTTTATTCAAATAAACTTTTACAAGTGCTTTTGAATAGTCGACGAATCTACCACTGGTTCGGAATGCCTTTCCTGCCGAGAAGAACCAGCAAGAAACTCGGCGGTTGCTCTTTTCAAAACAAATTTACGATACAGTAAAATATACTATGCTATAAATGCAGTGTTTTCACAATGAGGGAAGTTCCAAAAATGCATACCGACTAACTTCTATCTTAAGATGGGTAGACATAAAGTAGCCCCATTCCCGCCGGTGGCATCCGTTCACGAGCATGACGCATGACCCAGCCATTGCTTCGCTCAACCGAACGTAACACTAACAACCACCACAGAAATGTTTAAAGAGTGCGTGACATACTTATGCTACCCATGTTAAGGCATCGAATTGAAAACTAATATTCAAATATGTACTCATTTTAAGACATCAATCATTCAGTGTTTCTACTTTATTTGTGTCTAACACAAATAAAGTAGAAACACTGAATAGCACAGGATTATTTTGTTACACAGGTTGATTATTACTGTCTCATGAATCGCTGGAGCGAGTTATATCCACGCTTTTTGGTCATTAATATAGTCTTCAATTGTATAATATGCTTTTTCCATGAGAGAAGTTTTAATTGCTTTCTTAAACTTGTGTAAAGGCAAGTCTAAGATCGACTGTGGAATTTTATTATAGAACGTCACGCCCATTCCCACAAATATCTTTCGGACCCTCTTGAGGCGCAGTCGAGGAATCACGAGCCTATTTGGATCTCTAACCTGCCTATCGTGTAAATCACCCTTTTTTTTGTAACTCAAAATATTTTGTCTGTCAAATATTATGTTGTTATAAATATATTGTGAAGCTACTGTCAGAATGCCTATTTCCTTAAATTTTTCTCGAAGGTAATCGCGGTTTTAAATTATAGATTGCGCGAATTGCCCTCTTCTGCAATACAAACATTTTTTCTCACCTCCGGGCGGAAAGCGTCAATTTTCCTCCCGCTGCGCTAAACGAAAATGTCGCTTTTCGCCTCCGTCGAGGAGAAAATACACACCACGGGCAGTAAATAAGAAAGCCTCAGATCACATGTTTATTGACCTCGGCTTCGCCTCGGACAACAATTACATGTGATCTGAGACATTTCTTATTTTACTGCCCTAGATGTGTAATGTACTATTCCAATGTCGGCTGCTTTACCCCATAGTAAGATTCCGTATGACATAACATAATACTATGGAAATATGCAAAATAAATAATTTTTGCAGTTTCTATGTCAAGATGTCAATATCAATTTTAAAATTTCAAATTTTGTAAAAGAATAAGCCAAAATTGAACTGAACTTGAGTAATATTCTCCTCTCCCATTTAACCGTCGACCTTTCAGTTTTCAGTCCGCGTTTTTAACTTCTAGACGTCACACAATTCAATTTTATTAAATACCATACATAATATTTTTACTCACCTTTTTTTTAGGTGACTATCCAACTACTCAGGACATAGTTCACAATTGTAGGTGCATCATATAGATGCTCTCTCTGTTCTCTCATTCTCATAGTACCAATGGGATGGCAAGCCGAAATGACCAGATAGATAAGATGCAGTCGGTGGGACCAATGGCGGAGCTATAACACCGCGATCTTCGCGTCTGCCTGCTACTGAAAAGTCGTTTTTAGTCGTTAGGAACATCGATGGGGCAAATGGGGCTACTTTGTGTCTGCCCGTCTTAACATGAATTTAATTTTAGTACTTTTCTTTTTCTTTTTTTTTTGGAACTTCCCCTCATTGTGGAAATATTATATTTTATTCTAACAAAGTTGCATCAGCAAATCGGCTTGGCATCCAGCTGCCCACAAGATAGTATAAAAAACGTATTACAATGTAATAGCTTCATAGTAATATTGTAAAATGATTATTTTGAAAAGAGCAACTGCTGAGTTTCTTGCCGGCTCTTCTCAGCAGAATCCGCTTTCCGAACCGGTGGTAGAATCATGACTTGTCATAAGAGCCACAGGTTGGCCTACGTGAAATAAATAATTTTGAATTTTGTTTTTTTTTTTTGAATCGATAGGAACTTTTTCCCGATCCCCAGCGAACCTGAGACATCAGGATCCGTAAACGAATAAGCTAGCTACTAGACCAGCGAGGCAGACAAACGTAAATGCGATCAGTGCATCGATGTATAAGTGCGACGTTCTGCGGAGCTATTGTTGCCGCGCTTCGCTACGCTTTTTGTATGTCCAGACCTTTACTCGCAGGGAATTCGCAAAACGTATAAATCCGTACAACACCGACACGCCTTATTTTCGTAACCACCGGCATTGTGAAACAAAAAAATAATACAAATGAAACGGAGATTTACGCTTGTTTAAATCTGGAATCGAATCTGTTACCCTGATCGATCGCATTCCGATACACACTTTGTGAGGAATGAGCTGGGAATGAGTCAATTTTGCTCTTAGGTACCTACAACAGAGGGGTAAATTCTATAAGTAAACGTCTTTGGCAGCAAAGTGAAAAATAAAAGGCATTGAATTATTTTCATTCCGTTATCGGGTGAAGCGCCGTTACTCGGGTGTTTACGTGAGATAAGCTGGGGGCACACAGAGAGCGCTTCAGATTTATTTTGCAATCCACACTCACTTCTATAAAAAATATAATAATTATGATGAAGACTAAGACAGGCTGCAGTGATTGTGGACGACAGGCTTGTCTTAAAAAAATACAAGTTAAAAAATCTCGGTGTGTTTTAGGGCTCCGTAGGACCGTAACCAAAGCGTGCAAACTTGACCCTATTATTAAGCCTCCGCTTTCTGTCTGTCTGTCACCTGGCTGTATCTCATGAACCGTAATAGGTAGATACTACTTCATCACAAAATGTGTATTTCTATTGCCGCTATAACAATTAATAATTAAAAAAAGTTAAGAATTAAAGAGGGTCTCCATACAATAAAATTTTGTTTTTGGTCGTTATTAATAATAACGGGTGTTGTTTGAACAATGGTACGAAACCCTTCGTGTACGGATCCGATTCGCACTTGGCCGGTTTTATTATTTCATAGTTAGTAGCACAGTATAAGGAGACCTCGTTGGTCTAGTGGTTAGCATGTGCGGCTGCGGATGACGAGGTCCCGGGTTCGATTCCCGGGTCGGGCCAAAAAAAAAATGTATTTGGTTTTTCTGTCAAGAAATTCTCAGTACTAGCCCGGAGTTAGGAAGTTGGCGGTGTGTCACCCCCGTGCCTCGGAGAGCACGTAAAGCCGTCGGTCCTGCGCCTGATCTCTCTCCGGTCGTGTCGGATTTTCCGTCCCATCGGACTATGAGAGTGAGGGAATAGAGAGTGCACCTGTGTCTGCGCACACACTTGTGCACTATAATATCTCCCGCGCAGATGGCTAATCTCTGAGCAGGTTGGCCGCCGTGATCGGATTCGGTCGAGAGGACATTATTTATAAGGAGACCTATCCTTACTTTGTGGTTGTACCGGTTGTAGTAAGTAAATAGGTACCTACTACCTAGTAGCCATAGTTTTTATTTAAACAAAATTTCGATGAACAAACTTTGTCTTCGGCAAACTTTATACTTGCTTACAATCTAGTTCTACTGACATTTTACCGTTTCTTCAATAAACTGCTCAATTTCTATTAAAAATATTTACTTACGCTGGTCGGCGCTTACACCATGTTTACACTAAACATTTTTTATCTTGATATTTTATTTAGCTGGGGGACGCGTGGCCCAGTTGCGTCAGCGAATGTTATCGATTGCGTTAGGTAAGCAACGTTGACTCAAGTCTTTGGAGCTCCGAATTTGGGCTCTGTCTTCTTCATCTTGTCAACCGATAGACGTCCACCGCTGGACAAAAGCCTTGCATGGACTTCTACAGGTCTCGGTCTTCCGCCGCCTGTATCCAGCGGCTCCCTGCTCCCTCCCTCCCTTTTTTATTGGAATATGTCAAATTGTAGTGTGGTTTAAAATTAATTTAAAGCTTGTTTGAATTTTTGGTATATCTAAGAGATACGTAATTCCTAATTCCATGTTTGATGAAGACTGTAATGTAATAAATAAAATAAAAAATAAAAAATCGTCGGAGTATGAAAATTTACATACACACATTAGCAATTATTAGCATTATTTATTTACACATTAGCAAAATAACCAGGAAACCCATTCATTATAATTTATAATTTATGTATTGTGATTAATATAGTTTCAAATAATTTAATATAAAAAAAATCTTTTTAAAAACCGACTACAAAGTCCCGCGCCACTATTCAAAGTATATATAATTTACTGTTGATATTTTAAAAACCACTCGACCGATTTCGATAAAATTTATATGGGGCCACCTGGGGAGTTTATCCTTTCAAAAAAAAAAAAGAATTTTCCAAATCGGTTAAGGCGTCTTCGAGTAATCGGTGAACATACATAAAAAAAAGATTCCGATGAAGTGAGAACCTCCTCCTTTTTTGAAGTCGGTTAAAAATACAACAGATATGAACACCCCATAATTGTACGAAATTGTAGCATAATCCTTCCTACAATGTTACTCTACCATTGCAGCTTGATATACGATACGATGTTACGCATAAATAAATTCACTTCTGTTTTAATAAAGCTTTGCTGCCCACATTCCGATCCCACTAGACTACTCCGAGATGCTAAACATACCTAAAAATCGCCCAAACCTTCGAAACGAGACTCGTAATATATAAATAGTCTGTCTGTCGTGCGTTTATTTTTGTCTGTAGTGCGTTTCAGAAGCGCCGTGAAATTGTAAAGTTGCAGATATATTAGAATATCCGGATTTTGATTAAAAAACTAGGATTCCTAAAAATTTTTGATCAAACCCAAAAAAAATATAATTAGACATATTATTAATCACTAGTCGATGCCCACAACTTCGTCCGCGTGGCTTTAGTTTTAAAATCCCTCGGGAACTCTTTGATTTTACGGGATAAAAAGTAGCCTATGTAACTCTCCAGGTCCTCAACTATACCCATGGAAATGAATTGGATAAGGAATGCATTGGATAAGGAATTGTCTTTAGGGGCTGCCTACCTATTTATGGGATGTAAAGAGACTCCTACCTATTTAAGGGATGATTTGATGATGAGGTATGATGGGTGAAAACGGACAGAGCATTTTATTACTCATTTCCTTCACCTACCCAAATCAGTTCCATATTAGATACTATGACTTTTTCATCTCTACCAAACTTTGAAGCTTGTGTCTACCTGGTAAGTATGAAAATAATCTAGCAATTGTGTTTGATAACCTCTAGATTCTTCCGGCCATTATACCATTAAGCTTTTATACCGACCACCCTCGGGCGATTTTGTTCATTTTGAGGAGGTCATGGAGGACGCCTTAGGGCGGCTATGTAGGTCATCAAAGAAAATAGTAATTTGTGGAGATTTTAATATAGATATTTTGCATCACACGCCTATCACAGGAAGATTACTAAACTTATTTAAAAGTTTCAACCTGGAAAATATTTTTGTTGAAGCTACAAGAATAACAGCGCATTCGGCAACTTGTATTGATAACATTTTCTCTGATTGTAAAATTATCAAAAAATCGATTATAACTTATTTAAGATCTGACCATTGCGGGCAAATGATATCTATTCCGAGCAGTGAGCAGAATGTAACAAAAGTAGTAAAATATAGGCCAGTTACCACCAATAAAGTAAGGCAATTTAAACAAAATATCGCAGCTGCAATGCCGACGCTTGATGTTGCACAGGGTGGTCCGGATGAAATTTATAGAGAGTTTTTTGATCTATTAAACTCTCAATTTAACTCTGTCTTTAAGGTAATAGATAAAAGATTATTTAAAAATCTTAAATTTAGTGATTGGGCAACTGTTGGCATCTATAAAAGTAGAAATAGGCTGTTTGACTTGTATGCAGAAAAACAATATAATTATGCCCCCGCGTTTATAGAATATGTTAGAAATTATTCCAAATTGTTTAGAAACGTGTGCATACAAGCAAAGTCACTTCACATAAAACAAAAAATTGTCAATTCAGATAATAAAATAAAAGCAGTATGGGACATCATTGGTGATGAAATGGGTAAGAATAAGGTACATTATAATAAACTGGAGCTTAAAATTAACAACCGTGTAATTGACTCCGATATAGAAATTGCAAATACATTTGAGAACTTTTTCAAAAATATATCAGTAACCACGACCAGTTCTCTAAATTCCTCGCCAACAGAAGCCTATAATCTTCTAAGAAGCAATGTCTCTGAGTGCAATAAATTATTTAGGTTTAAACACGTTACCCCATATGATATTATAAAAACATTTAAATCATTGCAAAATAAAAAAAAACAGGAGATCTATGGGGAATATCAGTTAAAATAATTCACAATATCATTGATATTATTGCGCCCTATCTTGCTTTAATTTTTAATAAGTCTGTAGATTCTGGATCTTTTCCAGACCTGATGAAATGTAGTAAATTAATACCTCTTTTTAAATCGGGAAGCAAATGTGACCCGAATAACTACAGACCAATTTCAATTTTGCCAACTCTCAGCAAGATATTTGAAAAAATAATGCTCAACCAACTGCTTCTACACTTTAATTTAAATAAACTTCTTCACCCTGAGCAGTACGGTTTTACTAAGGGTCGATCAACAACCGATGCAGCCGCAACGCTGTTGCAACACATATTCGATGCATGGAATAACTCACAGAATGCCATTGGTATTTTCTGTGATTTATCAAAAGCATTCGACTGCGTTGATCACGAGACCCTTTTGCTTAAACTGAGCCACAATGGTATTAAAGATTTTGCGCTTAGCCTCATTGCGTCTTATCTTAGTGATCGTGTTCAAAGAGTATGTGTCAATGATGTAAAATCATCCGGATCAGCCTCGGTAATGGGTGTACCCCAGGGTTCTATTCTAGGTCCATTCATGTTTTTGATTTACATAAATGATTTACCACATTTTGTCCAAAATACTTGCGATATTGTACTATTTGCTGATGATACGTCTTTGATTTTTAAAGTCGATAGGACGAAAGACAATTTTGACGATGTAAATATTGCATTATCTCAAGTTTCTGAATGGTTTACGGCAAATAATCTACTTTTAAATGCTAAAAAACCAAGTGTGTTGAGTTTTTATTGCCCAACACCAGAACTGTCAGTAAAAATTTAAAGATAAGTAATGAACCCTTGAAAAGTAAGGACTCCACAGTGTTCTTGGGATTAACCCTGGACTCAAAGCTGCAATGGGGCACCCATATAGCAACACTTGCTGGCAAGCTTAGCTCTGCTGCTTACGCTGTTAGGAAGATTCGACAGTTAACTGATATAGAAACTGCAAAAATTGTTTATTTTGCATATTTCCATAGTATTATGTCATACGGAATCTTATTATGGGGTAAAGCAGCCGATATTGGAAAAAATTTTGTATCGCAGAAGAGGGCAATTCGCGCAATATGTCATTTAAAACCGCGGGATTCCCTTCGAGAAAAATTTAAAGAAATAGGCATTCTTACAGTAGCTTCACAATATATTTACAACAATATAATATTTGTCAGACAAAACATCGTGAATTACAAAAAAAAGGGTGATTTACACGATAGGCAAGTTAGAAATCCAAACAGGCTCGTGATTCCTCGATGTCGCCTCAAGAGGGTCCGAAAGACATTTGTGGGAATGGGCGTGACGTTTTATAATAAAATTCCACAGTCGATCTTAGACTTGCCTTTACACAAGTTTAAGAAATCAGTTAAAACTAATCTCATGAAAAAAGCATATTATGCAATTGAAGACTATTTAGATGATAAAAAAGCGTGGACATAATTCTTTCCAGCGACTCATGAGACAGCAGATGGTAATTGAACTGTTTAACTATTCTATTAAATGTAAACTTATTTTGAAAAGAGCAACTGCCGAGTTTCTTGCTGGTTCTTCTCGGCAGGAACGGCATTCCGAACCAGTGGTAGACTCATCGACGATTCAAAAGTACTTGTAAAAAAGTTTATTTGAATAAAAAACATTTCTATTCTATTCTATTCTATAGCTTTGTTGTCTCTTTTACAGGTAAACGATGAGAAATCTTAATAAAATAAAACTAGAACTTTTATTTAAATATGGTTTATCTAATTTCTTCTTTAGTCGACATTTTTCTTCTTCTTCTTCTTTATCAACCGATAGACGACCACTGCTGGACAAAGGTCTCTTGCATAGACTTCCGCAGGCCTCGGTCTTGCGCCGCCTGGATCCAGCGGCTCCCTCGACATTTTTATTGAAATAATATTTATGTGTATCTGAAATAATATTTAAGTATATTGATAGGTAAGAATACTAATTCTTGATCTAAATTTTCAAAAATCCTAGTTATGTGCTGAAAATCCCAATTTCGCTACAATCCCGCGACATGAACATCAATTTGTACGCGCCATTTCATTTGGTCTTGTAATAAACCAGCAGAGGCGCCCTCTATGCGATGATACGAGGAATTTGGCGGGAATCGTAAACATAATGTCTGTTTGTTTGTAAATATTATTGTATGAATGAGATATTGAGTTTATATTTGGCTACAGTGTTTAGTAGTCCCATCTATCATATTAAGAGTTATAACAAGAGGAATCAAGTGGAACTAAATTATAGAATAGAATAGAAATATTTTTTATTCAACTTTTACAAGTGCTTTTGTCGATAAATCTACCACTGGTTCGGAATGCCCTTCCTGCCGAGAAGAACCAGCAAGAAACTCGGCGGTTGCTCTTTTCAAAACAAATTTACAATACAGTAAATACTATGCCATATATGCAGTGTTTCCACAATGAGGGAAGTTCCAAAAATGCATACCGACTAACTTCTATCTTAAGATGGGCAGACATAAAGTAGCCCCATTCCCGCCGGTGGTACCCGTTCACGAGCATAGCTATAGCTCTAGCTATACCTCTAGCTATAGCTCTTACAAAGTCCAAGGAACAATGAGTTGCTATTATTCCCTATCCCTATCGGCTGATTTCCATAATAATCTATCTAACGGTGTGTAATCTCAATACGTGGATTGATTGACGATTGACATTCTTTACTGCACGATACATCCTTGTTGCGTAGAGTCCAGGCCAGCTCCAAAAGCATCCTGATTGCATTTGCTGACAGGTTCGACTGTCAGTATTTGAACCACTTATATGGTTCATGTGCTGACAAATCGGTCCCTTCTTAGGTCAAGTTATAGAGTTTAGTTTTATAATAACAGCATCAAGACGGCATTTGTATAGCTCGTGTGCTGACAAATCGGTCCCTTCTTAAGTCAAGTTATAGGGTTAAGTTTTATAATAACAGCTTCAAGACGGTATTCGTATGGTTCATGTGCTGACAAATCGGTCCCTTCTTAGGCCAAGTTATAGGGTTTAGTTTTATAATAACAGCATCAAGACGGCATTTGTATGGTTCGTGTGCTGACAAATCGGTTCCTTCTTAGGTCAAGTTATAGGGTTTAGTTTTATAATAACAGCATCAAGACGGCATTTGTATGGTTCATTCATGTGCTGACAAATCGGTCCCTTCTTAGGCCAAGTTATAGGGTTTAGTTTTATAATAACAGCATCAAGACGGCATTTGTATGGTTCATTCATGTGCTGACAAATCGGTCCCTTCTTAGGTCAAGTTATAGGGTTTAGTTTTATAATAACAGCATCAAGACGGCATTTGTATGGTTCATGTGCTGACAAATCGGTCCCTTCTTAGGTCAAGTTATAGGGTTTAGTTTTATAATAACAGCATCAAGACGGCATTTGTATGGTTCATGTGCTGACAAATCGGTCCCTTCTTAGGTCAAGTTATAGGGTTTAGTTTTATAATAACAGCATCAAGACGGCATTTGTATGGTTCATGTGTTGACAAATCGGTCCCTTCCTAGGTCAAGTTATAGAGTTTAGTTTTTTAATAACAGCATAAGACGGCATTAATGATTTCTTAATGACAAAGTTGCATGTGGCTTTGCATCCAGATGCTGACAAGATATTATAATAACATACTTACTGCCTACATTGTAAACTACATAATAATATTGTAATATTTTATTTTTAAAAGAGCAACTGCTGAGTTTCTTGCCGGCTCTTCTCAGCAAAATCTTGTCATAAGAGCTACAGGTTGGCCTACGTGAAACAAACTTTAAATATATAAAAAGAAAAGGTGACTGACTGACTGACTGACTGACCTGCAGCTCAAACCACTATACAGATCGGACTCAAATTTGGCATACGGATAGCTATAATGACGTGGGCATCCGCTAAGAAAGGATTTATGAAAATTTAACGGCAGTGCAGCCACGGGCAAAAGCTAGTAATTCATAATTGTGAATTGCTTTGAGTATTATTATTAACTAGTGGACCCGCCCCGGCTTCGCACGGGTAGGCTACAAAACAAACACAATGGTATAATTATCTAGGGCCTAGAGGTTAATGATTAAGTTTATGTCTATGGCTAAAACCCTCATATAAATATGGAATGCCTGTATTCGATCGTTGTCCTTTATGTGAGTATCTTTTGCTGGCCTGCTACCCGTGAAGCATTATGACCTCTATCTCCTATAATATTTATCGGATCTTCATCAAAATTAGTTATACTATGTCTGATATTATACATTTTTAAATTAAAAAAGAATGATTAAAATCGGTTAAAATTTGACGGAATTATGAAGTAAAACCGATAAAGACTTTCATCCCCTATCCTGGAAGAACCTTATTGTTTATCAGGGTAAAAACTATCCTATATGTTGACCCGGAGTATCACCTACTACTATACCAAATTTCATACAATTCCGTTCAGTAGTTTTTGCGTGATGCCCGGACAGACAGACAGACAGACAGACAGACAGACAGACAGACAGACAGACGGACAGACAGACAGATAGACAGACAGACAAAAATTAAAAAAAAATCTGTTTTGGGATCAGTATCGATAGTAAAGCATCCCCCTGTTAAAATTTTCAAAATAGATTAAATGTACAGAAATCGTCCAGTTACAGTTTTATTATAAGTATAGTTTAGATAAGTATAGATATAGATACTCAAAGGTGAATTGTGATTTTTTTTTCATGTCATGCTCAAAATGGAAGACAAAAACATTCAAAATGTCCCTTTGTCTCCAGGTGCCCTGATCGGCGGCATCCTGGGCGGCATGGCCATGAGGCTGGGCCGCCGCACGATCCTGCTGGTGTCTGCGCTGCCCTACACGCTCGCGTGGCTCGCGACTGCGCTGTCCACCAGCGTCGACATGATCTCCGTCACCTCGTTCTGCGGCGGGATGCTGATCTGCTGTATCACCATGATCACTCAGGTGGGTTATTGTCTCCAGGTGCCCTGATCGGCGGCATCCTGGGCGGCATGGCCATGAGGCTGGGCCGCCGCACGATCCTGCTGGTGTCTGCGCTGCCCTACACGCTCGCGTGGCTCGCGACTGCGCTGTCCACCAGCGTCGACATGATCTCCGTCACCTCGTTCTGCGGCGGGATGCTGATCTGCTGTATCACCATGATCACTCAGGTGGGTTATTGTCTCCAGGTGCCCTGATCGGCGGCATCCTGGGCGGCATGGCCATGAGGCTGGGCCGCCGCACGATCCTGCTGGTGTCTGCGCTGCCCTACACGCTCGCGTGGCTCGCGACTGCGCTGTCCACCAGCGTCGACATGATCTCCGTCACCTCGTTCTGCGGCGGGAGGCTGATCTGCTGTATCACCATGATCACTCAGGTGGGTTATTGTCTCCAGGTGCCCTGATCGGCGGCATCCTGGGCGGCATGGCCATGAGGCTGGGCCGCCGCACGATCCTGCTGGTGTCTGCGCTGCCCTACACGCTCGCGTGGCTCGCGACTGCGCTGTCCACCAGCGTCGACATGATCTCCGTCACCTCGTTCTGCGGCGGGATGCTGATCTGCTGTATCACCATGATCACTCAGGTGGGTTATTGTCTCCAGGTGCCCTGATCGGCGGCATCCTGGGCGGCATGGCCATGAGGCTGGGCCGCCGCACGATCCTGCTGGTGTCTGCGCTGCCCTACACGCTCGCGTGGCTCGCGACTGCGCTGTCCACCAGCGTCGACATGATCTCCGTCACCTCGTTCTGCGGCGGGATGCTGATCTGCTGTATCACCATGATCACTCAGGTGGGTTATTGTCTCCAGGTGCCCTGATCGGCGGCATCCTGGGCGGCATGGCCATGAGGCTGGGCCGCCGCACGATCCTGCTGGTGTCTGCGCTGCCCTACACGCTCGCGTGGCTCGCGACTGCGCTGTCCACCAGCGTCGACATGATCTCCGTCACCTCGTTCTGCGGCGGGATGCTGATCTGCTGTATCACCATGATCACTCAGGTGGGTTATTGTCTCCAGGTGCCCTGATCGGCGGCATCCTGGGCGGCATGGCCATGAGGCTGGGCCGCCGCACGATCCTGCTGGTGTCTGCGCTGCCCTACACGCTCGCGTGGCTCGCGACTGCGCTGTCCACCAGCGTCGACATGATCTCCGTCACCTCGTTCTGCGGCGGGATGCTGATCTGCTGTATCACCATGATCACTCAGGTGGGTTATTGTCTCCAGGTGCCCTGATCGGCGGCATCCTGGGCGGCATGGCCATGAGGCTGGGCCGCCGCACGATCCTGCTGGTGTCTGCGCTGCCCTACACGCTCGCGTGGCTCGCGACTGCGCTGTCCACCAGCGTCGACATGATCTCCGTCACCTCGTTCTGCGGCGGGATGCTGATCTGCTGTATCACCATGATCACTCAGGTGGGTTATTGTCTCCAGGTGCCCTGATCGGCGGCATCCTGGGCGGCATGGCCATGAGGCTGGGCCGCCGCACGATCCTGCTGGTATCTGCGCTGCCCTACACGCTCGCGTGGCTCGCGACTGCGCTGTCCACCAGCGTCGACATGATCTCAGTCACCTCGTTCTGCGGCGGGATGCTGATCTGCTGTATCACCATGATCACTCAGGTGGGGGTTTTGAAGTTAAAACTTATTTAGGCACGTTGAGCACTTTTTTGGGTGAGCAAGAAACATTGATTTCGTGAAATCGTCACCGTCACCGTCGTCACCTGGAGATTTCAGTAAGCGTTCAACATTTTAGAGATTCTCAAGCAACCTTGTATGGCGCGGTCGCCCAGGAGCCGCCTTACTTACAGTTTAATTCATAATCACAGGTATGACGTCGCAGGTTCGAACCTCACTCGCGAAACGTGACAGTGTTCTTTTTAGGGTTCCGTACCCAAAGGGTGCCAACGGGACCCTATTACTAAGCCTCCGCTGTCCGTCCGTCCGTCCGTCTGTCAGCGGGCTGTATCTCGTAAACCGTAATAGATAGACAGTTGAAATTTTCACATATTTTGTATTTCTATTGCCGCTATAACAACAAATAATAAAAATTAAATTAAATTAAAAAAATTAAATTAAAATATTTCCATGGGTACATGGAAATATTTTAATTTAATTTTTTTTAACGGGACCCTAAAAGAGCGAGGCCCGACTCGCACCTGGCCGATTTTTTTTATTTTATTTTTATAGGTTTTTTTTAATATTTGTTTTTAATTATTAGCAAATCTAAAGATTTTAGACTTATTTCGTAGCTTAATGACATAATTATAATGTACCACTATACCCGTCCCGTCGTGACCATGGTCCATGCAACTGGATCGAAATATCAACATAATATAAAAACAATTATCGTGGTACGTACTCGTACAATACATTATAAATATTATTAGCAAATCTAGTTTTCACTTCTATCGGCAGTCCATGTGACTGCAAACTTTCTTTTTTTTTTCAACTATCAACCCTGGGAAGCATTGTTGAGGTCTAGGTTGGAGCGCGCTTGCCTAGAAGATGACTATTCACTCTTGCCTTGAAGGTACTTAAACTATAGGTGGCAAGAAACACGGATGCTGGAAGGGTGTTCAATACCTTGGCGGTTCGTTTCAGAAACGTCGAATTATAGCGTTTCGTGCGACTAGGTTGGATTTCTACCATTTCTTGGATTCTGGAGTGAGCTCGGTTGGGCGGAGTAGTTTAGTAGGAGCCTCAACAATGGATTCACATAAAACCAGCGGACATGACCTACTTGCGGAAGAAAATCCCAGGATGAGGATGAGAGAAAGGACAGACAGACAAACAGATGTGGAACGTTTTCAATCACCGTTGAAGCTTGTGATATTTAATTTATTGAACGCACATAACTTAGAAAAGCCAGAGGTGCGTGCCCGGGATCGTTGCGATCCCCCGAATAGGAAACCGCAGTACTTTACGTTCCCTCAAATATGGTTGAGCAAAGCAAGGCTGGGTCATGCGTCATGCTCGTGAATGGGTTCCACTGGGGGAATGGGGCTTTACTTTATGTCTGCCCATCTTAAGATATATTGCATTGTCAGTAGGTATGCATTCCCCTCGTTGTGGAAATACTGCATATATAGCATAGTATCTATTGTATTGTAAACTTGTTTTGAAAAGAGCAACCGCCGAGTTTCTTGCTTGTTCTTCTCGGCAGGAAGGGCATTCCGAACCAGTGGTAGAGTCAAAAAATTCAAAAGCATTTTTGTGTAAAATTTGAATAAAAAATATTTCTATTCTATTCTAACCACTAGACTATCACTGCTTCAGCTACTATCTAACTTGAGCCTATACGTACTTAAGGTGGAAGACACGGGTCTGCCCGCGAAATTCAAATTTAATTTAGTTTTTCGCAATTTGTAAACTAATACGACAAAGTAGGCTTATGGCCTTCTAATTGCGCCAGTGGAATTATTATCTTCACAGGTTTACATAAAAATCTTTACTTGAAAGTGACCAGTTTAAGAAATTAGTCAGAATATCGTGAGTAACTCACGTCCAACTCAGTATTTTGATTAATTTCTTAAACTGGTCCCTTTCAAGTAAAGATTTTTATGTAAACCTGTGAAGATGATAATTCCACTGGCGCAATTAGAAGGCCATAAGCCTACTTTGTCGTATTAGTTTACAAATTGCGAAAAACCAAATTAAATTTGAATTTCGCGGGCAGAAGTGTGTCTTCCACAATGTTTGCACCGCATCACACATCTACACAAAAAAGTTATGGCTTGGCTTATTAAATTTAATACCCTACTCAATATATTTTGTGCCTTGGTACTTTTTGTCTGTCATAAAATTAGGACGCAGGTGCTCTAGAACCTTTTAGCTTGTTATCATAATTATGTGTGTTCGTAGCATTTGCGTCTAAAATAATAGCTGCTTACCGTTTTAAATTAAGGTCTGTTACATGTCATGTGTTTGCTACTTGTATAATAAAGCAGATATTGAAATGGTCAGTATTGACTTTGATTGCAATTGATTTTACTTTGAACGTATTTCCAATATAATATTTTGTAGATGATATGGTCGATACTACAAATATTCTATGAACAAATCAGTAGGTAATAATATTTCTAATAATCAGTTGTAATATTTTTGATATGTGTTTATAAGTTTATTCTAATATTTCATCTCCAAGGTAAACTAATTTCAATATCTTCAAGATAATATATAGAGTAGGAATTCTAATTCGAATAAGAGAAGGAAAATAATTATAATTTTATTTATTTATATATTCTGTGTATATTTATGTTTTTATAATATAAATCATATAAATATATTATAAAATATTTATTTATCATATAAATATATTATAAAAACATAATATAAAAACACTAGCTGATTCAGCGGACTTCGTACTGCCAACAAAAATATTTAGCACCCTTATCATTTAGGGGTGTGAAAAATAAATGTTTGCCGATTTTCAAACCTACCCGATATGCACACAAAATTTAATAAAAATCGGACCAGCCGTTTCGGAGGAGTTTGCTACCAAACACCGCGACATGAGAATTTTATATATTTGATAAATTGTGATGGTACCAAGCTTTTTGAATACTTAACCACTTATTTAATTTATTTTTATTTCTTTGTACGCTCCGTAATGCAATTATTTTTGTAAAACTGTTAACTTAAGTCTCGTTTAAGTGAATAATAATTATGTATAATATTCTTTGAGACACTTAAACATATTTAACCCGATATAATGTGCTACAAGGATACGTACCACCACGATGAATGTTTTAGTTGGAACTATCGATATTTCGATCCATTTGTATGCACCGTGGTAAAGACGCAACCACGGTAAAACGGATGCAAGAATGCGGGTAGATAGATTTTGCTATTGACAGTTTTAATTTGACCCCTATGGCAATCCTAGTTAGTTGGAGGGAAAAGAGAAAATAACAGTCGAGCTTACCCTGGATAGGTGTGTTTTTCTGTTATTCCTAAAACGCAATATCCATTAATATGAATTATGTAGAGTGCTATCCATCATGTGGCTTTATGGCCTGTGGTGAAGATGTGAGAAGTAACGCATTCACACATACATTATTATTGACGGCGAAGAGTAATTATGCTTTGTCAAATTTAGGATGATAATTTTGGCAGATCACGCACATGAAGTTTCGTAATTTTTTGTTCGGTAGATGTACTACAGTTAATTTCGTACTTCATTGATGGGTACCGCCCACTTAGTAAAGTGCCATGCCTCAGACAACCACAGACAATAGAAAAACGATTTTGAAATGAAATAAATCGATAAACATTGTTTAGGTTGTGCACCGTTGTACTAGTAATAAATAGCCTTAAATATTTATTCCTTATTTCATTTCACCCTAAAGGCCCTCTCACAGCAACAATTTCGACTTACGCGTATTCCACGCTAAAAAGGTTGACTGATGAAACAAAAATACGCACGAATCGAAATCGTCGTTGTGGGAGGACTTTTATAGTCATATTAATATATTAATAAATTATATTAATTTAATAAAAAAAAATAGTTTGATTTGTATTATTATCTGAACATACAATATAATATCGAATATCCATGCAACTATCGATTCTAAGTTCTATGGGAATATTAATCGATAATCGAATAAGTTCGGTAACGATTACACACAACCTTATCCCTACTGTGAGTTGTCAAAATTATCATCCTAAATTTGACAAAGCATAGAAACTGTAAAGAATAGAGTACAACTGTACAACGCAAAAAGGTTTTAGATGCACACAGTTATAGAGTTCGGAAAACATAATTAAATATAAAAAAATCTTTTTAAAAAACCGACCTCAAACGCCCACGCATTTGCAAAGTATATAATTTATTGTTGATATTTTAAAAACCGCTCGACCGATTTCAATAAAATTTCAATGTCACCTGGGAAGTATACCCTTTGAAACAAAAAAAGGATTTTTCAAATCGAATTCAGTATTCTTATTTGGTTCAGGCGTATTCGAGTAATCGGTGAACATACATAAAAAAAAGATTCCGACTAATTGAGAACCTCCTCCTTTTTTGAAGACGGTTAAAAATTTGAACATTTTGTAGTGCGGGATTCGAATTTTAGGCAGGCATCTTTAACTTTTCGCAGCTATGTGCTTTTTAAGCAATTAAATAATTACTTGCTTTAATGGTGAAAGTGAAGAAAATTTTTAGGAAAAAAGGTCTTCCTAATGTTCTCAAAGGTGGGTGAAGTCTGTCAGTCCACACTTGACTGGAGTTGTGAACTTCTCATTCTGAGAGTAAACCTGTGCCTAATAACAGTAAGCTCAATCAATTATTTATTTGTATGTACACCTAAGATCTTGAAGTTCCTGATTCTCTCCATTAAAGACGATGCCTCACAACACCAGCGATATTATTTTAACAAATAGAATCCATAATTATGACAAACACCTGTCTACACGGATAAAATTCAAAATTCAAAATTCAAAATTATTTATTTCATGTAGGCCAACCTGTGGCTCTTATGACACGTCAAGATTCTACCACCGGTTCGGAAAGCGGATTCTGCTGAGAAGAGCCGGCAAGAAACTCAGCAGTTGCTCTTTTCAAAATAATCATTTTACAATATTAATAAGTAGCTATTACATTGTAATAAGTTTTTATACTATCTTGTGGGCAGCTGGATGGCAAGCTGATTTAACCCGTGCATCTTTGTTAGAATAGAATATGACATTTCCACAAAACGTACTACAATTCAATTCATGTCAAAGACGGGCAGACAGAAAGTAGCCCCATTCCCGCCGGTGGCACCCGTTCACGAGCATGACGCATGATCCAGCCATTGCTTCGCTCGACCATATTTGAGGGAACGTAACAACCCGCACCACACGATAAGATCTAGTATCACAGCTACAGACATTCCAGTAACAGTCTATGGTATACGCTTTCTTGCAGTTGCAAGCCGTACCTACAATCGGAACGGAAGGCCGTGTGTCACATAATAATGTAGAAAACAGCAGATATAGCGTCGTAGCAGTAACTCCATATCTGGCGAGTTTTTGCGCCATTTCGCCTATTCATGCATTCATACCAGCAGATAGAAAATGCTACGTCTTGGGTTTAGTTTTTCTTAGGGCTAAAGCACACATAAATTATACTTTTTACATTGACTATCAGGGTTTTGTAGTGAACAAAGTTTGAGTGCCCACTATAGGTCGACCGTTTAACTCGCGTATCGCCTGCGCGGTAAGAAGGGAGCGGACGGAGATGTTAGAGATGTTAAAACTTAAAAATAAATACTTAATTCTTTACCAACAATGTCTATCTCGAGATAAATCTTTGGATTATTGACTCCGTGTGTAGCGTTACCCGCCCCCGCTCCCTTCTTACCGCGCAGGCGATACGCGAGTTAAACGGTCGACCTATAGTAAGTAAGGTTCCGCAATTTTTTGCAAAAAAAAAGAGTTAAGACTAATGAAAGCCTTCAAAATCTTTGAAGGCCAAATAGCGCAATGGCTAAGGCGCGGGGTGAAATTCGAAAGGTTAAAGATTCAAAGAAAGATGGTGCAAAGTGTGGGAATCTTTGCACCATTATCGTGCCCAAGCCTAACACAAGCCACAGAGTAGGTATCAAGCTTTCCGCTTATTTGGAGGGGAGAAGAAAACATTTGTAACGTTCAATTTATCTAATATTTTTCATTTTTTATTCAAGAGTGAATATTCGTTGCTTACCATCGGGTGTGATCGGAGTCAAGTGCTAGTTTAGGTATTTATTATATGTTATCCATCATTCAAATGTTCAAATATATATATTTTCACTAGTTGACCCAGCGAACTTCGTACAGCCAGCAAAAATATTTAGAGGGTGGGTCACCCTTATCATTTAGGGGTATGAAAAGATGTTGGCCGATTCTCAGACCTACCCGATATAGCACACGAAATTTCATAAAAATCGGTCCACCCGGTTCGGAGGAGTAGGATACCTAACATTGTGAAACGAGAATTTTATATATTAGATAATCATATTAAGTACTAGCTGATGCCCGTGACTTCGTCCGCGTGGATGTAGTTTTTTGAATCCCTCGGGAACTCTTTGATTTTCCGGAATAAAAAGTAGCCTATGTCACTCTCCAGGTCCTCGACTAATCCCATGCAAAAAATCACGTCGATCTGTAGCCCTGTTGCGGCGTGATTGAAGGACAAACCTACAAAAGTACAAACCAACAAACCAATAAACCAACAAATAATAAACAACAAACAAACACACTTTCGCATTTATAATATTAGTAAGGATACTATTATGAGATTAAGAAGATGATACCGAAATCAAAGACAAACACCATTTTTTTAATTGTATAGATCCATTATGTACCTATACTTATTTTCATTTGTATTATTGCCAGGACTTTTGTTCTACAGTTTTTGCAATTCACGAAGGCGAGTGAGCTTTACTTGTGGTTACTTCGTGTACATGCACATTGCATAAGTGTGCGTGCCTGTCAAAGCCTAGGTGGGAGCGGGCAGGTGCGAGCATTGCGCTCGCTTACACTTATACAGATACGACACACACACAACCATAAGTCAGGCGCCCTCGTGAATTGCAAGAACTGTACAAGTCTGTCAACTAGTTCCGCACTCGGCAGAGATGTCGGCAAGAACTAACTTGTCAAGTTGTCAGCACTACACTAAGTAGTGACACTCCATAAACACACCCATTCCTGTGCCCATTCGGAACTAGCTTTACCTGACAGGACAAAAAGAATAAATTATCATACCAATTAGCGGCAGTGATGTTGTTTGATTGATATCAAGAACTTGTTTACATAAAATGTTTGAACCTTCCGATCCCTTCTCTTCTGACGTTACATACCTAATCAAAATTCAAAAATTAAAAATCATTTAATTCACATATGCCAACTTGTAGCTCTTATGACAAGTCAATAATCTACCACCGGTTCGGAAAGCTGATTCTGCTGAGAAGAGCCGGCAAGAAACTCAGCAGTTGCTCTTTTCAAAATTCCACTTCATGATATTGCAAACGATTAGGTTACTAATTTTGAACAGAGTATTTTCAGCTTTCACATTAACAAGAAATAACGTTGTATAATGTTTTAGTAGTTAAAAGCACTTGTTTTACAAACATATTATTAAATAGGTGATGTCACTCACTTTCTCTCTATACATATTCAGTGTTCTAACATCGCTTTGTCCGCGCGTGAAGTGCCTTGTGTATAACGCCCTTTAGCGGCTTTCGTAACCTTTTTTATAGTGACAGTGTTGTGGTTACTGTATGTTGTTGAATTGTGCTAGGTTTTAAGTATATAGATGGTCAAATAGAAATGAATGTTTCAAACAAAATTCTTTATCTTCATTATTTTTTACTAGCTGATGCCCGCGACTACGTCCGCGTGGATTTAGTTTTTAAAATCCCACGGGATTTTTGATTTTCCGGGATAAAAAGTAGAAAGTAAAATCACATCCATCGACAGGTCTGTTGTAGCGTGATTGAAGGACAAACCAAAAAACAGACCTTTACAAACCCATACAACTAAAATTAGGCAAAAAATAAAGATTGACGCTTCTAAAGAGTCCTTAGCTCAACAGTGGATATTTTTCAGCTGTTTATGATACAAAATCAAACCGGAATCGTACCCATAATTACTTTAAAATAACAGGCTTAAATAATAGGTAAACTTTGTTCGTAGTAAACCAATTATAAAATCTCTGATCTGTAACGATACAGTAATAACTAGTTATTTTTTTTCGAATTCGCCATGGAACATTAAATCTTCAAAGCTTGTGTTGCCCGATATTTTGTTAAGTAGAACTTATATTAAAAATTATTTCGTATTAAATTAAAAACTCGTTTATGCAACTTATTATCACACACCTCGACATGTTGAAAAGCTCTTCAAAGGTTACGTGTTTGGCACTAGCAATTCTTGTGCAATACTAAAATGATTTCCGAAAGTTTTCCGATAATTGAAGTTTGGCTGACTGCCAAAATTCATTTAGTTACAAAATCACAATGTATGAAAACCCTTCACTGTTTGGCCATTTTGTATTCTTTGTCCAGATAATTTACAACATCACTAATTTCTGTTATCTCTTGTCCACAGGTTTACGTCACAGAAATAGCAGTTCCTGAGATCCGAGGATGCCTGAGCTCAGTACTGAAGATCCTAAGCCAAATTGGTATCCTCATATCTTTCTCCCTTGGAGCTTATTTGAACTGGCATCAGCTGGCGTTAGTGGTTGCTGCGGCACCAGTTCTACTCTTCTTAGCTCTTCTATTTATCCCTGAAACGCCGTCTTCTCTGTTTCTGCGAGGAAAAGAAGAAGACGCGGCGGATGCTCTCCAATGGCTTCGAGGCCCTGACGCTGATATCCGACAAGAACTAGCAACAATAAGAACGAATATTCTTGCGAGCAAACAGTATAACGATGGACGAACGGGAAAATTGAAAGTCCTTTTCTCCAAAAGGCTAACTCGACCTGTGCTAATCACTTGTGGACTTATGTTCTTCCAAAGGTTTACCGGAGCGCACGTTTTTAACTTCTACGCTGTACCTATGTTTAAGAAAACCTTCAGGATGATGAATCCACACGGCGGCGCAATCGCTACAAGCGTGGTCCAACTTCTGGCTTCTTGTTTGTCAGGAATGCTTATAGATCATGTTGGCAGACTTCCCTTGCTCATGATCAGCGGCGTAATGATGTCTATAGCTTTAGCAGGTTTCGGTTCCTATGCGTATTATGAGGAGATCTACCGGAATTCTACAGATTTAACACTTGTCGAGCCTGGCTCTTATGATTGGATACCACTGCTTTGCGTTTTGACATTTACGATAGCGTTCTCACTTGGTATTAGTCCTATATCGTCTCTGCTGATCGGAGAACTATTTCCTCTAGAATATAGAAGTACTGGCAGTGCACTAGCCACCAGTTTTAGTCATCTTTGCGGTTTCGTTAATGTCAAAACGGCTGCAGATTTTCAAGATCACATTGGCCTGTATGGTCTATTCTGGTTATATGCTGGGATTTCGGTTCTTTGCCTCCTATTTGTCGTTCTTTTTGTCCCTGAAACGAAGGGAAGAGAAATAGATGAGATGGACCCAAAATACGTAGAATCGTTATGTATAAACCGATAGTATTGGAGTACAGGCAGTAGTGGTTGCCGATATAGACTGAATTTCCTTGTTTATAGTAGAAAGGTGTGTTTAGAAAGTGCACAAACGAAAGGTGTTACGTAGAAAAGTATAACACTGTGCCAGAATGAAGCCCTTACTCAGTATTATACATTAGAATAATATATATTTTAAGAGGTTTTAATCAGTGCCTTACGTGTTTCTGTAGATAGTATGAAGTATCACTTACAATTGCATCACAAGTTTTTAGAAAAGTATTTTAACTGTTTAAAGTAATTTAGATTAAAAGTTCCTTAGTATATTGTCGACGCTTATAATTTCAACTGAAAATCAAATGTACAGTAAGGCCTAGCGCAAACATACAACTTTTAGTTGAACAACTATTTAGTTGTGTTTCATAAGTTTATAGGAATGTACTGCGATCATAGAATGTGCGCAAACTATCAACACGATAGTTGCTCGACAAAAAATCAAAAAGCCGTATCGATTTGCTTTTGATTATAGTTTATTTGTGTGGAATTCACAAAAAGTACACAACTCGACTAAACAGTTTAGTCGATGTAAAAGTTGTATGTATGCGCCTTACCTAACTTTTATTATATTTTCTATAAAGATCTGAAAATTGTTAATAATTTTATGTATATCTTACGAAAGTATTATGCATACTGATTAACATATCATTATGTGCGCCATGATAGAATCATTGAACCCGATTGACAAAATACTTTGAAAATAATAGTTTGATATTTTTCTTACTGTAATTAATTGTAGTAAACAATTGTAAATATAGATAAGTTCATATTGTTATAAGTAAAAACGATTCTTCCCAATGCCTTTTAAATGTTAGTTATGGTATTGCATTTTTTGCGGACACAAAAGTTAATAAAATTGTGATGAATATTGTAACAGTATTGATAACATAATAGTTTTTAAGCGATACAGTTATTGAGTGATAATATTATACTTATTATATTGTAATAAATGTTGTTTTGTCGATGTATTCATGTGTTAATATCGGCAGATAGCTTAACTTATATCAAGTGTTCTACTTGTTCCCGAGATATCACTAAGGTACATTTTCTATGTTTACAAAATTATAGCTAATTTCATTTAATATACCTTTATTTTGATTAGATTGGTTAATAACATAAGTTGCAAATGAATTGGTAACCTACCTACAACTGTTATCTAGTTACGACTTTTCCAATTCTATTTATCGTTGACCAGAAGGTATTTCATATCTTACCAAAGCCAAGATTAAAACTCGTCCACTGGTTTTTACGTTTACTAGTAATACTCAATTTGTATATTATTGTCTATAATTATATTATTGCCTTTAATTACGGTCACATGAAATACAATGTCATCCTTAAAATAAGTAACGTGTTGTAGGTATAAGTAGCATCCCTAAAGGACATCACTAAATGAAATCTCAAAATATTATTTAAATAATATTACCTACTTTTAATTAACATTGGTGGTAGGCCCTCAAGTTATCACATACGTACGTATGCAATACGACCGGGGCCTTATTAGGGCTACTATGATTTCGAATTTTCCGATTCATCGCTATCTGCAGAGAACGAGTTTTCATAAATACATGCGAAGTTTAGTTATCTGTCGATTTTAATTTATAGAGTTATATTATTAGTGTTTTTTATCATGAAAATATGAATTTATATTGTTCTAAAAGAAAATTATATTGTGATATTACATGAAACTTAATAACAAATGTTTGTAGCTAAAATATACATGATAATAATATGTCACACCAGGTTTCAGACGTTAAAGTCAAAGTCGTAAATTTGCCTCTTTTCTCTATGAAATTGTAATCGTATCCCACGAGTAACTCCTTAAGTAGATTTGTCGCGAGATCGACTGTTAAATGGCTGGGCTCAAGGCCTACCATGTTTGTGACCGGCACCGACGTCTTATTTTCTTTTAATGAAAAGTCAGCTACCGCTTTTTAATTGTTTAAACTTTAAAGACGCTACGCCTCTGCGCCTCTTTTGAGTCAAAGTTTTTTGAGTATCGACTTCCAAATGTGTACCTATTTATCCATACTCTGTAACGTCGAACTTGACATTTGATGTATGTAGAAGTGTCAAAATTGACATGACACAATGCATTTCACGCTTAGTTACGATTTTAATTTCATAGTGACGCTCCGATTGGTCGATTACCAGATGGCGTTACGCATAACAGCATCATAGGTACCTAATGTGTGCGCGCCTTTATAAGTATGTTTCCGCCTTAACTGTAAATCAAGTTAAATGAAATGGTGCTAACCGGTGCCTTGAATACTTCTAAAGAAAAATTTATATAATTAAAGTAAATAATATGCCAGCCTAGCTGTAGAGTTCAGGGTCGTTCGGTATAAACCTAGGTACATAGTAGGTAGATACATTAACATCTTACTGATTTTACATGCCCTTATCTAAAGGCATGCATTCATAAGCGATTAAATTATGTAAAGTGACACTGAAGAGTCATTACGATCATACGAGTGAAGTAAACAATGCGATTTCGACGCACGATCAAACTAATAAGAAATTAAGATTAAAAGTATGAAGCTCGGAAGTCATCGCGCGATCACAGAAAATGTTTGATTTCGATCGTACAATCATGCGATTAAACCTAAAAATGCTTTTTGAGTGTTCTAATTGATCCCGTCATCGCACGATCACAACAACGATCGCCAGAGGCGGAGACGCGAAGGAATCCCGCGATCGATTCGCACTATCAATTAGGACACTTTTATAGTTCTTGCAATTCACGAGGGCGACTGACTTATGGTTGTGTGTGTGTCGTATCTGTATAAGTGTGAGCGAGCGCAATTCTCGCGCCTGCCCGCTCCCACCTAGGCTTTGACAGGCACGCACACTTATGCAATGTGCATGTACACGAAGTAACCACAAGTAAAGCTCACTCGCCTTCGTGAATTGCAAAAACTGTACCATCACACGATCATGTTTGTCGCGCGACGAAATCGCGTCGTTTGATCTTACGATCGTTAGCCGATGAAGACGATGCCTGACGATGGTGACACTACAACTGTGGCAAATCACAAAAAAACCTGTCCGCTTTCTAAAGGGGGATACTGACCAATGTTATGGGTCGTAATGTAACATGTTACAAAGTGATCATTCATGCAGTCAGTACGGGGAAAGTAGGAAAGAAGCGAGCAACGAACCATCTTCGGTGTCGGCGCAGCGTAACGACATGCTCGCTTTGAATGTTACGTTACGCCCTGTAACGTCGGTCAGTAGTCGGTACCCACCTTAAGGTTCTACTGTCTACAGTTAGGCTAGGCTCTATAATATGAAATTGTTATATTTTCGATGTTGTATATAAATATTTAGATGTAATTTTGTACATAATAAAGATATTTATGTAATCGTTTTACAAAATTTTGCCATATTATATTAACTGGTGTACGACGTATACCTTGTTAAGAGTATTTTTCACATGTACTTAAAAAAAATGGTGATTTTAAGTGTTTCAATAAAATGTTTTTAAACGTGATTTTCTATTATTTGGAACAGAAACCCTCTAAAACATAGTTGACATTCACCGTGTTATATTTGGAATAATATCTACATAAATACTGAATCACTCGGTGATCCGAGTTGTTCTTGAGTTGATGGTAACTAGGCGCCACGGAAGCCTGTCACTTGATCAGTTTCGGTAGTTTACCTAATTAATTTACCTTTGATATGTAAAATGCCTACGGTTAGCTTGTACGAGTAATATTTTCAATTATAAAAGAATATCAACCCAAAGATCGATCCTGAAACTCATCAAAGCAATACCTGAGAGATTATCAAAAAGTTTTAAGTTTGTTCACTCTGTTACAATAAGTATTATCTGATAAAAATTAATAAAACACATACTAATTTAATCATTGTTTCCTAATTACCCAGTACCATTCCCAGTACAATTTTTTTTTAATTTTACTATAGGTAGTCACACTAATTTTACTTTATGTAGCCACACTCTGATTTCATCGTCATTACCTATATGTCATTTGCTATTGTTACGAAATCAGTCAGCGTAACAATAACATTGAAATAGTTTAGTTCTTTTGTTATGGTTTGTGTAACGACATGGTTAATGTGTCAAAGTAGAAAAATAAATGATCATTTCTAGAAGTAAAATAATTTTTCGTTTTTAAAAAGTAACTATCGTGGCCATGTTTATTCTGTAGCGTTAGTAAAAGTTTTCACTTATTGACTACGTTAATCGATCTCGAGCTTATCTCGAGTAACTGTTGCACCTATCAGAAAGGAGGTCTAAATACTCTGACATTCGTTTTTGCAGTGAAAACTTCTTTAGCGAGAGTCTAGAACTCTAGAGAGTGGGGTGGTAGACTCTAGATGTGTTATAAATAAATATAACAGCTACAGGTTGGCCTACATGAAATAAATAATTAAGAATTTTGTTTTTTTTTTAATTTTGAATTTTCGCATTAAATCAGGAATTAAAAACCTTAACTCACGCGGACGAAGTCCCGGGCATCATCTAGTAAAAAAATAATGAAAAGTAATACTTACTATGTTTATGGTAGAAACCAACATTTATATTTAAAAAATTCAAAATTGAAAATAATTTATTTCATGTAGGCCTAGCACTTATGACAACTAACAAGTCATGAATCTACCACCGGTTCGGAAAGCTGATTCTGCTGAGAAGAGAAGAAGAAATAGAAATGATGACTGTGATCAGTAGAAATGACAACGACGAGGTTTGCGACATGTTGGAGCATTTTAACGGTAGCTGTATTTAAGCAGCATAATGTAAATTATTGTATTCAAATTCAAATATTTGTGACTCCATTTAAATGTAAGTTACAGTTTCCTTTGACATAATGCTGAATAATTTTACCATTAAGTGGGTACATTCCTGTCAAGTAAGTTCACTAAGTTAAGAGGCTTACTATTTATCTACGAGAATATTATAAATAGTCACGAGAACGAATAAAGACAATAGACAAGGAGATTAAAATATTAAGGTACTTTAAATAGACCTACAATACGTACATAATATTTCAATTTGATTAATAATCAAATTGAAATATTATGTACGTATTGTAGATAATTATTTAGAGGCCCATAAATATAACAGTAATATAACTCAAAGATATATGAATTATTTATACATTTAACAATACGGCAGAATTAAAACGCATTATTTTATTAATTTCTGCAAAAGTGTAGAATGCTAGCAAGAAAACCACGACAAAAATTGGTGTACGGCACTAGAGAGCTGTGGCGCCTCTTCTATTTTTAATAGCAATTTTGTGCGACGCTGAACTATAATTAAAGTTAATTGCAGGCGTTTATGTGGGGTATGTAGGGGTATGGGTTGAATGTGCACTGCCATACCCCTTCCAAGTTAGCCCGCTACCATCTTAGACTGCATCGTCACTTACCATCAGGTGAGATCGCAGTCAAGAACTAGCTTGTCATCGAATAAAAAAAAATGTACCGAATAACTTGTTAAGTGCGTCAATTATTATTATAGCATTCCAAATATCAATTTCATCAAAGCCCCAAAAAAAAGTTGTTACACATTGAAGTCTCTGTAATAATTATACTCTACTCAGCACTATTTATTTAATATACATTCTACATATTATTATTATTATTTTTGCAGGTCTTTTTCGATCTTTATTAGTGCAGCTTTTAAACAAATCTTCAATCAAAACTCACTCATGATATTACATAATAAAGGAACGCAATAGACTGAAGCAATTTGCTTATAAATTAATCAAGTGAAGTAAAGTGAATCAAAATAAGGAGCATACGAAAGAGAACACTTGAATTGTATTTATTAACCGACTTCAAAAAAGGAGGAGGTTATCAATTCGTCGGAATCTTTTTTTTATGTATGTTCACCGATTACTCGAAGACGCCTGAACCGATTTGAAAAATTCTTTTTTGTTTGAAAGGGTGTACTTCCCACCTGGGAAGGTGACTTACCGAGTGGTTTAAAAAAATCAACAATTTACAATAAACTTTGTATTACTTGGAATATTATGCTTATAACTAATAAGGAATAATATCAGCATCTATGTAAGTATATTATAAAGTTATTAAAATAAATTAGCTCTGACAAACAGAAAATATAGGTAGAGCAAATATAGGTAGAGCAAACTTCATGAGAAATGACGGACACTCCAATTATTTATTTTATTGTATTGTATTGTACCTTACGGTACTAAGGAATAATAAGTTTATGTTTTGGATAGATTGATTTGATTAGATGAACACAACAGATGAAAATATGACTTGTCGTGGTTTTCAAATCGTCGTTCGTTTTAGTTTATTTCGTTTCCCAACTGCATAAATACTGGCAGATTTTTGGATGTAAAAAAATTGGTTGTCTGTAAAGTCAGTTTACGGGCGATAGTTTTACGTGATAACGTTCATAAGGAAACATTGATGAAAAATTGCACACTTTTATGAATTGAATTGAATTATTATCTTTGAATAATCATTATTTTGTATAATACAAAGAAGGAGTTAATTGAAAATTACAATTTTCTCTAGTCACAGGCCAATGCTTGGGCCGATCGTGCCTCTCTCTCGCTTATTCCGCGCTCTCGCTTGCACCCTCAGGCTCAGGCGGAACGTGACACTTGTACGTGCGTGCAGCCGGTGTTCATCGATTTATAAGACGTTATCACGTCAAAAAAAGTTGTTAATATTTTTACATTCATTTGAAAAAAGGTACTTAAAGGTACAAACAAAACCTATGACGTTTTTTCCAGTTAACGAGTGGAAAATGTCCAATGCCCCCGGGACTCGTCGACACAGTCAATATGACTGCCTTCGACGTGGTGACAGATCCAAAGATAAATCTGAAAAGAGGAAATCTTTCTTTTTAAATAGGAGAATCATTATCTATTAAATATTATAAGTCCGAAAGAGGTTGCTTCTTGATTTTTCGGTTTTCCTTCAATCACCCAGCAACGGAGCAACCGTTTGCTACCGTTAAACCTAAAAGTCTAAAAAGATTTGGGAACCCACCGCATTATTATCCCAAGAAACTCCTCCTAATAATTAATATGAATAATGCAGAACAGTTAGCTTTGCAAAGTAACAGTAAAGTAAGTATGCCTAAGCAAGTATAATAAGTATCTACATAAGGTTTTTTTTTAAATTGTATTCTGTCTCAGAAGTCAGAAGTCAGACGGTCTCTTAGGGATCATTGTGATGTGTTTTTAAATCGAGTCCAAAAGTAAAAATAAACTTTAATACTTAGAGCGATTTTTAGTTATCTAGTTCTAGTCATTTTACCACTCGGATTCGGAATGCCATCCGAGAAGAATCAGTAAGAAACTCGGCGGTTGCTCTTTTAAATAATAATAATATTATACTAAGTGCTTGTATTGTTTAGAGTTATTACGATTATCAACGCTTTTTTATCATTTAGGTATACTTATTATGTATTATGTATATATCCTTCATTGTAATAAAAAAATGTTTTATTTTAATTGTTGTAAATTAATATGCTTTTTTAATATGTTTACTTTTATTGGATTTCAAGAAGTCTATAATAATTGACTAGCTGATGCCCGCGACTTCATCCGCGTGGATTTAGTTTTTAAAATCCCTAGGGAACTCATTGATTTTCCAGGATAGAAAGTATCCTATGTCACTCTCTAGGTCCTCGACTATCCCCATGCAAAAAATCACGTCGATCCGTAGCCCTGTTGCTGCGTGATTGAAGGACAAACAAACAAACCAATAAACCAACAAACAAACACACTTTCGCATTTATAATATTAGTAAGGATTCTTATCATAAAACGTCACACCATTCCCACAAGCAACCCCAAACTTTCTTATGAGGCATAAATAGTCGCCAGTTCTCTATAAACCACGTGACACGTCTAAAGATATCAACAGCAGATGAACTACAAATAACTAAGAATTCCTCGGACGAATCCGTCGCAATAAATCTCATTTACGTGAAAACGAATCGGTTGATCGCGTTACAAGTTACAACTGACGAGATGAGACGACGATACAACATATACGAGGTGCCAGAGCGAGACAGAACAACAAATACTTGCAGGCTATTTGCATTGCACCGGAGATGCACAGAGATGGAGGTAATTTTGATAAAGTTGTTACTTTCCTGGCGCAGTGGTGAGCGCTGTGGTCTTATAACTGTGAAGTCTGGGGTTCGATTCCCGGCGGGGTCAATTTGGGAATTTATATTTTCTGAATTGTCTCTGGTCTGGTATGGTGGGTGGATTTAGTTACCACTAACCACCCTACCGTCAAAGACGTGTCTCCAAGCTTTAGCGTTCCGGCACGATGGCGTGTACAAACAGATTAGGGGTATGCGTTGAATGTTCACTGCCATACCCCTTCCAAGTTAGTCCGCTATCATCTTAGACTGCATCGTCACTTACCATCACGTGAGAGCGCAATCAAGGACTATCTGGTCATCAAATAAAAAAACAGTAAGAACTAGGTAATAGCGCCTCTATGTATGATGCAAAACATGCAAGTGGAAGGGGCAAGCACCTTGTAGGTAGGTGACCAGTCGCCAGATTTTAGTTCACCTGTGATTGTACATAGTGCACTATAATATCTCCTGCTTAGTTAGCTCATATCCGTTGAGACTGGCTTTCGGGCAAAATTTGAATTTCTTTTTAATTAGAAACAAGTGTAAATTAAAAATTGTATTTTAAAAAAACAAGCTTTTAGTAGCTGGCTACATCATCAGACCCTGGATGTCATCTAGGGCCAGACTACTTGTCCAGACGAATCAAACGAGCCCTAACTCGATGGGGTTACGTCGTTTATTCGTCGGGTATGGGGTAACAAGGACATATTTTTATGTTACTATAATATTTACCGAAGGCTGTCAAGGCGTTGGTGGTGTAATGGTCAGCATAGTTGCCTTCCAAGCAGTTGATCCGGGTTCGATTCCCGGCCAACGCACACTTTTTTCCCATAATATTATTAATATTTTTTTATTACATAATTTATTATAATAAGTACATTATGCAATTAGATATGAATAATTTTATATAGATCATCAGATCAGATAATAAATTTAATGACACAAAGGTTTACAACATTCTGAGAAAATGTTTTTTCCTATGTCCGTGTCAAAGATACAATCTATATCAGCGTCTCAAAGTTGGAAATAATTATGATTCAGCAAATGATCTGAAAAAAAGTCAATACTTAGAGAATTGTGTAGAAATAAGGTAGTTGGACTAGAGAGATTTATTTGAATAGGTATTATTAGGTATTTACCTACACATTGAAATTGTACGCTTCTGTACATTCGCTGTAGCTGGGTTGGTTGGGTAGCAAGGAAAACTCTCGAAGAACTTTTCTTCTTTATTGGGTACCGCTACCGCTAGCCGGTGGGAACTGTGCCGGCTTACAATTCAGCCCGGTATTTATACAAATTTGGCCGAAAAAATGTAGGCCCTCTGATTGGTGAAATTTTGCTATTGATCAGTGCACCAATCAGAGCGCGTTATTTTAAACCAATCACAATTTAGTAATAATAATAGGTATTATTACATAATTAGGTATCTTTACTACTATGAGCTGTACCGTAGGGAAAGCCGCGGCATTTCTTGGAATTATAGAGGTTGCTGCTGCGAGGGTCGTCTTTGTTGGCCGTGGCCAGCGGAGGGTACGGGCTTCGAGGCAGGGCCTCATTACCCGGGTGGGGCGCGGGGAAGAGCACTTCCCCGGTGATGGTTTTTCAGCCGTCTTGGCAATTAGGTCCATGGCGGCTGAGGCTCCTGTTCCGCTATGGGTAGGGGCCTTGCGGCTGAGTGTCAGTCCAGTGGCTCCGCTCGCTGGCGGGCAGGATTGCCGCCGCGAGCGGAGCGGTGTCGGGTTCAGAGGGTGATCCCGCGCTACGGGCGATAGGGTCGCTGCCGTGCGCGGGACCCGTGTCGGTCCGGGGGCCCCGCGTCGCAGGCGGGCAAGTCGCCGCCGCGAGCGGAGCGGTGTCGTGTTCGGTGTGGGGCCCCGCGCTACTGACGAAAGGGTCGTCATCGAGCGCGGGGCCAATGTATCGCCAGGGGCCCCGCGTCGCTGGCGGGCAGATAGCCGCCGCGAGCGGGGCGGTGTCAAGTCCGGTGGAGTGCTACGCGCTACGGGCGATGGTGTCGCCACCGTGCGCGGAGCTGAGGTCAAGTCCGGTGGGTCTCGCGTCGTCGTCGCTGTGGCCGCCTGCGTGCCTCCTCGGTGGTGGCGATCGCAGGAGCTCACGAGGTAGAGGACGCCCGGTCGGTGGTCGGCTGGCTAGCGGTGCGATGCCGTGGAGGTGCTCGTACGGTCCGTTGTCGGCGCTGGCGAACATGCGCCGCGCCAGTGTACGGACGTACTCCTCCACGGTGGGCGTCTTGAGGTCGCGATGGATCACATCGTTCCTCACGTACCTCGGAGCTCCAACGATCAGACGGAGGCACTTGTTCTGTTGGACCTGTAGGCGGTGCGCCTGGTACGCTGAGCAGAACGCATACCAGGCTGGGGCCGCGTACGTCAGTCTGGAGCGGACATAGGCTCCATAGATGAGGAGCTTGGTCTTCGGTGATAATCTTGAGGTGAGGACTTGGTACAGCATCGACAGTGCCGCCTTAGCCTGACTCACCACGTGGTTGACCATGGGAATCAGGTTCAGGCTGAGGTCGATGCGGCACCCCAAGTAGCACACCGAAGTTTGCCACTCTATGTCCTGCCCTCGGAAGCGGAGCTGACGTAATGGCTTCCGGATGCCGAACAGGATCGCGGCCGTCTTCCCCACGTTGACGGCCATCCTCCACTTGTCCAGCCACTCCGGAAGCAGGTCCAACAGGCGCTGCATCTTGTTGCAGGCGGCGGCTTGGTGGAACGACGACGCGAGATACGCGCTGTCGTCGGCGTAGAGCGACAACAGCACGTCTTCCTCCCCCTCGCGCAGGTGTCCGGCGAGGGTAGGGATGTCATTCGTGTACAACGCGTACAGGCACGGAGAGAGGCAACTGCCTTGGGGCACTCCCGCACGGATGGGGCGCGGCTGGGAGTCCGCGCCCTCCACGGAGACGTGGAAGGACCGCCCGTCCAGGAAAGAGGCCACCAGCCGCACGATCGCTGGTGGCAGGTCGGTGGCGAGGAGCTTTGCCAGCAGACCGGTATGCCACACACGGTCGAAGGCCTTCTCGATGTCGAGAAAGACCCCGACGGTGCAGTAGCCCTTGTTCGTCTTGCTGGCGATGTGGTGAAGTCCTCTCGCCAGCTGGAGCGTCGTGGAGTGGTTACTGCGAAAGCCGAACTGCTCGTCCCGTAAGCGAACGTACGGGGTGAGCCTTCGCAGTAACAGACGCTCAAACAGCTTGGCGATGTGCGGTAGTAGGGTGATCGGGCGGTAGCTCCCTGGTAGGCGGCGGTCCTTGCCCGGTTTGGGGATAGTGATCACCTTCCTCCTCTTCCAGGTCTCCGGGAAGTGTGCGGTGCGGAGTATGCCATTGAAGAGCCTCGCTAGCGCTACGAGGGCTCTTCTTGGCAGCTGCTGAAGTGCGGCGATCGGAATTCCATCGTAGCCTGCCGCCTTCCGTTTGGGGAGACGGATGACGGCTTTCCTCAGCTCAGACGGGGAGATGAACTCGTCCCCCCGGAGCGGAGGAGTCTGGGCCGACAGGAATTCCCGCACTTGATGGTCGAGCTCTGTGTGGTGCCTGTACGCATTGTCGTTGGCCGGTGGGTTGGGGGTGAACTGCACCTCCATATACTCCGCCATGATCTCAGCGCGGTCATGCGCGGAGTATCTTCGCCTACCCTGGCTGTCTAGTAGCGGGTAGACGGGTGAGTCTGATCCGGTGAGGGTCTTGCACAGGTGGTACAGCGTTGTTTCGGACTCGGCTGCCGCGTCGATGGTCTTCTCCCAGTCATCATCTTCGCGGGCGCCGAGTGCTAGCCTCACTTCCTGTGCAAGGCGGTTGAGGTCACGCTTGACCGTCGGACAGCGAGTGCGCGCCCATAGCTTGCGCAGGGCGCGCTTCCTCCTCAGCATGTCGCGGAGCGAGCTCGAGAGCAAGTCACGTCGACCAGTGGGGGGCATGGTGGTAGTGGCCTCCTGTTTGGCCGTCTGGATGGCCGCCATGATGGTGTTGGCGGCCCGGTCAACGTCCACTGGGGTCGAGATGGGACCTGCGAGCTCAAGCTCCGACAGCGCGGCGGCGAACTTCTCCCAGTTGGTCTTGGCTCTGGGAGGACGCGGTATGGTGAAGTCGCGCTGAAGGTTAAGCGTGACCAGTATCGGCAGGTGTTCAGTGTCGAGGTCATAGAGTGGCTCGACACTGATGGGGTGGTCAATCCGGTAGTGCAGCACGATGTCCAGGACGTCCGGGTGGTAGTGGGGGTTAGACGGTATATTGGTCGGTGCTCCTGGACCCAATATACCGTACTGGTGGCGCTCGCTGTCCTTGAGTAAAGCCCTTCCGGCCGGGGTGATGACGCGCGAGCCCCAGGCGTCCGGGGAGTCCGTTTCTACACAGTGAAGCAGTCATTGCGGAGGGCTGTGCTGAGCTCCGCACCCGTGTTCTTGTATTGTAGCTATGGGGACGCTACCCAAGACACGCGCGCTCGCTTAACTGTCATAATATGACGTTAACGCATCCGATTCCAAGTTTACTGAGTTTTCTCATAAACTTCCTCCCGTCAAGTGACGTTAAAATGAGGCGACATTATAGAGGTGTCTTTACGGTTCCTAGCTGTACCGTTGGGAGAGCCGCGGTCTATTTCCCTATGGGTTTTCTATTTTAATCTTTATTTATTATTTTCCCTATTCACTTATGAGATAATACATGAGACTTATGTACTTAAAACTATAAACAGTCGCTATACTAATTACAAATTAACAACAACACAATAATAACGAATAACTATGCTTTTCGATCAGTCCACTATTATGCTGTCTATTACACAAACACTTGCACTATATCGTCCCGCACATCTCTCCCGCCGTGCGACTATGTCGCATCACTTGTCGGTGCGGGCGCGTCGTCTGTAGACAGGGGCAGGACCACCAGCTTCCTCACCGGCCGTCGCAGCACTCCTCCCTTGGTCTGGATGTCCACTGCTCGCACGACGTCGTCTGGTCCCGGGTACGTGGCGATGACTCTTCCTCGGATCCACACGTTGCGCGGTAGGTTGGCGTCGACCACTTGCACGAGGTCGCCGATCTGGATCGCTGGTCCTCGTCCGTGCGGCTCCCGCCGGTGTTGGAGCTCCGGTAGGTATTCCTTCACCCAGCGCGTCCAGAACACGTCGGCCAATCTCTGCGCGGCTCGCCAAGTCGATCTGGAGGCAGCGTCCCGCTCGTCGAATGTACCTGGCAGCGGTACACGTCCCGGGCCACCCAACAGAAAGTGGTTGGGCGTCAGTGCTTCAGGATCCTCGGGGCTGACTGAGACGTGTGTCAGCGGCCTGCTGTTGACTGTATACTCCACCTCAGCCAGCAGGGTGGAGAGGACTTCTTCTGTAGGATGCCGTTCATGTAGCGTGGCTGCGTGGGAACGAATGGTACGCTCCGTGAGTGCTGTCTTCACGGAGCGTACCATTCGTTCCCAAGTTCCGCCCATGAATGGAGCTCCTGGTGGTATGTATCGCCAGGAGATCGTCTTCTTCGCTGCTTCTTCTGCTGTTGCGCTGTCCATCGCCTGCCGAAGTTCCTTGTCTGCAGCTCTCAGGTTGCTGCCGTTGTCTGACCAGATTTCCGTCGGGAAACCCCGGCGAGCCATCATTCTCCTCAACGCCATCACTGCCGAATCAGCGCTGAGTGAGCCAGCAATCTCCAGGTGAATGGCTCTCATGGTGAGACAGGTGAAGATGGCCACATATCTTTTTCTGTCGCGTTTGGCCTACGGTCACTGAGAGAGGTCCAAAGTAGTCGATGCCAGTGAAGGTGAAGGGTCGCTTGTGATGAGCTAGGCGACACTCCGGCAGGTCCCCGGTTCTGGGGTATGGCGGCTTTTGTGTCTTCATTCTGCAGAACAGGCATCTTCTTATGATCATTCTTGTGACTGGACGCACTCGTAGCACCCAGTACTGTTGTCTGCACTCGTTGACTGTAGCTTCAACTCCGGCGTGATGTAGCTGATGATGTATAGCCTTCACCCAGAGCTTGACTGTTGGATGATCACCATCGAGTACCATGGGGCTCTTGAAGTTTTCTGTTACGTCTTGTGTTGCTTGAATCCGGCTTCTTAGCCTGATTGCATCGTTGACATATTCGACGCTCAGCTGGTACAGACAGCTCTCCTTGTTGAGTGTCTTGCTGTTTCTTAAGTCTTCTATTTCTTCTGTGAAGGAATCTTCTTGGGATGCACGCATCAGAAGCTCTTCCGCTCTTCTGAGCTGTTCGGCAGTGACTGGGAGAAACTTTCTATTAGGCGACGTTGTTTTCTTGACTGTTGGCTGTTGCTTCGTCGCAGGCTTGTTCGTTTTCTTCCAGCTTGGATCCTTTTCTGTATTCTTTCGCGTCCTTTTGTAATTGACGCTTTCCTTCTTGGCTCTACAGAGTTGGATGAACTGTAGAACCCGAGCTGTGGCGTATCGGAGCCTGTCCCAATTCGAGAAACGAGATGCTTCAGGTAGGGATTCTGTGAGTTTCTGTTTCCTGTCGTCGGCGATGTGATTCACTTTCTCTTCGCCCGAAGGTTCTTCTTTTTCTGTTGCAGTGACTTCGACGGGCCAATGCTCTTCTGTTTGGTAGAGGAAGTCCGGTCCCTTGTACCAGCGATGATCTTTGTCGAAGGACGTTGGGACGTCTCGTGTGGCGTCGTCCGCTACGTTCAGCTTCGTTGGAACCCAACGCCACTCGGTGACTGTGGAGGCCTCTTCAATTGCAGCCAGGCAATGGGCTACGTATGGCTTGTATGAGCGTGATCCAGTTCTTATCCAGGTCAGCACGGTCTTGCTGTCTGTCCAGAACACTTTGCTGTCCGGTTTTCTTTCGTGCTCTTCTATAACTGTTTCGGCGAGCCTGGTTCCCATGACTGCCGCTTGTAGCTCCAACCTCGGGATGGATGTCAACTTCAACGGTGCAACCTTCGCTTTGGCCATGACGAGAGATAGGTTGACTTCACCATTTGGCGCCACTGTTCTCCAGAAGACAATTGCTGAATAGGCTGCTTCGCTGGCGTCGGTGAACACGTGAAGCTGTATCGAAGTGGCGTCGCTGTATTGGAGATATCTTCTCGGGATCGTCACGTTGCTGAGATTCTTCAGGTGAGCTATCCAGTCTTGCCATTGTTCAGCCAGGTCTTCATCCAGCTCGTCGTCCCATGATGTTCCTCTTCGCCATACTTCTTGCAGCAGCTGTTTCGCCCTTATGGTGACAGGCGATGCGAAACCGAGTGGGTCAAACAGTGACATGACCACTCTTAGCGCTTCTCTCTTCGTAGGCGTCTTCCCATTGATGAGCGTTGGTGCGACGCGCGCCAGATTGAGGTTGAAGGTGAGCTCGTCCGTGTTGAGTTTCCAGATAACGCCCAGTACACGTTCTGTCTTCTTTTCTGACTTGTAGAGTTCCATATCCTCCGACTGTTTACTTTCACCCAATGCTTCTAATAAATGTGGTGAGTTCGACTTCCACTGTTTCAGTTCAAAGCTGGCCTTTGAGTGCACTTCACGCACTGACTTCGTGATGCGCACTGCGTCTTCGAGGCTTCTGAAGCTGTCCAAGTAGTCGTCAACGTAGTGCTTCTGTATGATGGCAGCTGCAGCCTCAGGGTGGGTGTCTTCATACTGTTTGGCGTTCAAGTTCTTGATGTAGATTGCTGTAGATGGAGAACTTGATGCACCGAAGATCAACGAAGTCATCCTATATTCTTCAGGTGGTTGGTCGTCTCGTCGCTCTCCGCGCCACAGGTAGCGGAGTGCATCTCTGTCTTCGGCTCGCAGCTTGACTTGCATGAACATCTCCTTGATGTCTGCTGTGACTGCTATCTCGTGTTGCCGGAACCGCATGACGACGCCAGATAGTGACTGTAGAAGATCAGGTCCTTTGAGTAGCATATCGTTGAGAGCTACTCCCTTCGTCTTCGCTGCTGCATCATGTACCACTCGGAGCTTCTCAGGCTTCATTGGGTTAACCACCGCGAAGTGTGGCAAGTACCACGTCTTGCCGGTAGTCTTCTGTTTCGGAGCGAGTTCAGCGTATCCTTTTGAGACGAGAGCTTCCATCTGTTCTGTATACTTCTGTTTTAGCTTGGGGTCTCGATCGATCTTCTTCTCGATGTTGAAGAGTCGCTTCAGTGAGTTGTCGTAGTTGTCAGGGAACGTGACATCTTCTTTGCGCCAGAGAAGTCCTGTTTCATATCTTCCTTCTTCTGTTCTTGTGGTGGTCTTCTCCAGGATGCGAAGTGCTCGTTCTTCTGGATCTGTCTTCGGTTTCTTAGGCTGTATGCAGAGCGCGTCCATCTCGAAATATTGCTTGACGAGGCTGTTCAAGTTATCTTCTGTTTCTTCTGTGACGTGTGATACGAAGTCGATGCTGCGTCCGATGGCACGAGTCTGGCTGCCATGTAGCACCCACCCCAGCGGTGTGAGAGAGGCCACTGGTTGGTTGTTGTCTCCTCTTCTCACTTCTGTTGTCAGCAGAAGATGCCAATTGTCTTGAACAATCAGCACTCGTGGCTTTATATCTGCATATACGAGGTAGTCGCGGATGTCTGCCAGGTGTTTGCAGCCATCTACCAACTCTCTTGAAACCCGCTGTGACGCCACTTGAAGGTTCTTCACTGTACGTGCTTGTACACGCTCTTCATGATCGTTGAGACCTCTTAACTTGATGTTCACTCTTCTCGAAGCCGACTCCGATGTCTTCAAGTCGTTGATGGCTTCTATCTTCAAAGGATCGACGGGTCCTGTCGCTCCGATGCACTCGGCTACGCTGTTGTCGATCAATGTAACTGTTGACCCATCGTCCATCAAGGCGAAAGTGTTGAAAGTTCCCTTGGGCCCCTCAACTTGAACTGGAATAATCTTCAGATAGGATTGTTTCTTCTTAATGGTCCACGCGGAGTTGATTACTTCTGTAGCTTCCTTGTCTTCTTTCTTCTCCGGAGCCTTGGTGTAGTGCAGCATCTTGTGGTGGAAGTACTTGCAGCTGTTGACACCGCACGCCTTAGCCCGGCAGCTATGGGTTCTGTTTCTGTATCGAAGACATCGGAAGCATAGGCGCTTGGACTTGGCTATGTCCCATCTTCCATTCGCATCTGAGTTCTTGAATTGTTCACACTCCGTAGTAATATGCTCTTCGTTGCATATGGGGCACCTGGGTGTGTACGTCTTCTCTGTAACGTTGTGTATCCTCTGTGGTCTCTTCTGTTGAGTGGCTGCTGTAGGTGGCGCCACCTGTTCCGGCAGCGCGTATGGCCCGCATAGCTCCGCTTCTCTCTTGAGGAACTTCTCCATTTTCAGTAGGTCTGGATCCTCCTTTGGCTGTGCTGCGGCGAAGTCGTAGTACCTGTAGCGCAGCGTAGGTGTAAGCTTGTCCACCACCGTCATCGAAACTTCCGGGTTGTACATGTAGTTCACGCAGCTCAGAGTCTTCAGTGTTGCCACCACGTTGGAGACCTTCGTCGAAAAATGCAAATGTCTCGCGGTGACTCGGTGAGACGTGGCAATCCGCGGAGCGTTTCCATTTCCATCATTGCTATTGACTCCGGTCTTCCAAATCTTGACTCCAGGGTTTTCATGACTTCTGTTGGGTGCGCGCTGGTGATGAGAAGCCCCTCCACAGCTTCTTTTGCTTTGCCCTTCAGGTTTCTTCGTAGACGGTTCGTATTCTCCACTGTGGTGAACATGCTTTCCGTTTCGTAGTATGCGGCACGGAACGGTAGCCACTCTTGATGTGACCCTCCAAACGTTGGCAGCTCTATGAACTTGGGGCGCTGTGCTGCTTTGACGGCGCGCGTAATTGCTTCGGCTAACTCCGTTAAGCCGGGCTGTGCTCCCGCCGGTGACTGAAGTATTGCTTCCTGTTGCTTCTGTTGTCCCGCGTCATTGACCACCGGCTCTTCTATTGGGTAGTGCGGTGCGTCGGTGATCGCCAGCACGGGGCGTGGGTGTTGACTCTCCAACCAGTTGTCCACTCGTTCAGTCACTTCGGCTTCGGGTTCGACGTATGCACCATCGTCTTCTAATTCATCTTCTGTCTCGTCTGCTTCCAGGGCGGCGAGACGGGCGGCAGCTAATTCGATCTGCAGTCGTAGCATCTCTTCTTTGGCCTTAGCTATCTTGAGAGCCTTGGCCTTGCTGTGTGTCGATCCACCCCCCCTCTTGCTAGGGGGGCGGGGCACCTGTACTTGCTTCGACTCCTCTGTGTTGACTGTTTTCTTCCTCCTTACTGTAGACGTGTCTGCATCTCGAGTACGCCCCTGTACTGTAACGGGAACCTCCCTGGCGGCGGGGGGTTCCATCTGTGTCGCGGCGGCTGGCAGCGTCGGCGCGACGGCGGGCGTAGTTGAGCGTGTGACGGTGGCGGCGACGGAAGCGGCGGCGGTAGCGGCGCCGGCAGTGGCGGCCGCAGTCCTCTTCACTGTCGCGGAGGATGGCGCTGTAGAGCGCACCGACGTCGCGGAGGTACCCGTGGTCGTCGTGCGCTCCGTGGTGTCGGTGGTGACAGTCCCCGTGGCTGTCGACGCGGACGCGGTAGCGGTCTCCGCGCTGGTTTCGGTCGCGGAGGTGGTAGCGGTACCCTCTGACGTGGACGGAGTTTCTTCCGACGATGCCTTACGGCTCTTGAGTTCCTGCCGTGTCACTGGCATTCTTGCTGGCCCGACGAATTTTCTTCAGAATTTTCCCGATTTTTCAACGGATCCGGTTCGAAGGACCATTCAATGTACGCTTCTGTACATTCGCTGTAGCTGGGTTGGTTGGGTAGCAAGGAAAACTCTCGAAGAACTTTTCTTCTTTATTGGGTACCGCTACCGCTTGCCGGTGGGAACTGTGCCGGCTTACAATTCAGTCCGGTATTTATACAAATTTGGCCGAAAAAATGTAGGCCCTCTGATTGGTGAAATTTTGCTATTGATCAGTGCACCAATCAGAGCGCGTTATTTTAAGCCAATCACAATTTAGTAATAATAATAGGTATTATTACATAATTAGGTATCTTTACTACTATGAGCTGTACCGTAGTGAAAGCCGCGGCATTTCTTGGAATTGCAGAGGTGTCTTTACGGTTCCTAGCTGTACCGTTGGGAGAGCCGCGGTCTATTTCTAGGAGCAGCAGCACGGGTCGTCTTCGCTGGCCGTGGCCAGCGGAGGGTACGGGCTTCGAGGCAGGGCCTCATTACCCGGGCGGGGCGCGGGGAAGAGCACTTCCCCGGTGATGGATTTTCAGCCGTCTTGGCAATTAGGTCCATGGCGGCTGAGGCTCCTGGTCCGTGGGGAGCAGGGGCCTTGCGGAGGGGCTTCAAGGGCTCCGCTCGCTGGCGGGCAGAATTGCCGCCGCGAGCGGGGCGGTGTCCGATATGTGGGCCCACGCTACGGGCGATAGTGTCGCCACCGTGCGATGGGCCGACATCAGTTCAGGAGGTTCCGCTCGCTGGCGGGCAGGATTGCCGCCGCGAGCGGAGCAGTGTCAGGTCCAGTGGGTGGTCCCGCGCTACGGGCGATAGAGTCGCTGCCGTGCGCGGGACCGGTGTCGGTTCGGGGGCCCCGCGTCGCAGGCGACCAAGTCGCCGCCGCGAGCGGAGCGGTGTCGGGTCCAGAGGGTGGGCCCGCGCTACGGGCGATAGAGTCGCTGCCGTGCGCGGGACCGGTGTCGGTCCGGGGGGCCTGCGTCGCAGGCGGGCAAGTCGCCGCCGCGAGCGGAGCGGTGTCGGGTCCAGAGGGTGGGCCCGCGCTACGGGCGATAGAGTCGCTGCCGTGCGCGGGACCGGTGTCGGTCCGGGGGCCCCGCGTCGCAGGCGGGCAAGTCGCCGCCGCGAGCGGAGCGGTGTCGTGTTCGGTGTGGGGCCCCGCGCTACTGACGAAAGGGTCGTCATCGAGCGCGGGGCCAGTGTATCGCCAGGGGCCCCGCGTCGCTGGCGGGCAGATAGCCGCCGCGAGCGGGGCGGTGTCAAGTCCGGTGAAGTGCTCCGCGCTACGGGCGATGGTGTCGCCACCGTGCGCGGAGCTGAGGTCAAGTCCGGTGGATCTCGCGTCGTCGTCGCTGTGGTCGCCTGCGTGCCTCCTCGGTGGTGGCGATCGCAGGAGCTCACGAGGTAGAGGACGCCCGGTCGGTGGTCGGCTGGCTAGCGGTGCGATGCCGTGGAGGTGCTCGTACGGTCCGTTGTCGGCGCTGGCGAACATGCGCCGCGCCAGTGTACGGACGTACTCCTCCACGGTGGGCGTCTTGAGGTCGCGATGGATCACATCGTTCCTCACGTACCTCGGAGCTCCAACGATCAGACGGAGGCACTTGTTCTGTTGGACCTGTAGGCGGCGCTTCTGGTATGCTGAGCAGAACGCATACCAGGCTGGGGCCGCGTACGTCAGTCTAGAGCGGACATAGGCTCCATAGATGAGGAGCTTGGTCTTCGGCGATAAGCTTGAGGTGAAGACTTGGTGAAGCATCGACAGTGCCGCCTTAGCCTGACTCACCACGTGATTGACCATGGGAATCAGGTTCAGGCTGAGGTCGATGCGGCACCCCAAGTAGCACACCGAAGTTTGCCACTCTATGTCCTGCCCTTGGAGTCGGAGCTGACGTATAGGCTTCCGGATGCCGAACAGGATCGCGGCCGTCTTCCCCACGTTGACGGCCATCCTCCACTTGTCCAGCCATTCCGGAAGCAGGTCCAACAGGCGCTGCATCTTGTTGCAGGCGACGATCTGGTGGTGCGACGACGCGAGATACGCGCTGTCGTCGGCGTAGAGCGACAACAGCACGTCTTCCTCCCCCTCGCGCAGGTGTCCGGCGAGGGTAGGGATGTCGTCGGTGTACAGCGCGTACAGGCACGGAGAGAGGCAGCTGCCTTGGGGCACTCCGGCACGGATGGGGCGCGGCTGGGAGTCCGCGCCCTCCACGGAGACGTGGAAGGACCGCCCGTCCAGGAAGGAAGCCACCAGCCGCACGATCGCTGGTGGTAGATCGGTTGAGAGGAGCTTCGCCAGGAGTCCGGTGTGCCATACACGGTCAAAGGCCTTCTCGATATCGAGAAAGACCCCGACGGTGCAGTGGCCCTTGTTCTTCTCACTGGCGATGTGGTGGAGTCCTCTCGCCAGCTGGAGCGTCGTGGAGTGGTTGCTGCGAAAGCCGAACTGCTCATCCCGTAAGCGGATGTACGGGGTGAGCCTTCGCAGCAACAGACGCTCGAACAGCTTGGCGATGTGCGGCAGTAAGGTGATGGGGCGGTAGCTTCCTGGGAGGCGGCGGTCCTTGCCCGGTTTGGGGATGGTGATGACCTTCCCCCTCTTCCAGGTCTCCGGGAAGTGTGCCGTGCGGAGTATGCCATTGAAGAGCCTCGCTAGCGCTACGAGGGCTCTTCTTGGCAGCTGCTGAAGTGCGGCGATCGGAATTCCGTCGTAGCCTGCCGCCTTCCGTTTGGGGAGACGGATGACGGCTTTCCTCAGCTCAGACGGGGAGATGAACTCGTCCCCCCGGAGCGGAGGAGTCTGGGCCGACAGGAATTCCCGCACTTGATGGTCGAGCTCGGTGTGGTGCCTGTACGCGTTGTCGTTGGCCGGTGGGTTGGGGGTGAACTGCGCCTCCATATACTCCGCCATGATCTCAGCTCGGTCATGCGCGGAGTATCTTCGCCTACCCTGGCTGTCCAGCAAAGGGTAGACGGGTGAGTCTGATCCGGTGAGGGTCTTGCACAGGTGGTACAGCGTTGTTTCGGACTCGGCTGCCGCGTCGATGGTCTTCTCCCAGTCATCATCTTCGCGGGCGCCGAGTGCTAGCCTCACTTCCTGTGCAAGGCGGTTGAGGTCACGCTTGACCGTCGGACAGCGAGTGCGCGCCCATAGCTTGCGCAGGGCGCGCTTCCTCCTCAGCATGTCGCGGAGCGAGCTCGAGAGCAGGTCACGTCGACCAGTGGGGGGCATGGTGGTGGTGGCCTCCTGTTTGGCCGTCTGGATGGCCGCCATGATGGTGTTGGCGGCCCGGTCAACGTCCACTGGGGTCGAGATGGGACCTGCGAGCTCAAGCTCCGACAGCGCGGCGGCGAACTTCTCCCAGTTGGTCTTGGCTCTGGGAGGACGCGGTATGGTGAAGTCGCGCTGGAGGTTAAGCGTGACCAGTATCGGCAGGTGTTCAGTGTCGAGGTCATAGAGTGGCTCGACACTGATGGGGTGGTCAATCCGGTAGTGCAGCACGATGTCCAGGACGTCCGGGTGGTAGTGGGGGTTTGACGGTATATTGGTCGGTGCTCCTGGATCCAATATACCGTACTGGTGGCGCTCGCTGTCCTCGAGTAAAGCCCTTCCGGCCGGGGTGATGACGCGCGAGCCCCAGGCTTGGTGCTTCGCGTTAAGATCACCCACGACTAGTGTGGGGGCGTGCGACTCGAGGAGTGTGTGGACGTCGGTGCTGCAGAAAGTCGTGGCAGGTGGTCGGTAGGCGGCATACAGGAGGAGCTCCTCCTCCCCGGCGTGAACACGCACTCCCTGCGTACGCAGGGATGTGTATGGTGCGTGTTCAACTTCTTCATGTACAATGTCCCTCCGCACCAGGGCCGCCGTTCCTCTGAAGGCGTGACCCCGGGGAGAGACTTCGTCGCGCCGGTACACGAAGAAGTTCGGGATACGGAGCTCGACGTGTTCCGCGAGCTTGGTCTCGCCCAGGAGGATGACGTGGACGTCCTGCGACTGGGCGAGCGTTGTGAGCTCGCGGATGTGGCCTCTGATGCCGCCCGGGTTCCAGTACAGGACCCTCAGCAGGATGGGAGTCGCGCTAAGACCGCCATCCCTGCTGCGATCGCCTGTACTGCGCCCTGTCCTTGTAGGTAGGTAGTCAGCCCGGTCGTTATTGCCTCTAACACAACCCGGACTATGGCCATGATGTCCGGGCTGTGTCTCGCTTCCCCCTGTTGAGGTGCGGGGGGAGGCGGTTGGGAGGCGATGTGTTCCTCGGCAGGTGGGGCTGCGCGCCGGGCAGTGCGCGGCGCGGCGCGCGGTGCAGCGCGTGATGGTGCAGATTGTTGCTCGCGCGCTTGCTGCTGCACGCGAGCTTGCGCCTGCGCCCTCTCAGGAGCAATCCGCTGCGAGCGGCGAGTTTGCTCCCGAGAAGCGGCAGGCGTCGTCGAATGTGGTCGGGCTGTGGCGGCGGAGGCGGTCGGGGCCGATTGGGTCGGCGCCGGTTGGGTCGGCGCCGACTGAGTCGGCGCAGGTTGAGTCGGCGCAGGCGCCTGGGATTGCACCTGCGCGGACGGTTGTTGTCTCGCTTGCCTCGGCTGAGGCGTGGAGGCGGCGGCTGGCTCGTTGCGAGCGGGACGGCGGCCGCGGTTGCGCTTCCTGCGCCTACCGCGCAGCGCCTGTCCCCGCTCGGTGGGTGGGTTGGCTGCCGCTGGGAGAGTGGTGGTGGAGCCCCCAGCGGCGTTAGGCGGGGCGGCTCTCGCGAGTGACGAGGGGCGCGGGGCGCGCGGCGCGGCGGTCGCCTGCGCGCCTTCCGCGGGGGCCGACGCAGCGGTCGCTGCGGGCCTGCGTTGCGGTTGCGGGCGGGGACGGCCGGGTGCTTGGGGCGGGGGCGGAGGCAAGGCGATGCCCCTCCTCCGCGCCTCTCGCTTGTACTGCGAGCACCGGCGGTCGTTCGCGGCATGGCTTTGCCCGCAGTTCGCGCAGGTGGGCGTGACATCGCGCGGGTGCGGGCAGTCTGCAACCGGGTGGGCTCCTGCACACCGGATGCAGCGGAAGGGCCGGTGGCAGTTAATGGAAGAGTGCCCGTACGCCTGGCACCGGTGGCATTGGGGCGGTTTGGTCCCTCCGCGCCAGGCCTCCACGGTCACCGCGGGCATGCAGAGGAGCTCCGTCACAGCGTACAGCTGACGGAGCTCTTCACCGGTCATGTGCGCCAGCTGCACGAAATAAGTGCAGCCGTGCTTGCCGGCTTTCGGTGGGATAGGTCGCGCGTTTTCCGCCGGGAAGCCGATGTCGCGCAGGGCGGCGACCACCTCCTCAGGCGGTGTGTCGAGCGGCAGTCCTCGCACCGCAATTTTGGTCGGGCGTTCGGTCGCCGGGCTGTAGCAGTACCATGAAATGGTACCTACTGTCTTGGAGCGCCGCCTGGGTCAGGTAGCGCTGTACAGCCCGGAATTCGTCGGCAGATTGGGGTAGAAAACGAACCCCTCTGCCCAGTGGTCTGGCGTTTGGCGCGAATCCCAGCTCGCGCCGGATGGCCTGGAAGTGCCTCGTCCAGTTTGGGAGGCACTCAACCACTAGCGGTGGGTATTCGGAGCGCGGCAGCTGGGCGGCCGCAGGCGCAGCAGGCGGGGCCGCACGGCCCGCTTGCTGGGTCGTGCGGTGTTCGGCGGGCGGTGGGGTGCGGCGTGGCGCGGACGGCGCCGCGGCCGCCGCAGCGTAGGAAGTGCTCGGCAGAGGGGAGTGCGGCCGAGTCAGGTCCATCGGTACGGGCGAGGCGAGACCCGCATAGCTGGTCGAGTCCTTCGGCCAGCTTGCGGACCCCGCTTGAGAGGTCGATGCTGTTGGTTGACTGGATGGGACGGTGATATGTGCCGTCGCATCCATTGTCGGCGAGCGCGCGACAGGGACGGCGATATGTGCCGTCGCGTCGGTGGTAGGTGGGCGCGCGACAGGGACGGCATGACTTGCCGTCTCACCTGCGGGCGCGGGGGCGGAGGGCGGGGGGCGCACCTCCTGCTGTGGTGTGGGGGTGGTCCGCGGGGGCGGGGGGAGCACCTCTCGAGCGCGGGGACGAGCCGCTGGGCTGGGTGACCGCGGCGACTCGTCTGACGAGTGGTATGTTCGTAGGGCTGAGCGGGCAGACAGCTTCGTCCGCTTGTCCTACAATACCTAGTATAAATTGTTAGTTTTATATAAATTAAGAATCAATAATTAAATTGTATTTTAAACAATAAATACATTTAATTGGTTACAAACAGTAAGTATAAAGTATAAACCAATTATTTTATTGGTTATAATATGTTAGTTTAATTCAAACAACTCTTTTCAAAGAAAATTAAGATTAAATAAATAGATACTATAGGAAGTTAATAAAGGTAAATATTTGAGACGAAAATTTCACATCTATGTAAACTCAATGTCGATGTTTTAATTAGCGATACGGGTTGATTCGCGGGCTACATGTAGGTACTTTGTTAACCACTGGAAAAACTGAGTTAAAATCAATGTGATCATCATCAGTTCATCATCATCATCATCATCATCAGCAGCAGCAGCAGCTTTCCATTTACCGGATTGAGAGGGGACCTGCGCTTAGTGGTTAGCCGATGATGGGTTGCTGATGATGATGATTATTATGTTGGATAGCGCGCGATAGCAAGGCGCGTTACTTTGTGGAATTCCATGTTATTCAAGGAAATCTAAATTCTTGTGCTACAATTCACAAAACCGGTAAAAACCAGATACAACGTGCCGCTCGTGCTGTCTTCCAGTAGTAGAACAAATTCCAGTAGTAGAAAAACCTGTATGATACAATGTGCCGCTCGTGCTGTCTTCCAGTAGTAGAACAAATTCCAGTAGTAGAAAAACCTGTATGATACAATGTGCCGCTCGTGCTGTCTTCCAGTAGTAGAACAAATTCCAGTAGTAGAAAAACCTGTATGATACAATGTGCCGCTCGTGCTGTCTTCCAGTAGTAGAACAAATTCCAGTAGTAGAAAAACCTGTATGATACAATGTGCCGCTCGTGCTGTCTTCCAGTAGTAGAACAAATTCCAGTAGTAGAAAAACCTGTATGATACAATGTGCCGCTCGTGCTGTCTTCCAGTAGTAGAACAAATTCCAGTAGTAGAAAAACCTGTATGATACAATGTGCCGCTCGTGCTGTCTTCCAGTAGTAGAACAAATTCCAGTAGTAGAAAAACCTGTATGTTACAATGTGCCGCTCGTGCTGTCTTCCAGTAGTAGAACAAATTCCAGTAGTAGAAAAACCTGTATGTTACAATGTGCCGCTCGTGCTGTTTTCCAGTAGTAGAACAAATTCCAGTAGTAGAAAAACCTGTATGATACAATGTGCCGCTCGTGCTGTCTTCCAGTAGTAGAACAAATTCCAGTAGTAGAAAAACCTGTATGATACAATGTGCCGCTCGTGCTGTCTTCCAGTAGTAGAACAAATTCCAGTAGTAGAAAAACCTGTATGTTACAATGTGCCGCTCGTGCTGTCTTCCAGTAGTAGAACAAATTCCAGTAGTAGAAAAACCTGTATGTTACAATGTGCCGCTCGTGCTGTCTTCCAGTAGTAGAACAAATTCCAGTAGTAGAAAAACCTGTATGTTACAATGTGCCGCTCGTGCTGTCTTCCAGTAGTAGAACAAATTCCAGTAGTAGAAAAACCTGTATGTTACAATGTGCCGCTCGTGCTGTCTTCCAGTAGTAGAACAAATTCCAGTAGTAGAAAAACCTGTATGTTACAATGTGCCGCTTGTGTTATCTTCCAGTACCTAGTAGAACAATGTATGATACAAGGTATTTGATTTGAATATTAGTTTCAATTGGATGCCTTAAGATGGGTAGCCTAAGTATGTCACACTCTCTTTAACATTTCTGCGGTGGTGTCGTGTGATGCGGGTTGTTACGTTCCCTCAAATATGGTTGAGCGAGGCAATGGCTGGGTCATGCGTCATGCTCGTGAACGGGTGCCACCAGCGGCAATGGGGCTACTTTCTGTCTGCCCGTCTTAACATGTGTTGAATTATAATTTGATATATTTTAATACTCCTGAGTATTTGGTTAACATCTCCTGAGGATGCTCCGGAGTCGAAGTGAAACGTACGTACAGTTTATTTTGAAGCGTATTCGTGGTGAGCGTAATTACAAACTAAATAAACTTTGTTTCCATTACAGTAGGCATTAACTAGAGATACAGTCGCTCACTGAAAGGTCTGACCTTCGATATCCATTAGCCCAACCCAATACTTAAGTATACAATATACATTAAGTTTGATTGATAACATATAATATACTAGCTGACTCGGCGAACTTCGTACCGCCAACTTACCTATATAAATAAAACAAATAAAACTATCCTATCTTTCAAGTTGGACCAAATTACAGATAGTTACGAAGTTTGATCAAAATCGGTTAGGTAGTTTAGGAGTCCATCGCGGACAAACAACGTGACACGTAATTTATATATATTAAGATTATATGTAAAAGATACTAATATGTTAATACTACTACCATCTACTGCGATCACCAACCCGTCTGCCCCGCGTGGTGATTATGGGCAAACCCTCCCCTTGGGAGAGGCCTTTAGTCCAGCAGTGGACTGTTATAGGCTATTGATGATGATGATGATATGTTAAAGAAAGAAAATAAATGGCACATTGTAGGCTTCTTACACAAAACCTACTAGAAATCTCAATAGCTCGAAATTAAAGTAAAAAATACGCCTTATAGACTTTTAGTAACTCAACCAAGCACTAAAACTAACGTAAGTTCATTGCCAGTAAGTAATACTTCTTTTAGAGTTTATCTCTGACGTGCGTGGATGCCTATTTTTTCTGATTGACTGTATCGCATGTAGAAATATGGCTGAGTAGTTTCCGAAAGTCTAAGCCTACCGCACGTGCCTAATCTATAGTCCTATACTGTTCCCATGGCGAGCACAGAGTAGCTATCCTAGAGCTTGTGAGAGACAGCGTAAGTGCAGATATTATGAGAGCCAGTAAACTCAAAAATACGGATACACCTTGCACTAGGTCGTGCAAGTTGGCTAGAGTGGTCACCTATGCTACAGTTTTTTCTTTGTCGAATAGTGCGGGTGACAGGTCATTAGAACGAAACTTATTTTGTGCCCTATTAGTGTAATCATAAGGTTTAAATTACGAAAACAGATTTTCTGATAAATAAGCGTCAAATAGGTTACGTTCTATTGACCTGTTACCCGCACCATGCTATAACGAAAAACCTTACCGGGAGAACTCTACGACTGAGAAGGAGAGCTTGTGAACTTTATGCGAAGCGTAATTTGTACCTCACGCGCTACGCCGCTAGTCCCGGGTCGCGGTGTCGTATTCATAACAACCATATAGTCACCAGCAATAATAACATCCGTGCCACGCTACTCTATAATATACATTATACCCTCTGGAAAATACAGAGCAATGAAAACACAGAAATAATCAACATTTTTTATCCCAATCATAGCAGTTTTTGACGACCTCCCTGGCTCAGTGGTGAGCGTTGTTGTCTTATACCTGGGAGGTCTCGGGTTCGATTCCCGGCGGGGTCAATTTGGGAATTTATAATTTCTGAATTGACTCTGGTCTGGTGGGAGGCTTTGGCCGTGGCTAGTTACCACCCTACCGTCAAAGACGTACCGCCAAGCGATTTAGCGTTCCGGCACGATAGCGTGTAGAAACCGATTAGGGGTATGCGTTGAATGTTCACTGCCATACCCCTTCCAAGTTAGCCCGCTACCATCTTAGACTGCATCGTCACTTACCATCAGATGAGAGCGCAGTCAAGGACTAGCTTGTCATCGAATAAAAAAAGTTATACACTTTTAAAATGATAAAAAAAAATATGCTTTGTCAAACTACCAATTTTAATAAAATTGCCAAAATGAAATAGAATAGAATAGAATATATTTTGTTTTGAGCAAAGAAACAAGGTGTTACAACTAGTGATTTGCTAACAATTAATGTGATACCTACTTAAATAGTTTTATAATCTCCCACTTTTCAAACTAGTATTTAAACTGTATCTTGGAAAGTACTAACTTCCCTCTATGATACAAACATAGTTGCTAGCAGTTACGGAACATTATACATAGATAAGTTAATTCAAGTTCTAGTTCGTGCATGTGTGTGTTTACTAAAATGCTTCTTCTAGCCTACCTTCTAGTACCTTCATCCTTTCAATTCAATTAATAACGATTTCAATTATGTTGATAGATTTAAATATTGAGACACTCCAGTTTACAACCGTAGACTGTGTTTGGAGTCCGTCCATAACCAGGTGATGTGATGGTGATAAGGTCTAAATAGACCTCATCATTATCATCATAAGTTGACGTGACCGTTTCGATCATCGACATAGTTGGCTATATAATTATTTTAGTTACCTAGATATTGTATTTTTAAATGTGTTTCAATAAAATATTATCAAGCTAATTACCAGCTTCACTAAAATATATCGAAGACAATATGACGTTACTAGAACTTTGTATGAAAATATTTTGAAAAGCTGTAACTTTTTATCAAGTTGAACCAAAAACTTAAATTTTTTACAGCATTAAGGGATCATTAACATTTATATCCTTACTAATATTATAAATGCGAAAGTGTGTTTGTTTGTTGGTTTGTTGGTTTGTCCTACAATCACGCCGCAACAGGGCTACGGATCGACGTGATTTTTGGCATGGGTATAGTTGAGGACCTGGAGAGTGACATAGGCTACTTTTACTCCCGGAAAATCAAAGAGTTCCCGAGGGATTTTAAAAACTAAATCCACGCGGACGAAGTCGTGGGCATCAGCTAGTTGTAAATAAAACATTTCATTTCATAACATTTCTCCGTGCAGGGTTTAAGCGCATCATATAATAAAAGTTACATATTGTTTCCAGAATACAGAGGTTTTTATTCATTATTTCCCTGTACGTCATGGATTTAGATGAAGATATACATTTTCATTGTTATATCTCATTAAGAGAGAAACAATTTAATACCACAGCATACTCTATGCCCACCCCGTTTAAGATGTAAACACATAAGTATAGAGCCAGCCTCCCCTTGCAAGGGTAGCTACATCCAGTCGCCGCGGCGCGTCGTCGCCAGACGGTTGGGGTGTGTGAGCAAAAAAAAAAAAACAATAAAAAACATTTATTTTCCCACCTTCCATATTTAATATTTCATAAAATAATCTTAAAAGAAAAAAACTTCTGTTAAGAATCCGTGATTAGTCTGTGTTTTTTACGTATTTTCGTTACCCCAGAAATATTGATGATTTTATCATTTTCTCTTTCCAAATAAAATGGTGATGTAAAAGTGTGCTTTTGAGCGGTGAACTACAGTCAATTTGTATTGCCTTGGATGAGTGAGAAACGAGTAAGTGAGTTTTCGAGTTAGGTATTGATTGTTTTGCGTTGTTATAGGTCCCACCTATTATATCTACATTTTTGGGGCTTCCGCATTAAATCTCATGGAAGATCTTGGGACTTGAAAAAAATTTAAACTGAAAATTGCAACTCCAATTGGAAAATACCTATAACAACGCTTATGTTTAGTTGATTTTACAGTAAAGAAAAATAAGAATAAAAAAATTTCCATGGCAATTTAGGGAAAAATTATGATTACTGCATTGAAATACTCATATCTGCATACTGCGGTACATTAAAATTCTTAGATTAAGTGCCGATTTCACCAACGTCAAGTGACGTTTAACCAAGGAATAAATTGGACTTTCTGGTAGTTTTGCACTGAAAAATATTGCCAAAATAGTAAAACACTCGGATAAGACAAATACGTTGGTTGGTGAAATCGGCTCTTAGAAACTTTTTTTTTGCCTTGTTTTTATAAATAGAATCAGATGATTTACTAGATGAATATAGAAACAATATTACTATTTTATGTGTCAGCTCCCTATTGAATGCTGCATTTATTTTGCTGTAACGCATTGCAGCGAGTTATGGATATCCAGTTTCCCCATATAATATGTATTACTATTGCATTACATTACATTTTCACCAACATCGAATGACGTTTAAGCGAGGAATAAATTGCGCTTTCTGACAGTATTTGTATTGAAAATACTGTCAAAATATCAAATTAAAGTTCGAATAAGAAATTTTACGTTGGTGAAATCGGCCTTTATTCATCTTTAATACATAATTTTCATGTAACTTAGCAAGGTTTTCAAAATGTAAAATAATTTAAAAATAAACTCGTTGTTGGTTTAACTTTAAGTGCTGATTTCACCAACGTCGACTGCCATTTAAGGAATAAACGGCGCTCTGACAGCTAGTTTTTGTATTGAAAATCTAAAATATCAAATTTATTCCACGGTCAAACGTTACACTTAATATATACGGATTTATACAGTAATGTGGTGTAATCATAAACTCAGAAGTGTTTTACCGTACAGTGTACACCACAGTGCCGTCGACAATAATTATTATAGGTGTTTAGAATAATAAACTATTCAATTAGTGTTAGTACCTATGACAAAATACAACTTACATTAGAACTTAAGATTTTAACTTATATAAACTATGCCTTATTTACTAAGCGTTCGTGAAATCGGTACCTAGTGCTGTAAATATTTTAAATCGATGAAACTACAAAAAGTGCATCAAATGTCGGTGACGTCACAGTTAAGCGTCCATATTAAGAGGACTATTACATTTCGCATCCCTCTCTCTCGCACATTCTAATAATTAATAATATATTTTTCAATTATTGTAAAAATCTCAGATACTTTTGGCAACATGTATTCAATTATTATCTACGTCATTTAAATTATTACAGATATTTTAGACATATTTTTATCATTATAACCATATAATATGTGTACCTAGTTTTTGATAGAGAATAAGAGCCATAAAAGTTAATAGTAATGTTCGCCATTTTTAACCGACTCAAAAAAAGGTTCAGACTTTAAAAAAAGGGCTAGCTTCGCGCATTGGTTTCATCGTTTCTATTTAGGCCCGCCTGACATTCGTGTAAAAACTAAAATTATTTTATACTTTGCAGTGGCGTTTTAAGACTGGTTTTCCACGGCGCTGTTAGCACCCACGCCCGCAGCGGTTGCAGTACCGCTAGTACTGCGCCCGCCGCGGGCGCAAACCGCGCCGAGGAAATTGAAACTTCATTTTCCATACAAATCTGCATTCTACGGAGGCCGCGGGCCCGCAACCGCTGCGGGCGCGGGCCGCGAACCGCCCCGTGCAAACTCAGTCTAAGTCGGGTTTTTTAAAGAATATTTCCATCCATCCATCCATCCATCAGCCTGTATTCGTCCACTGCTGGACATAGGCCTTTCCGAGAGCGCGCCACCAAACACGGTCCTCCGCTTTCCTCATCCAACCGCTTCCCGCCACCTTAAGGTCATCGGTCCAGCGAGCTGGAGGGCGTCCTACACTGCGCTTACCGGTACGCGGTCTCCACTCCAGAACACGTCTGAAGAATATTTATATATTAGTATTCTCTATCAAAATCTAGGCAGGTATATCATAATAAACCTATATCTAAAATATCCGTAATTTTATCGTCGAACATCATAATAGGGAATATGCATAAAATTTAAATTTGTCTCAAATATTTTTTTCTAGATTCTTTATTGCCTTAACATTATACTTAAAAAGTATTTTTTTATTTAGTTATTATTTAAACCCAGAAAATATTATATAGAAAGTGAAAAATAAAGGAGGGAAATTCAAACTTACAAAACGCGTCGCCATTGGTCGAAACGAAATGTGACGTCATTTGTGTTACGGTTGATTTACGGCGTCGATATTCATACAGTGTTTGTGAGAAAAATTGTTTAAAACTGTATTCCTGTGTGATTACTTGTGAATTTATATTTGTAGTCAATCTAGGTCGATGACAGAAACTGGTTTTGTCAAAGCACAATCGGATAATTTACCGAAAATAGATGCATTTATGATGTCAGTATATTTTGTATCAAATCTCGATTTTACGAGCGCAGAGATCAAAGGAGTGAAAGCTGCAAGATAATTATTATGTTACATGGTATATTTTAGTCCTTAACATAGATTTTTATTCTTATATGTTTAAATAATACTTAAAACAAAACATAACCTTTAAATAACCATCTGTGTTCCTAAACTCCTAATTTACGTATATATCATGATAATTTATACGTAATATTATGTTATTGAAGCTCACTCAAGTTTGATATGTTTATATACTTTTTGTAAATAAGTATTAGATAAATACGCTATTCCGATTTATATGAACAATTTTCTTACACTTTTTTTCGTACTTTCGCATCTCGTGGAATACGAAAAAATCGGCCAAGTGCGAGTCGGGCCTCGCTCTTTTAGGGTTCCGTTAAAAAAAAATTAAATTAAAATATTTCCATGTACCCATGAAAATATTTTAATTTAATTTTTATTATTTGTTGTTATAGCGGCAATAGAAATATGTGAAAATTTCATCTGTCTATCTATTACGGTTTACGAGATACAGCCCGCTGACAGACGGACGGACGGACGGACAGCGTAGGCTTAGTAATAGGGTCCAGTTGGTACCCTTTGGGTACGGAACCCTAAAAACACTTTATCGGGTGTACTAATAATAGTGTTTTTTTGTATTTAGGTACCATACAATACTTGTAAGAAGGTTTTTTAACTTCTTCCATGGTTTGTGTAGCAATTAAAACTGAAAATAAGTATGAAGTAACTGAAACGCTATAGTAAACAAACACGGGACATGTCGAATGACGTCATCAAAAGCGCGCGCTAAATGGTGGCGTTTGAACGGCTCAAATTTATTCAATGTTTTAAATTTCACTTTGAAAAATTATTTGACTATTTTCAAACCTATTTATATTTTTTATATGTTATAGAGATGTAAATGATTAATTTAAGAAATTAAAAAAAAATCATGCATATTCCCTATTGACCACATTATGTCAAAAATATCTGAGATTTTTACAATCATTGAAAATATTAGAATGTGCGAGAAAGGGGGATGCTAAAATATGTAATAGTCCTTGATAAAGAGTTCCAACGGAACAGGGATATTCCCATCGAAGTATTAATAGTTCCCTATTTCGCTAAATAAGGACATATTCACCTGTGATATTCAAAATTAGTTATTCGAACCGGCCGGTTCCTATATAGCTAAAATAAAGCAGGTAAATTATGTATGCTGAAGGTCCTTTCATCGTCAATGACAGCAGATAAACGTCCACTGCTATATATAGTTCTAGCTGATGCCCGCGACTTCGTCCGCGTGGATTTAGTTTTTAAAATCCCGCGGGATATCTTTGATCTTCCGGGATGCCTATGTCCTGCCTATCCAAATAACACGTCAATCCGTAGCTTTTTTGCAGCGTGGTTGACGGACAAACCAACAAACAAACACACTTTCGCATTTATAATATGTATTAACTAGTAAGGAAGAATTAAAACTACTTAATAAAGGCGATGTAATAAAATTTTAGAACACAAAAGCTATTATTGTGACTTAAATATGATAGTGAGATATATTCGCTCGGGGAGTTTTTTGTAGAGAATAATGAGTACTTTAATCATGTCGTCCATAATTTTTATGTATCATCAATAGTTTTCTCAGCACACGCCAAATAATGCTTTTTACAGGCAAAATTTTGCTACTTTGGGTTACATTATTGCAATTTTCTTAAGAATTTCTAATTTTTTTAAAACAAATTATAGCTTATGTTACTTCCTGATAATTTAGCTTTCTATTGGTGAAAAAATGGTTAAAATCGGTCCAGTAGTTACAGAGCCTATTCGGAACAAACAAACAAAAAAACAAACAAACAAACAAATCTTTCCTCTTTATAATAATATTGACTCCTTACTGTAACTCGCTTGGAATCTGAAGGGTCTTTATGAGTTTATAGTTTTCTGAAAATTATGAATGAACGAGTTATCGAAGACGTTTTCACAGTTTAATCTTTTAAATCATTGAGTTAGCGATTCCCTAGAACCGAAAGCTTAGACTACCACGTTCTAGGAAACTCCTTAGGATCGGACCATCGCGCGTCGACCTCTCATTTATCAGTGCGTTACCGTTTGGGCTATATTGAGTCTTATAATAAATTAATTAATGCTCTAAGTATAAAAGACACAAAAAACAACAATTTTTAACATGCCATGCCTTTAATCAGCAAGTAGGTAGTAGAATAGGATAGAATATAATAGAAATATTTTTTGTTCAAAAAAACTTTTACACGTGCTTTCGAATCGTCAAATGAATCTACCACTGGTATACATCGATGACCACTGGTTCGGAATGCCCTGCCTACCGAGAAGAACCAGCAAGAAACTCGGTGGTTGCTCTTTTTCAATACAGTTTGTCAGTTTACAATAGGTACTATGCTATTATGTATGCAGTGTTTCCACAATGAGGGGAAGTTCCAAAAATGCATACTTACAATTCAATCTAATATGTTAAGATGGGCAGACAGAAAGTAGCCTCATTCCCGCTGGTGGAACCCGTTCACGAGCATGACGCATGATCCAGCCGTTGCTTCGCTCAACCGTATTTGAGGGAACATAACAACCCGCATTACACGACACCACCACTAATTGAGAACGATCCCGTTTAGTGCTTGCTCTAATCGGATCGGATGATTGCTTTTCACATGTAACAGGTAGGTACATATACACATGAGACCCTGTGAGGGTATGGCAAAGAAAAAATATTACATTTAAAGATACATACACAGGAAATAAAATAAAATAAAATAATACAATGTCAGTTAAAAGCTGGTTAAAAGTAGTTAAGTACAAATTTCAATTAAAATATTAATAAATCCCAAAAGTCATGTTAATTACAATCATAAAAAGTTTATTACAGTCTATGTCTTTATATAAATTTATAACTTGATTAGTTTGAAGGTGTAGCTATGCCTAACTACACTATACAAGTAACCTTTTTTTAGATCAAACGCGTAAACCTGGGGGAGATATTATGGCAGTTGCACAGACCCTTATCCCTAATCGATTTCCGATATCTACATGGCTGTCTACGGAACACAAAATCGCTTCAACCCTCAGCCTTAGGAAGCCTGGTAACATAGACATCTTGAAATTGCTTCGGGCAACACAGACTGAATGGCCTCACGATAAAAATACTATCGGCTTTTGCTCTATCGATATCGTATATATGTATGACTACTAACTACGGCACGTAAACTTCTGGAATTCCACTTTTTTTACTATCCCATATTAAACCCATGACTTTACTCGAATATTTAATTTTTGATTCTGGCAAAGTGGTGAGTGCTACTCATCATCATCATCATCATTAGCAACCCATCAACGGCTCACTACTGAGCACAGGTCTCCTCTCAGAGAAGGTTTATAGGCCATAGTCCACCACGCTGGCCCAATGCGAATTGGCGGACTTCACACACCTTCAAGAACATTATGAAGAACTCTCAGGCGTGCAGGTTTCCTCACGATGTTTTCCTTCACCGTTGAAGCAAGTGATATTTAATTGCTTAAACGCACTTGACTCCGAAAAGTCAGAGGTGCGTACCCGGGATAGAACCTGCGACCCCCCGAATAGGAGACCACAGTCCTAACTACTAGGCTATCACTGCTTCAAGTGCTACTGCTGTGGTCTTATAAGTGAGAGGTCACTGATTCGATTCCCTGCAGGGCCAATTTGGGAATTAATATTTTTTTAATTCTCTCTAGTCTGGCTGGGTCTTTACTACCAATGCAGTGCACAGTATTATTTCTAAATTACGAATTGAGAATTTCAATATTATGATGTCTAATTGAGAACCTCCTCCTTTTTGAGTTCGGTTAAATAGTACGTAACCCTTCTCTGAGAGGAGATCTCGCTCAGTAGTGAGCCGATGATGGATTGATAATGATGATGATGATGATGATGATGATGAAATAGTACGTAATATGTTTTACAATAAAGCAAGAAAAACATACTTAAACATATTGTTTGTTGTTTCCATATTGAAAAAATTGAGCAAACAATGGGCTGAATATAACAAATGGGCTGGCAATCAATCGATGTATAACAGAGCGGGGATTTGATGAACAATCCGTTCCATTCACACAATTGAATGGAGTTTATATCAGTGTACAATCAACTCGGGCTAGGATGGAAAACAATCATCTTTACTATTATAAAACAGACAATGTATTGGTTTATTATAGGTAGGTACATCGCTGATTGGTCGGGTATTAATATTGTAATCATTATATAAGGTAAGTATTAATGTTCCTTAATCATGCTTATAAAAAACATGTTTGGACAAAAGACTGACCAGACTGTGTAGACTACACACACAAAACACACACACACAATCAAGCACTCACGCGCTCGGATACGCAAACGAACTCACTCACACGCACGCACGCACGAACGCATTGTGTACAAACAACACACACACATACACATATTGCTATCAAGAATGAACAAGTTCGAAGAGCTTTACGCTAAAATGTGCAAAAACTTTGCTCAAATACAAACCTTTTTTTTATTGGAGGAGGAAAAGCCTCTTGGATAGCATACCCGAATCCACTGTATGTGGTTTCTAGAGGTGTACGGACAAAAAAAACTCTTCCATGCTTACTGGTATGTATTGCACTTAGTTCCTGATCAGGTTGTATCTTTATAAACTACTACTTGATGTCCTCGACTTCGTCCGCGTGGATTAAGGTTTTTAAATTCCCGCGGGAACTGTTTAATTTTCCGTAATAAAATGTCCTATGTGTTAATCCTGGGTACGAGCTATTTCCATTCCAAATTTCAGCCTAATTGGTTCATTTATTGTGGCGTAAAAGATTAACAAACATCCATCCATCCATCCATCCATCCATCTATACATCCATCCTCACAAACTTTCGCATTTATAATACCTATTAGTAGGATTAAACCAATTCTGTAAAAGCTGCATGAATCATTGCTACAGTCTCAATTGTGGTGATTGGCTGAATTTATCGCGTTCTGTCTGCAACAGTGCATTTTATCCAATAGCGAGTGAGTATCGACCAATCAGAGGCGATTGCAATCGTCACACTCTCTGTAGCAATCATTTCTAGAGAATCGTACCACAGTTGCATGAAGTAACAAAAACGTATGAAATCAGAACCAAAATTACAACATCTTCTTCTTCTTTTCGAGCCTCATGTAATCCATCGTTGGACATAGGCCTCCTCATGTGCACGCCATTCTTCTCGATGTTGTGCCAATCTCAACCAAGTTTTTCCCACAAGCTTGACGATGTCGTCGGACCAGCGCGATGGTTGCCTCCCCACATTTCTCTTGCCGGTACGTGGTCTCCACTCAAGCACCGAGCGGGTCCATCGGTCGTCTGTTGTTCTGGCCACATGTTCCGCCCATCTCCACTTTGAGTAAGTCGCTTTCAAAACAATATACCTGTCAGTCCAGTTCTTTCACGGATTGTGGTATTAGGTATCCGGTCAATGAGCGATATACCGAGTATGGCTCGCTCCATTGCCCGTTGTGCCACTTAATAATATTACAACGCTGCCTTTAAATTGTAATCCCTACAACTGGGAAAAGGACCCCCATTCCATTTCTTGCACGTGCGAGTATTACTTCTCGTAACGATTGCCTCTATCAATCTTACATGGTAGCTGTCAGTGGCAATTAGTACCTCAATAAGCGTGTATTAATAGCTAGGACGTATTAGCCAATTGATTAATGTGCCCCAATGTGGTTCTTATCCCTTAATACGTCTTAGAGGCTATTTGGCTAAGTGCGTTGCGTGTTTGCTTTGACTAAATTGTGTGTTGTGATCCTCGACCTGATAGCGACGGTCAAAACAAGTTTAAGAAGATGGCTCTTTGAATTTCTGCGATGGTGTCCGTAATCCTTAAAGCTAGGGATTATAAGTACATTTTAATCGTAACAAAGTAATTCACCAAAGAACTAAAGTATCCGACGTGTAGCTCTCAAGGCTAGCACGTTGAAGTGGCAGTGGGCTGGTAAAAGTCGGAGATGGCTGCTGGAGTCGTAAGGTCCTTGTGTAAAGACCGCATCTCAGCAAATGGAGTGCAGGGCGCCCCCCGGCGATGAAATCCGGAAAGTGGCAGGCATTGGATGCGAAAGGCTGAGGATAGGCAGCTTTGGCGCTACTTAAGAGACATAATTATTATGTCAAACAGTGGATGCATATTTCCTGGTGATTATGTTCACGAGCATGACGCATGAACGAGCCGTTGCTTCACTCGACCATATTTGAGGGAACGTAACAACAATCGCAATCAGGCCAATCACCTATGATTGGCTGAATACATTATGGTGATCTTGCATCTTGCTGCATCAATACATTTTAAGCAACAGCGAGAGAGTATCAGCCAATTAGAAGTGACATACTGTAGCAATTTTTAGACAAATCCAAAGCGAATCCACCTGCCCTTTGAGATATTTTTAGGCTCCAAGTAGGTATAATATTCAATTCACCCCCGTTAAATTTAATTAAACGCAAAATAAACGAAGTAATAGTAAACAATTCAAAATTAATGTATTCGGTAAACATGAAAATACCTGAAATAACCGACACCTTTTGTGGTGCCGAAACCATTTATCAAACCCCTCCGCGAACTTTGATACAAAAGGTTTCTTTCATAAAGAATTCTTCTCATTCTCATTCTTCTTTATAAGGAGGATTTTCGACAAATTTTGCAACAGTAAAATGTGGCTTATTTTTTTGTGATAGATTAATTATTGAGAAAAGAAGTTTATTTGTCCTTTTTAGGGTTCCGTAGTAAACAAGGAACCCTTATAGTTTCGCCATGTCCGTCCGCGGTTTAGCTCAGAGACTAGAAATCTGTAATTTGCTTTGAGTATATAACCAGTAGTGCGCCAATTCGCATTGGGCCAGCGTGGTGGACTATGGCCTATAACCCTTCTCTGAGAGGAGACCTGCGCTCAGTAGTGAGCCGTTGATGGGTTGCTAGTGATATAACCAGTAATTTGACAAGGGTATCAATATTAATCACGCCATCAAAGTGGTGAAATAAAATTGTGTTTTTTTTTTAATCCTTTTTTCAATGAATTCTAATGTGCAGACATTATTTACACATTAAATAGAATGGTATAGAATAATTTTTCACTCGAATAAACTTTTACAAAGTTTTTCGAATTGGCCGAATATATGGCCAATGTGGAAACACTGTTTACAAATTGGGCTAACTATATCAAATCCACAAAAGTTGGCAAGGTACCAAGCCAACGATGGCCGCTCATTAAAAATATCACTGTAAAGTCGGCCTCACTAAAAATATTATGAAATCTACAATTAGCAAGGCCTGTAAAATGTCTAAACCAAAAATAAGTTCCTATCTAAAACTATCTGAATTTGACACGGTGGTTAATCCCAACGGTCAACTACGCAGGAGATATTATAGCGCGCAAGTGAAGACTCTATTGCCTCACTCTCATCTTCCGAGGACGGCGCCGATCACCAGGACCGCCGAGGCACGTGCCCTCTAACTTTCCAAACCGGGTCTGTTTAAAAAGTCATGAGTTTTGAGAGTCAAGAGTTTTCCCATTTATTCCACCTTTACACGTTAATGTTTGCATAGTTTATTTTAAGGTGGAAGACACACTCCTGCCCGCGAAATTCAAATTTAATTTGGTTTTTCGCAATTTGTAAACTAATACGACAAAGTAGGCATATGGCATTCTAATTGCGACAATGGCAGTATCATCTTCACAGGTTTATATAAAAATCTTTACTTGAAAGTGTCCAGTTTAAGAAATTAATCAAAATATCGACTAATTTGTGAGTAACTCACGTCCAACTCAGTATTTTGATTAATTTCTTAAACTGGTCACTTTCAAGTAAAGATTTTTATGTAAACCTGTGAAAATGATAATTCTACTGGCGCAATTAGAATGCCATAAGCCTACTTTGTCGTATTAGTTTACAAATTGCGAAAAACCAAATTAAATTTGAATTTCGCGGGCAGAACTGTGCCTTCCACCTTAAGTAAAAATCTGATTTAAGTATTTTTAACCGACTTTAAAAAAGGAGGAGGTTCTCAATTCGTTGGAATCCTTTTTTGGAACGAAGTTCCTTATCGCACGGTACGGAATTGGCGGATGGGGCTAGGCGACAAAAGTGTAAGAATTTTCCGTCACGACCCCCTTTCTACAATGTAGACATGTGGCGAGAGATGGCGTTGATTCTAAAAGGTAATGTTTTCATTATTACAAGATAATATTTTCATAATATTGTTTAGATAGGTACCATAATTATAAAACTTCATTCCAACCGAGTGTTCCACGACACTCACTCATTTTTTTTTTTGTTTATGTATAGTATATTCTCCGATTAGGTACTCGACTCGATTTGGAAAATTCTGTGTTTTGTTTCAAAGGGTATTACTTTCTTTCCAGGTGGACCACCATATAATTTTTTTATGTAAATTATCAAACTTTGATTCGTCGATAACTCCTTCACAATGTTGCTACTGCCTACTTTTCAATTTACCCATGTCAACTGACTCATTGAACAAACCAAAACGTATTTTTTGGAACGTAGTTCCTTATCGCTCGGTACGGAACTCGTAAGGGGGCTAGACGGATCGACACTTTTTTGAAACCGACACTTTTTTGAAGGCATTGTGTTCAGTATTTTCGCGGTACAATATTGGGTCTCCGTAGCCTTGTGGCTACTGCAGTCGCTTAACAGTTAAAAGTCGATTGTTCGAATCCCAGCTCGACAGACTGAATTTTCTATTTTCAATTTTATTTTAAATAATTTCTACATGTGGAATTTTTGCCTAATTTTTTATAACTTATAAGCTGTTATAAAAAATTAGGGAAAGGTTCCACATGTAGAAATTGCTTAAAATAAAATTGAAAATGGAAAATTCGGTCTGTCGAGCTGGGATTCGAATCAACGACCTATGGCTGTTAGGCGACTGCAGAAGCCACAAGGCTACGGAGACCCATTATTGTACCGCGAAAATACCGAACACAACAATGCCAAATTAATTAATCGAAAGGAACTACGTTCCATCCGGGTGTCCCTTGACACCTCTCAAGTTTTTCTTTACTACTGTATGCTATCGTAAGAAACAGGCTCTACCACTGAGAGTGATTCTAATTGCCGTTTATTTAACGTTTACACCTGAAATACATGCGAGTTGCGACACCTATTGTAATAAAATCATTTATCAGACAGATCCCCGGAGCCCTAACACCATCCATTACAATAAAGAATTCTACCCACAATACAGTAACAAAGAGTCCTTGGAGGAGTCAAAGGAGGAGGGTTCCTTTTACCAGGAAACTTAATTATCATTGTAATGATTCATACCAAGCTGAATACGTAAAAAGAATGGCTTTCCTTTTACCCGACTACGACAGAAACGAAAGGAAATGTTTTGATTTTAGCAATCTATGTATGTTTGTATGTGTACAAAGCTTATGTTCCACCGTAGTGCTATGGCTACGGAGCCGATTTCGATGAATGAATGATGGATGTGTGTCAATCGATTCGTTATTATGGTCCGGGTGACGACAAATGCTACATTTTATAAACGGATGTTATATTATCTATCCCTTGGATTGGCGCGGCCAGAATTGGGACTCTATGCTCAAATTGCGCCGCGTCATCTGTTCACGCGTGGGAAATCCGGCGCGCGCTTATTAAATATTAATTTCTCTAAAATTTTGTATAGAACAGTATAGAACATATGTATAAGACTGATATCGTTGGAAGCTTTAATTCAGCTAGTAATTAATAAAATAACTCCATAATCGCCGAAAAGTGTTTAACTGATGAATAAAGTTGACGGTTAAACAGTTTTTGTATTGAAAATCTTTAAAATCCTTAATCTATACTTATAAAAAGATTTGTCCTGACTGACTGACTGACTGATCTATCAACGCACAGCCTAAACCACTGAAGCTAGAAACTTGAAATTTTGACAGTAGGTTCCTTTTATGACGTAGGTAAGCACTAAGAAAGGATTTTTTGAAATTCCACCCCCAAGGGGGTTAAATGGGGGTTAAAGTTTGTATGAAAGTCCGTCATTTTTCAAGTTATACCCATGAAACTCGGTATTTGGGCTTTACATTAAAAATAAAGAGTTACGTATTTCACAGTTTTTGAAAATTCTACCCCCAAAGGGGTTAAATAGGGGTTGAATATTTGTATGATAGTTTTTCATTTTTCAAGTTATTTTTCAAGTTATATCCACGAAACTTGGTATTTTGGCTCTTGATTAAAAATAAAGAAGTACGTATTTTACATTTTCTGAAAATTCTACCCCCGAAGGGGTAAAATAGGGGTTGTTAGTGTGTATGAAAGTCCGTCATTTTTTAAATTTTATCGATGAAACTTTGTATTTGGGCTTTCGATTAAAAACAAAGAACTACGTATTTCACAGTTTTTGAAAATTCTATCCCCAAAGGGGTTAAATAGGCGGTTGAATGTTTATATGAAAGTCCAAATTTTTCGAGTTAGTTACATCGAGCAACGGATCTACGTGATTCTTTCATGGGTATGGTTGTAGACCTGCAGTGCTACTGCTTACTTTTATCCCGATAAAGCCAGTAGTTCCCACGGGTTTTTCAAAGAACCGAATTCCACGCGGACGAAGTCGCGAGGGCAACAGCTAGTAATATTATAAATGCGAAAATTTGTTTGTTGGTTTGTCCTTCAATAACGCCGCAACAGGGCTACGGATCGACGTGATTTTTTGCATGGGTATAGTTGAGGACCTGGAGAGTAACATAGGCTACTTTTTATCCCGGAAAATCAAAGAGTTCCCGAGGGATTTTAAAAACTAAATCCACGCGGACGAAGTCGCGGGCATCAGCTAGTCAAAATAATATGTCTTTATGCATAAGTTAAGGTTAATTTGACGATAGTGAAACATTATGTATTACCTATTGTCACGAACTTATCGATACTTTACTCTTCGCTGATACCCAAGCCACACAAAAATCCCTATCAGAATGAATTATGAATCCTCGACCTCGACCGTCGGCCTTACTCCCTCTACTTTTCCCTACCCTATGCGCCATTTTGTTGAAACATCATTCATTTAGGAACCCATCAACGGCTCACTACTGAGCGCAGGTCTCCTCTCAGAGAAGGGTTATAGGCCATAGTCCACCACGCTGGCCCAATGCGAATTGGCGGACTTCACACACTTTCAAGAACATTATGAAGAACTCTCAGGTGTGCAGGTTTCCTCACGATGTTTTCCTTCACCGTTGAAGCAAGTGATATTTAATTGCTTAAGCGCACTTAACTCCGAAAAGTCAGAGGTGCGTACCCGGGATTGAACCTGCGACCCCCCGAATAGGAGACCACAGTCATAACCACTAGGCTATCACTGCTTGTTGAAACAGCGCGCGCAAATTCCTGATTGGCCAATAAGGCCAATGCAACCATGCTTAAGGTGGAAGACACGGGGCTGCCCGCGAAAATCAAATTTAATTTGGTTTTCGCAATTTGTAAACTAATACGACTAAGTAGGCTTAGGGCATTCTAATTGCGACAATGGCAGTATCATCTTCACAGGTTTACATAAAAATCTTTACTTGAAAGTGACCAGTATAAGAAATTAATCGAAATACTGAGTTGGACGTGAGTTACTCACAAATTAGTCGATATTATGATTAATTTCTTAAACTGTCACTTTCAAGTAAAGATTTTTATGTAAACCTGTGAAGATGATAATTCCAGTGGCGCAATTAGAAGGCCATAAGCCTACTTTGTCGTATTAGTTTACAAATTGCGAAAAACCAAATTAAATTTGAATTTCGCGGGCAGACCCTTGTCTTCCACCTTAACAACCATGAACGAATACTGTCATAAAACAAGTGTTGCTATACTGAAAGAATTGCCACTTGAAAATATTAATTTTGTTTGATTACGACACTACGTTTATGGGTGAAACAGAAGTGGTAAATTCCACTCCCATACCCGCTAGTATAAAGTTACCCTCGAAACAATCTTAACTATTACAAGATGGCGTTAAGATGACACGTCGGGTCGCAGTAATTAAATTACAAGTAAGAACCTGCGCAGATAATATAATTAATCCACTTTGCCTTCTCACTTAGGGCTAATAATTTTGGTGTAGGTAAGGCCGATACAGGGATATTTTTACTTTGACGTCTAATAAATAATTTATTAGAAACTAGCTGATGCCCGCGACTTGGTCCACGTGGATTTAGTTTTTGAACTCCCTTGGGAACTCTTTGATTTTCTGGGATAAAAAGTAGCCTATGTCACCCTCCAGGTCCTCAACTATACCCATTCAAAATGTCACGCCGATCCGTATCTGTTGTGGTGTGATAGAAGGACAAACCAATAAACAAACACACTTTCGCATTTATAATATTATATTAGTAGGGAAGAGAATCTAGAGCGCGTCTCCAAACTTTTGACTGGTATTATAATAAAAGTTAACATAAACATCGTGTGACTTCCTATTACATGAGCATTTAATTTCTGAATTGATGTGATACATATTAATATACATATAGCTTTATATACATATATAAGCTGCAGCTGTATTTTATATAAGCTCCCTCCGACAATAAAATATTCCAATATTGCGTTGTAAATCAAAACAAATTCAATTATTGGAAGCCGATACGTGTTATACCGTTCCGTCGTAATCTGGTCTGACTCGAGACGTCTAACGAGATTTATATATATATACTGGAGTAATATATAGATTACTTGGATTTCAATCTTACGTGGATCTCGATACGTACATCAATCAATCACTGTCAAAATACATGTATTTGATAATATCTATTGCACTATTCGCGATTTGCTTTCTTCGTTGAAGAGATCATCGCAAAAGTGGAGGTTGCTAGTTTTTAACCCCCGACAAAAAGAGGGGCGTTATATTTTAAGCTATTGCATAGCTTTTATTGCGGCCTTTGAACTAGGACAAACAGTTTGAGCGCGGCGACCGAATCAACAAATTCCGTAACGAAAATAAACCTAACACCGTCGTTCAGTAAGCGTTCAATATTTTAGAGGTTCGCAAGTAGCTCTGTTTGGCGCAGTGGGCGAGCGGCAGCTTTCTTTACCGTATGGTGTAAGATGTCGCAGGTTCGAATCTCACTCGCGAAATAGTGACAGTGCGCTTTTCTTGTTTGTTTGCTTTAAATTATTTTTAAACGCTTTTTATTAGCTTCACTTGTATGTTTGTAACAATGTTTGTAACAATGTTTGAAACAATGTTTGTAACAATGTTTGTAACAATGTTTGTAACCGACTTCTTTGGGCGCGATTTTGACCCACTTTAAACGGCCAAATTTCGTTCAAACTTTGTAGATTTATCGAGGACCGATGACAATACACTAATTTGAAAAAAAATTAAAATGAAAAAAACAAGCTATTAAAAATAAACCAAACTAAAAAGTAGAAAATAAATAATAGTTAAAAAAAACTAAAAACACGCTTTTTATAGAAAACCAAACTAAAAAAATAGAAAATAAATTTTAATAAATTTAAATTAAGAATAGGGTCCAAAAATTTCAATAAATATAAATTAATAATAGTGCAAATAAAAAAAATGTATTTTATTTTAAAAAAAGCGTGGGGTGCTTTTTAAGATATTATCAAAATGATAATCACTCTACTCATATCTGTCAATAAAATATTTATAACTATTGACACCATGCACCCCACGCTTTTTTAAAATAAAATACATTTTTTTTATTTACACTATTATTAATTTATATTTATTGAAATTTTTGGACCCTATTCTTAATTTAAATTTATTAAAATTTATTTTCTATTTTTTAGGGTTCCGTACCCAAAGGGTACCAACGGGACCCTATTACTAAGCCTACGCTGTCCGTCCGTCCGTCCGTCTGTCAGCGGGCTGTATCTCGTAAACCGTAATAGATAGACAGATGAAATTTTCAGATATTATGTATTTCCATTGCCGCTACAACAACAAATAATAAAAATTAAATTAAATTTAAAAAATTAAATTAAAATATATCCATGGGTACATGAAAATATTTTAATTTAGTAATTTTTTTTAACGGAACCCTAAAAGAGCGAGGCCCGACTCGCACTTGGCCGATTTTTTTAGTTTGGTTTTCTATAAAAAGCGTGTTTTGTTTTTTTAAACTATTATTTTTTTGCATAATTTTTATTATGCAAAAAAAAATATTGCATAAATATTATAATTGCATAAGTTGATAAAAAATGCTATGCAATAGCTTTACCGCGGCAGTCCCCGAGTGCCACTTAATTTATTTTTGTTTGACGTGTGTATTTGTGTGTCCAGTTTCTGTCTGTTCCCGCCTAACTCCCCAACGAATGGACCGATTTTGCGGCTTTCTGTTTAAAAGCTAAAGTGATCGAAATGGTTCTTACATATAAGTAATTTATGAAGTTCAGGCGTTTGAAGATCATCAGTTCATATTTTCTTACTTGATTAAATGGTCTTACAAACTTTCAGGTGTGAAATTGATTAGAAATTTGGTGAACTGTTAATTTGGATTATTTTCAAGACATGGTAAACTTGAATTGATGGTGAAGCATCAAGTAGTATGCGGGATCCCAATTCCAAACTCCTCAGCAACTTACAGCAGATATAGTATGTTTGAGCTCATTAGAATGGCCTCAATGAGTAGGTATTACATAAGTAAATGATGATCGAGGGTCGAGGAGGACAATCTAATGATGGATCAGCAAACTGGGTAACAATATATTGGGTATATCATACATAGTCCGGTGATTGATTCAGATCTCAAACACACTTTTTCATTTATAAGTAAGGATATATTCCAATCTTTATTCGTATTCATAATATGTTGGTGGATAATATACAGTCTCCGAAGCTTTTCTTTGATAGAAGTCACGGCTCTAAACAAAACTAAACATCCCCAAGTCGAAGTCCGCAATAAAACTTCCAACATGGCTTTTTGAACGAAATTTATGTGAAGAACAAAAGGCTCGAGCCGAAGAAACACGAGGTTTGAAGTTGCTTATGCGGGTTTTGGAGCAGTGATAACTTAGTGGTTAGAACTGCGGTCTCTTATTCGGGGAGTCGCAGGTTAGATCCCGGGCACGCCCCTCTAGTTTTCATGTGTTCAAGTCATGTGCGTTTAAGAAATTAAATATCACTTGCTTCAATGGCGGAGGAAAACATCATGAGGAAACCTGCGCACCGGAGAGTTCTTCAGAATTCAAAGGTGTGTAAAGTCCGCCGATTTGCATTGGGCCAGCGTGGTGGATTATGGCCAATAACCCTCCTCTGAGAGGAGACCTGCGCTCAGTAGTGAGCCGGTGATGGGTTGCTGATGTGTGTGTGATAAGACAGCTTCTGGATGAGACGTAAACTAGAGTTTATATAATTTACCTCAGTGGCACAGAATACTTAATAGTACTACGTCAGTGGTCTTGAGTGGTAAACAAGTGTCTCGCAAAACGGCGTAAGTGACGCAAATGACGTTCTTATCGCACTGACGATGAAACTGTGATGAAATGTGGAAAACCAAACTTATGAACGTCGTACACGACTTTTTATCCCGGAAAAACAAATCGATTCCCACATGGATGCAGTCTTTTTAGGGTTCCGTAGTAAACAAGGAACCTTTATAGTTTCGCCATGTCCGCCCGTCTGTCCGTCCGTCCGTCCGTCCGTCCGTCCGTCCGTCCGTCCGTCCGTCCGTCCGTCCGTCTGTCCACCGCGGTTTAGCTCAGAGACTATTGGTACAAGAAAAGTGTAATTTGACAAGGGTATAAATATTAATCATGCCAACAAAGTGGTGAAATAAAATTGTGTCGTCTATCCCATAGTGTGGGGTGTCGTTGAATCTTCAACTTCTTCTTCGTTGATCTTTCAAAAATATTGTGGGTGTGTGAACACCATTTTTTTTCGATTCAGGGATCCGTTTGTGAAATATTATATTTTTAAAGTCCTAAATATTAAAGTCAAGTGTCCCCCCCCCCCCTCTGCCAGATAAATGAAAAAATTCACAGAGTATCTATGTATAATACTATAGCTTCTCGTATGGTTATCAACGTCAACGTGATTTTTTTATCCCGAAAAAGCAAGAGTCCTGCGGCATTTTCAAAACCTTACTCGACCTACTATAAAAGAATTTTATGAGAATGTAATGCTACAGCGCAATAATAGGTTATACGACGCGACGTGTGGGATTTGGACCTAATTTGCTCTTTTCAAAATAATCATTTTACAATATTATTAAGAAGCTATTACACTGTAACTAGTGGTTCGCCCCGAACTGAGACCTCGCGGTAACGGTATCCCATGATTATTCATTCAATCGATACATGATAACCAAAACTGACATTATTATTATGCCCGTTTTCACCAAACATACCTAAATCATCCCCTAAGTAGGAGTCTCTTAACGTAGGTAGCTCCTAAATACAATCCTAAGTCCTAACATCCGTCCCAATATCCTTTTAGGTGTCCCGTACAGGATCGTGATAAATAAGTTGACAGAAAACATCAATCACCTAACTTATAGGTAGCCCGTAAAGGTTAGGGAACGTTAGTGAAAACATTGAATTATTTATCAAACATTGAATTTAACTCGTAGTTCCATGGGAATAGTTACTGACTGCGCCATCTATTAGCATTATTGATGCTATATGAATTACTGACGCCCATTAAAAATTAAATAATCTCGTTTCTTTATAATATTCATATAATTTTAGTATTTGTTGTTCAAGTACAGGATATAAGTGACCTAAAAACATAAAATCAGTTTGAAAATCCATAGCGGATTTTTCTAGAGAGCGTCTTCAAGCGAGCGTATAAAATCGCCACTTTGAAAGCCCCCCATTTCGTCAATTTTAAGGGAAAAATTAAAAAAAAAATATTTTTGTACTCAGTTCAAAATTATCTTTAAAATGATACGTAACAATTTTATGTAACGCGATTTTTTTTTTTTTACTTCGCATTCGCTTCTATGAGAGCCCCCCTGAAATAAAGATTTTTATAACTTTTTAAGCCATTTTCGGCTGGAGGCCATCGGTTTACATATTATATCTAAATTTGAAGTAATTACGTTCAGTAATTCAAAAGTTATAAGGCTCTGACAGACGGACGGACGGACGGACGGACGGACGGACAAGTGCAAATCGCCCTAGTTAACTCAAAGACCTTCGCTTCGCTCGGTCGATAAGTTTTTTATACTATCTTGTGGGCAGCTGGATGCCAAGCCGATTTAGAAAAAAAAAGTGTCAGATAGCCTAACCGTTAATTTTGTCACTTTCTTACTTTATGTCAAGCGACAAAGACAAATTATGCGAATAAGCTATCCGTCACTTAGTGGTGGTGTAGGTGGTGAAAATGGCCCTAAGTCACGTACTTCGCGTGAAACAAATCACTCAAACTGATATAATGGCATACTTGTTACTAACTAGTTCACTGCATCCTCGGATGGAGAGCGTTTTTTAGATTTCATCCGTTGACACTTTGTGCTTGCTAGGATTAAACAAGTCAATATTTATTTCCAATGTCGCCTAGTGGAAGGCTTTGGAGGATAATAGTCTGTAATACGAAGTGGATTTTTTGGATGGCTGTTTTACTATTTCTTATATTATATTTTCATAGCTCCGATCCGATTTGAGGAGATCGGTTTATTTCATAGCCAAGATCAGCTAAGGCGAAAAAAGTTACTAATCGTCTAATTGAGCTAGTAGTTAGCATGTTCAAGTGCGGATGAAGAGGTCCTGAGGTCGATTTCTGCGTTGGGCCAAAAATAGCGTTGGTGTTATAAGAAGAATTGGGGTTTTCTGTGAAGAAACTCTCAGTACTAGATTGGAAGTCAAAGTTGGCACTTGGCAATGTATCATCCCGTGCCTCGGAGAACAGGTAAGGCCCAAATTAGACGGAGCCTCGTTCATCATTCATCGTTGCGATTTTTTTTTTAGAAAATGAACCGTCTTAATTCGCCCTAAGGGTGAATTTTCTACGGTTAATTTTTCGAGATTTTTGCTTTCATTTTCGAAGGTCATCGGTGAGCCATCCGTCTAAATTCGCCCTTAGGGCAAAGGGCCTTAGGGTTCATCTTCGCAAAAAATATTCGCAAAAATGAACGATGAACGAGGCATCGTCTAATTTCAGCCTTAAGCCATCGACCTGCGCCTGATTTATCCGTGGTCTTGTCGGATTTTCGTCAAATGGAACTACGAGAGTGAGGGAATAGAGATTGGTACCTGTATTTGTAGCCACTTGATGGGTTTTTATATCTACGGTGCTGATGGTATCAGAAAACTTAAAAATCTGAAATTTTTAATTTACAAGGTATAGGTCTAGATTAACAACGATAAAATGGTTCGCCCCTCCATTACTGTTTCAACTTGTATAGCCACATTTTTTGACGACCTCCCTGGCTCAGTGGTGAGCGCTGTGTCTGACAACTGGGAGGTCTCGGGTTCGATTCCTGGCTGGGTCAATTTGGGAATTTATAATTCCTGGATTGTCTCTGGTCTGGTCTGGTGGGAGGCTTTGCCCGTGGCTTGTTACCACTCTACCGTCAAAGACGTGCCGCCAAGCGATTTAGCGTTCCGGCACGATGGCGTGTAGAAACCAATTAGGGGTATAGGTTGAATGTTCACTACCATACCCCTTCCATGTTAGCCCGCTACCATCTTGGATTGCATCTTCACTTACCATCAGGTGAGATCGCAGTCAAGGACTAGCTTGTCATCGAATTAAAAAAAAATCTTACGAAGGAGTTGTAAGTATTCGTCTTAAGTAGCAGGCCGGTACACACAGACTTTGTAAGTTTTGGTGGCGCTTTCTAAAATATACTTACTTTCAAAGGTTTTGAATGTTGTAGGGGCGACCCATAATATCGTAGCTAATCTCTACAAACCATTGGAGTAGATCAATAGCTTTACACAAAACAATCATCGAATTAAAGACGAGAATGAGAAGTGATTTCATTTCGCGAATAATTGAAGCCGAGGTATTCAGTTCCAATATTATGGGCTCAAACACAAGGTCTCACAGAGACATTTTCAGAGCGTCTTTGGTGTAGTTCGTAGATGATATTGGCAAGTCAGCCCCTTTCTCGACCGTGACCCACAATGGCAGGCGCCGTGAACACTGGCTGGTGTGAACGTAGACAAAGGTTTCACACTTTTGAACGTCTCATATTCACGACGTGTACCTTGCAATTTCACCAGAGCTATAAAGTCAGACTAATGATAGAAGAATGGTGAAAGGCTAGTGGTTGTCCGGGGTTACCAGGCACGCATCTCTGACTTTTACGCGTTATTAGTGCGTGCAGTGCTTTTACTGCGAAGGAAAACATCCTGAGGAAACCTGCATGCCTGAGAGTTCTCCATAATGTTCTTTAAGTTGTGTGAAGTCTGCCAACCCGCACTTAGTCAGAAACCCAGAACATTCGAGAGGAAACCGCTGTGGGCAGGTCGAGATAAATAATAATTCGAAACCTCAGTAGCCCAATGGTTAAAGGTGCGGACTGAAAACTGAAAGGTCGCAGGTTCGAACCCCACCCGTTGCTCTATTGTCGCAGTCATTCCTAGCACAAGCTATCCGCTTATTTGGAGGGTATAATGGGATATTAGTCAACTTCACGTTGGCTGATATTCTTTAAAAATAATGAAATTATGAGTGACAGCATTCAGCAAGGTGACAGCTGAAACTTGAACTTTAAAAAACTTAGGCCAAGAATACTTCTCTTAAAAGATTGAACTAAAGATTGAGGATTAGATGTATGAATGATATTATAAGAGTTGTATTGTCTTTTTAAATCCCGTGGAACCTCTGATATTCCGGGATAAAAGATGCGGGTAATCTCCGTGCAAAATTCGGATTAGGCATGAAAGATACCAATCACAAACAAAAACAAAACATACAAGCAGAGTAACACTCGTATTCATATTATGTAAGTATTATTATGAATAATTTTCACACAACCTAGAGTAGGTTCGCCAAACAGAAAAGAAAAAAAACTGAAGTAACCCTAAAACAATCATCACTAGAGTAAAGGCTAGCTCAAATACCTGGGCTCAAAATCGTAAAAAAATCAGGCGTAAACTGAAAACCTTACTTGAAAATTTAAAATTTAAAATTTAGGTTCTTTATCGAAAATTTTACCTGAAAATTCAAAAACCTAGGTTAAAAATAAAACAATATCACTGGAATAAAGCTCAATTATTTTATCGAAAACCTTACATATTTGGTATTACCTTACTTGGGTGGTAGAGAGGTACCCGGTGGTAGTCATGACGTGTCATAAGAGCCACGGTTGGCCTACGTGAAATAAATAATTTTGAATTTTGAATTTTTTTGAATTTTAGGTATTTGGTTTGGTTTTCGATTTTGAGCCTAGGCTTTTGAATTTTCAGGTAAGGTTTTCGAGCTAGTGAGAAGAAACTAATTAAAATAATAACTTCGACTTGCAATGCGTTGTAATGTCTTATGCCCGAGTCCGGCCCACATCCAAAATTTTCCCAATTTGCCCTAAGAATCCGAAGCGTTTCGGCGAAATGAGAGAAATACCCTACATATTTATAAAGGTCGCCATAAACACGCCGGTCCGGTTTCTTTTTGTGTAAGAATTTCTTTATTCCTTTTATTTTATTTTACAAAAAGAGCGGCTCATTATCTGAACCCCAAAGATAGGCCAATTTTTCTGTGTCCTTTTTACATGAAATATTGTTATAAAGTTAACCTTACACACTACAAGTAATAGTCATTGACATCAATATAAGTTTGCAAAACATTTTTCATCTCATTATGGTGAATTTGGTGTACGATTGAATCATCTAGCGCAGTTTTTGATTTAAATCCTTTAAAAAATATTTTATTAGAGAACTTTGCTATATATACATAATTATTATTATCTATGTCATGTGCAATATTAAATTGGTAATACCTATGTATGGTATGAATAATACCTATTCATTCTACTAATCCGCATTGCTATTAGATAGACTGCATAGTGTATACGCCATCAATGCATTGTATATTAATGACATCAAATAGCGAGTCATAGACTGATATCTATAGATCGTATTCTGGCTCTGCTCAAGACTCAAAGTAAGAATGAGACACAAATATGTCCTGACATAAACCTGTCTCGTTTTAACTCAGTCTTGAGTCTGAGCTGAGTAGGATGCCATTTATAGATCTCACCTTTAGAGCAGAGTTACACTTATATCGAGAAAATAAAGTAAGAGTATGGGTTGTCCTATATTAAAGCAGTATGTAAATACTTAATCGGGAACAAAACTGTTGCATGGAATTGCAAGAATCTATCGTAATTTAATACTTAATTTTGGCTAAAACTTGTTGTACCTTACCTAAGTTATGCAACCAAAGGCCTATATTTACGTAAGTTACGTTCCATCAAATATGGTCGAGTAAAGCAACGGCTGGATCATGCGTCATGCTTGTGAACGGGGTGCTCCGGCGGGAATGGGGCTACTTTCTGCCTGCTCGTCTTAACATTTGTATTTAATTGTAGTGCGTATTTTTTGAACTTACCCTCATTGTGGAAATATTCTATTCTATTCTATCAAGTTGCATGGGATAAAATTAGCTTGGCATCCAGCTGCCCACAGGATAGTATAAAAAACTTATTACAATGTAAATAGCTACATAATAATATTGTAAAATGATTATTTTGAAAAGAGCAACTGTTGAGTTTCTTGACGGCTCTTCTCAGCAGAATCCGCTTTCCGAGCCGGTGGTAGAGTCATGACGTGTCATAAGAGCCACAAGTTGGCCTACGTGCAATAAATAATTTTGAATTTTTGAATTTTAAGTTTACAATAATCAAGAAATTTTAATTTAGTACCATCCTTGGTGTAGCCAGTGACCTTCACCTTTAGGCCGTCCCGACCGGCGGCGCGGGGGGCGGGGGGGCGCCGGAACGTGTGCGTCCGCGCTAAAGGCCCGTCAATTAATAAAATAAACTTGGCAGTCGCCGGGCCCGCATTGCGACAGCCCCTACATTATATTCAAACATTTGTTATAAACGACAATCTGTGTAGGCACGGCTCGCGGCCCATGCGGCTCACGATTCCGCTTCTGCAGATAATCATATTTCAAAACTTCTACTACAGTCTTTATTTGTTTATTTAAATAAATTCGGAAGTTGGTCGCCTAGATCAGAAGTCAGAAGGCCAAGCAGCGTAAGTTCAAAGCTACAATGTGATTCTGTCAGGTTTTTAGATCAAAGAAACCCAAAGCCAACTTAGGCCTTCATTGATCATCTCTCCTAGTTAATGCAGAGTAGGGATTTTCATCATTTCAGAAGATCTTTATTAGGTATATCTAGGTATATTAAAGTGACCACCCTCAAGGAAAAACTATGAAAAAAACTAGATAATTCCTCATATTTGCAGTTGGTTACAAGATAATCGCTTTCTGATAATAACTACTTCCCTTGTTATAAAAGTTGAAAAGACCACTTTGAATAAATTAAATTCTTCCCTAAATAGAAAGCTCTGAAGAGCTGATTTTGTAAGTATACATCTTCCTCAGTCGGAATTGATAGCGTAGGTACCATAAAATAAAAAGAACATTAATATTTTAGTACAGCGGGTTGCTTACAGAAGTGTTCTTATATTCGAACATAAAGTTACATAAATTGGTATTCGTTTGCCTGCTTACTTCATAAATGAGTAAAATATATTGTGGTAAGTTAAGGGTTTTTAGGTTATGCTATACCTTCAGTTACTGCTCTTACAGCTGGTTTGAAGAATATTTTATTCGGGAGAAAATAAAAGCCTTTTCGTAGATGTCGAGAATTTTTTTGGGTAAGAAACCCAAAGAAAACATTTAATACAACCAATCAACGATCACTTTAATTGGGCACAGGTTTCCTCTCAAATGAGAAGGCTAAAGTCCACCGCACTGGCCAAGTGACAGATTTACAGATACTTAAAAAACATTTGAGAACATCTCTTAGTATAACATGATTCTAAAGGAATTACTAGATTTGCCACTGCACAAATTTAAACAATGCGTAAAAACTCACTTACTGAGTCGCGGTTATTACAAAGTTAATGACTTTCTCATGAAAAAGTTGCATGACAGAAATCGGCTAGTCATCCAGCTGCCCACAAGATAATATAACTTATTGCAATGTAATAGCTACACAATAATATTGTATAATTTAATATAAAAAAATTCTTTTAAAACAACCGACTTCAAACTCCCGCTTTACTACATTACACACACACTATACAAAATAATATTTTTTCGATGAAATTTATATGGTACCACCTGGGAAGTCTAACCATTCAAACAAAAAAAGAATTTTCCAAATCGGTTCAGGGCGTCTTCGAGTGATCGATGGACATACATAAAAAAAAGATTCCGACGAATTGATAACCTCCTGCTTTTTTTTGAGGTCGGTTAAAAATGATTATTTTGATGAGAGAAATTGCTGAGTTCTTGCCAGCTGTTTTAAGCAGAATCCGCTTTCCGAACCGCTGCCTGGTAGAATCATGACGTGTCATAAGAGCCACGGGAAATATATAATTTTCAAATTTGAATTTTTTTGAATTTTTAAAGGCATTCAGAACTGCACGTTCCCTCGTGATGTTTCCTTCACGGTTATAGCAAGTGGTATTGTATGGTAGTAACATTGCTTAGAACGCAAATAACTCTCCGAAAAGATGCGTGTCGAGTCCGGAGCGCCCGAAGCCTTAACCGCTGGGCTATCATCGCTTAAAAGGTTTTTAAGTATTTATTTTATTCGCACTTATAAATATTATCCATTCAGGGAGAGATACGAGATTTATTGGGAGCTGGCAACTTTGTTACCGCACTGCGCCAGCCATACCAACGCTAATGATGGGACATATCACACTACCACATTGTTCATTTATCGATAAATAATTTTCAATTTTTTCATTGTACAACGTAGTAAAAAAGACAGGCTTAAGACGAAATGCGGGCAGGTTTTTAAACGACTTCAAAAAAGGAGGAGGTTATCAATTCGTCGGAATCTTTTTTTTATGTATGTTAACCGATTACTCGAAGACGCCTGAACCGATTTGGAAAATTCTTTTTTTGTTTGAAAGAGGAGTATACCCTTATACTCAGATGCTCCCATATAAATTTTATCGAAATCGGTAGAGCGGTTTTTAAAATATCAACAATAAATTATATACTTTGTATAGTGGCGCGGGAGTTTGAAGTCGGTTTTTTAAAAAGAATTTTTTATACTTAATTAATTTTTAACAATTATATTGCCGTCACGTTATTCTTAAAGCAGACCGAATGATACCCGATAGGGATAACAGCAACTGCAGCTTGGACTATCTATGAAAAACTACGAATTCTTACTCACGTTTTCTCCTGTTTTCTCCGCGAAAATTTATAAGGGAAACAGGGAACGAGTCGCAGGGAGCCACAGGTTCTGGCGGCGCAAGACCGAAGCCTGTGGAAGTCCATGGAGGAGACCTTCGTCCAGCAGTGGACGTCTATAGGTTGATTAAAAAGAAGGGGAACAGGAAATATTATTCAAACATGAGCAATCATGGGGACTACCCATATATTGTTAACATTACGACGTTAACATCGGTGACGCAAACCCGTAAGATTTTCCCCTATCAAAAATCTCTCCACGCGCGTAAAGATGTTTTTACTTCAAAACACATCCTGGAGATAGACTAGACCTTCGCTTCGTCAGTTTAAATTCTTTTTATACATTCCTGATTTTTAGTTAATTTGATCTAAACATATAAAACGAAAAGGTGAATGACTTACTGACTGATCTATCAACACACAGCTCAAACCACTGGACGGATCAGACGGAACAGATAGCTATTATGACGTAGGTTATCTGCTAAGAAAGAATTTTTGAAAAAATAGGGGTTTGAAAAATCGAACTTAACGTGAGCGAAGCAGCTTGCAAAGGCTAGTCCACCTAAAAAATTAAAAAACTTGAGAGGTGTCAAGGGACACCCGGATGGAACGTAGTTCCTTTCGATTAATGAATTTGGCATTCGAGTGTTCGGTATTTTCGCGGTACAATATTGGGTCTCCGTAGCCTTGTGGCTTCTGCAGTCGCCTAAAAAAGTGTCGGTTTCAAAAAAGTGTCGATCAGTGTCGAGTTTCGGTTCAATTTTGTCTTAATTTTTTCCGTCTAGCCTCCTTCCGCACCGTGCGATAAGGAACTACGTTCTAATAAAACATCGATACAATTATATTATGTCCAACACTTTTCGCTCTACCAGCTCCACTATAGTTGGAGCGCCGTTCAGTTCGTCACTTGGTATATTTTTAGCTCGTCGACTTTTTACGGCGGCGTATCGTGCTCTCCGGAATTTGTATTTTGGGGGTTATTCGTATGAATTTTGTCATATCACGTCCCCTCGTAAATGCTTGGAAGTTTCGGGCTATTGAGACGTAGTTATTGCATGCTTTTAACTCCAGACGAAGTTAAACGTTTTCATACACCGAGACTAATATTACGGTATATGTGAGTAACTTAAGTTGTGTTATGTTTTTTGTTAGGTACCTACCATTTTCATGAAAACCTACCAACTGGACCGATTTATCACATTTATTAATGTCACTCACTATAAAATAATACAAAAATACGATAAATATTGGTTTCTTTGTTTGCGAAGCAACGGCTGGGTCATGCGTCATGCCACCGGCGGTAATGGGGCTACCTTATGTCTGCCCATCTTAGGATAGAAGTTAGTCGGTATGCATTTTTGGAACTTCCCTCATTGTGGAAACACTGCTATAGCATAGTATTTACTGTGTTGTAAATTTGTTTTGAAAAGAGCAACCGCCGAGTTTCTTGCTGGTTCTTCCCGGCAGGAAGGGCATTCCAAACCAGTGGTAGAGCCAGACGATTCAAAAGCACTTGTAAAAAGTTTATTTGAATAATAGTTATTTGTGTTATATGGGGCCAAAGAAAATTTTTGTTCCCCGAGGGCGTTCTTTTGAATCCTGAGCGTAGCGAGGAATTCATTATACGACGCCCGAGAACAAAATATTTTGGCCCCGAATGACACACACTATTTTTCATCATTACCTATGAGATAAAGCTAGGAGTATCAAGCTACTATGTATAGACATCGTATATTGAAAATTTAAATAAAACACAAATAAATAATTTATTATTAAATAATTAAACATAAATATTTATGTTGGATACAGTACAGTGGGCGTAGATCCGATCGACAAATTGATCACGTGACTTATCAAACAGCTTCTCAAACATATTTGAATTTCGACACATACTAAAGCACGAACGCGGACCAATCATAAGAGAGAAATGAGAAGTCCCATGGGGTTAAATTAAATTTTGCTCCCATGGGGTTCAAATTGAATTTTGCTCCCATGGGGGTTAAAATTAAATTTTGCTCCCGCTATCCTCTGAAGCCAATATTCGGTTTTCGAATAGGTATGATGAAAAAATATTTCTATTCTACTCTATTCTGTCCTTCAATCATACAGCAACGGGTCAATGTGTGTCGGGTGCATGAGTAGGTCTATCTAGAGGTTATAGGTTAGTTTTTAATACGGAAAAACAACGGGTGACCCGACCCCCACGAGATTTTTAAAAAAGCTAACGTCACGAGCTAACGAAACTGAAGGGGAAATGGGCGGGGCACATAGTTCGAAGAGCTGATGGTCGTTGGGGTTCCAAGGTGTTGGAGTGGCGACCCCGCACCGGGAAGCGCAGTGTTGGCAGACCCCCACCAGGTGGACCAACGACATCAAACGAGTCGCTGGGAGCCGCTGTATCCAGGCGGCGCAAGACGCCTGTGGAAGTCCATGCAAGAGACCTTTGTCCAGCAGTGGACGTCTATCGGTTGATAAAGAAGAAGAAGAAGAACGCCACGTGGACGAAGTCGGGAGCAAAAGCTTGTATTAAATCTTCTCGTGTGTGCTGTTCAGCCACCAGCCTCCACCGATCACATTAATTGGATCCCGCATGCAAATGAGCTGGAACTCGTTCAAAGCTAACAAGATAATATTAATTTCGCGTTCAGCCCATTTGAATATTGAATTGTGGCATGAATATTGGGGTATTGTGTTCATATTATATGGTTCAGTTGTGGATGAGCCTGCAAGTAGATTGAGCAATATTTTACCAACCGAAATTGGTTGGTAAAATATTGCTCAATCTGCTAAACTATATTTCTGAATTCAATTCGAATGTTTTTTGGTTTTTGTACTGGTTTTATTGATATTTCAGATTTTAGGACATAATTCCGTGATATATTGCAATTCATTGAAGTTTGTCCCATAAAAATCTTTGGTTCCAATTCTTTAATGACAAAGCATATTCAAAATTCTTAATTATTTATTTCATATAGGCCAACCTGTGGCTCTTATGACACGTCAAGATTCTACCACCACCGGTTCGGAAAGCGGATTCTGCTGAGAAGAGCCGGCAAGAAACTCAGCAGTTGCTCTTTTCAAAATAATCATTTTACAATATTAATAAGTAGCTATTACATTGTAATAAGTTTTTATACTATCTTGTGGGCAGCTGGATGCCAAGCTGATTTGACCCGTGCATCTTTGTTAGAATAGAATATGACATTTCCACAAAACGTACTACATAGTAAAGCATGGATAAAAAACATACTAATATTAAAAATGCGAAAGTGTGTCTGTTGGTTTGTTGGTTTGTTGGCTTGTTCTTCAATCACGCCGCAACAGAGCCATGCGGATCGACGTGATTTTTTGCAAGGGTACCTATGAGAGTTATTTAGGCTACTTTTTATCTCGGAAAATCAAAGAGTTCCCGAGGGATTTTAAAAACTAAATCCACGCGGACGAAGTCGCGGGCATCAGCTAGGAAGTTATGAAATAGACGCGAAATTTAGTAATATATACATAATTATATCTGTAACAAAAAAATTTTTTTTAAATAAGAAGTGACGCCTAAAGCTTTATAATATTGTTACATCACTGATGCGGGAAGTCAGCTGGAAAATTCGGTGAATATTCATATAAAAAGTTTCGCTTAATTCAAATACTATGCATGGAAACCCCAAACTTCTTAACACCGGCGGCTCGGAGAAACAGCCCTCAATTTCGCAGTCAGCGAATTTCTGCCGTCGGATCCTACAAAGCCCTCATTAAAATTCATTCTTTCTTTTACAGGAAACCCAATAAAAGGATGGCCGGATCGCGCGAGAGGCTGCTATACGACCGACATTTGGATTTTGACTATGAATACGATCGAAGGCGACGACACGATATAAGCAGAATCGAAGCGCAGCGTTCGGAACCGAGCCGCGTCCGAACCGAACGCTTCGAAATAGAGCGACCGAAGCGAAAAAATGGATACGTGTTCGAAGACATCTATTCGGACTTCGACGAAGCTCAAGGGAGACTCTCGCTATTCAGACCGATCAGACCAGAGTATTTGAACTTGCAAACGACTCACGTGAACAAGTACAACTCCTTGCCTAGAAACCATTACTACAACGATGATCGTCGGCGGTATAAAAAAGACTACTACGACTTCAGAATCGAAGCGGAGAGACGAAGGCCGCGGGAATCTTATGAATATAAACAAAGGGAACGAATAATTGATGTAAAACGAAACGAAATTAGGCTAACAGACCGGAACGAACGTAGACCTATTTCTAGTAACTCTAGAAGCGCTCAGCCGACTCAGAAGCCGAAAAATGTGGCCGTATGTAGACCTCTCCGTCTATCGGAGAAGAATGTTAAATATTGGACTACAGATCCGCTTGAGAAGGACCAAGCGAACCTAGCGAGGAAACCAAAGAGAGACGAAGCGAAAAAGATAGTTAAATTCTCCGAGGTGTCCGGTTGTCGGAAAATGGTTATAGACGACCCGGTCTGCGGGCGGAAAGTGGTTGCGGTTAGAGAGCTGGAGGTTTCGTTGGACCAAATGATCCAGAACGGGTATTTCGAGAAGCACAACATCCCGATAAGGCTGCCGGAGAAGCGGGAAGAGATAAAGGCGAGCGTTCCGAACGGAAAGTGCTTATCGGGAACGGGGAGCGAGACGCCCGCGCCGCGCAAGTCTAGACATTTGCCGCAGGTTAGTTTTGTTTTGATCTCTACTTTTGAACCATTTTACGTCTATGCCGGTTTTCTCAATCAAATCTTTTTACGTAGCCCCAAATTACAACCCGTTAACTAATATCATAAAGCAAAAACAGTGATAGCCTAGTGGCTAGGACTGAGGTCTCCTATTCGAGGGGTCTTAGGTTCGATCCCGGGTACGCACCTCTGACTTTTCGGAGTCAAGTGCGTTTAAGCATTTAAATATCACTTGCTTCAACGGTTCAAGGGAAACATCGTGAGGAAACCTGCTCATCTGAGAGTTCTCTATAATGTTCTTGAAGGTGTGTGAAGTCCACCAATTCGCATTGGGCCAGCGTGGTGGACTATGGCCTATAACACTTCTCTGAGAGGAGACCTGCGCTCAGTAGTGAGCCGTTGATGGGTTGCTGATGATGATGATGATGAACCAATATCATTCTTATCTTTGTGTTCCCTTAAAAGATCGTGAAAACAAAATTAACAGAAAGCGTCACTTAGCTAAGGTAGGCCGTAAACATTAGGCAACGTGGGGCAATAACACTTGCTAAAATTATAGAGGCGAATGTTTGTTTCCTAGTTTGAGAGAACTTCTATCACCAACAGAGCTACGGATCGACGTGCTTTTTATAATGGGTATAGTAATTGGGGACCCGGAGAGTGATACTGGTTGCTAATTTTTTTTCCAGAAAAACAAACAAACAATCCAAAAGACAAAATTTAATCAGTCTGTGTCAATGTATAAATTCCAAAAATACTCTACCTTCTTATAATCCAAAACTTCATCAAGAAATCTCGCATAAAAAATTCCGGTCAAAATCTTATTCATTTCATGGCATTACCGTCAAAGTAAAATATTCCTTGACTATATTGATTTAAAGTCACAAATTCAGTACAACCGATTCTAACATGGAGCGTTAGGAGCGTATCGTACATACCGAAACGTATGAGAATGCATACACGAAATTGAGCTCTAATTCAACGCCGTTATGGTTTATTTTACTTTGACGCTAATGCCATGAAATGAATAAGATTTTGATCGGCAACTTTAATACAATCAGGGAGCAGATTTTAGACAATGTAGACGTCGACTGAGATGATTGAGGTAGGTTATGGTTAAATACTCAAAGGGTAGGTTACGCAATGGTTCTAATCCTTGAGATATATTTATATTAGAGGTACATCTTTAGCGTACGCTTTAATTTTAATTTTTCATTTAATTTTGCGATACAGTCTGTAAACATTATTATCAGGGGTGAAAGGGAGATGGAAAGACCATAATTATAGTCATTACGCCCCCTTAGCGTCGTAAGAGGCTCTCAGATATGAGTAATGGGCCGTCCCTTTCCGTGACATGCTGGTTTAATATTAGGGCTATGTATAACTTGATAATTATGTGTTTTATACGCATTCCTTCCAATTCTGTACCGGCTTATAGTTCTGAATATTCATTTTAGTAGTAGTTTTACAATTCATTCATTCATTCATTAGCAACCCATCAACGGCTCACTACTGAGCGCAGGTCTCCTATCAGAGAAGGGTTATAGGCCATAGTCCACCACGCTGGCCCAATGCGAATTGGTGAACTTCACACACCTTCGAGAACATTATGAAGAACTCTCAGATGTGCAGGTTTCCTCACGATGTTTTCCTTCACCGTTGAAGCAAGTGATAGTTAATTGCTTAAGCGCACTTGACTCCGAAAAGTCAGAGATGCGTACCCGGGATCGAACCTGCGACCCCCCGAATAGGAGACCACAGTCCTAACCACTAGGCTATCACTGCTTCTAGTTTTACAATAGTCTTTATAAATCTGAAATTACGCTAGGCATGCTAAGTACTAAGTATGTAGCCTACTATACTAAGTGCATACTAATTGTAGATTGCCAGGTACTATGCTAAGTACTTACTATACTTATTTAAGTAGCTACTATAGACGCCAAATAAATTAAAAAGTATGCAGAAGGTAATTTAATTATCTTTATAATCCTAACTTTTCAAAAATTATACAAAGTTTACAACGCTTTTGAGCGAGCTGTAATTTTTCAGTCCCCAACGCGACTTATTCACATAAAAAAGTTTCGATTGAATTTTAGGAATCCTAATTTAATAAAATCTACTTTTTGCCCGGAATTACGTCTGTTATGATTATAAAAATCTGGCGAGACATTCTGTTCTTTCGGGATAAAAGTAAGCCTATATCACTTTTAAATTGCCACCATTTCCATGCAAAAAACATGTCCATCTTTTGATCCGTTGCTGCGTGATTGAAGGACAAACCAACAAACAACAGCACACTTTAGTATTTATAATATTAGTAAGGATGTTGCTAAGACCGGGGATGCCCTGTGGAGATTCTGGAGACACGATAGAAACTCCTATAAACATATTATAACCATGGCATTGGTTGTATAAGCGCTAAGCGACTTGAGAAATTCATTTGTTTAAATCACATCGTTAAATTCAATTGTACTAAGTCTAACTAAAGTGTCCGCATTAAAAACAAATTAATTAGTGCGAATGATCGCGTTGCCGTCGCTGGCCTAAGTCGCTACGGCCTACGATTTGTAGCAAATACGTAGCGTAGCTTTCAGCTACGAGGTTTTAACCAACCATCCTAAAGTAGTCGTTTCAATTATATTTAGTGATCGCCTAGTAGTAAGTTCATTTCAGGAGGTTCGGGATTCGATCCCAGGCCTTTGACTCTGAAGAAAAAATATGAGGAAACATGCATGCCTATAAGAGTTCTCTATAATGTAAAGCGGTATGAATTCTGTCAATTGGGGTATGTATTTAGCTATCGTGGTGGACGATGCTTCTCATTCAAAATGAGACCAGCGCCCAGTAGAGGGACGCCGATGCGCTTCGATGGATGGATTGAATCAATTTGATATTTTTAACCGACTTCAAAAAAGGAGGAGGTTATCAATTCGTCGGAATCATTTTTTTTTATGTATGTCCATCGATTACTCGAAGACGCCTGAACCAATTTGGAAATGTCTTTTTTGTTTGAAAAGGGTGAGAAAGCAGTGATAGCTTAGTAGTTAGGACTGTGGTCTCCTATTCGGGGGGTTTCAGGTTCGATCCCGGGTACGCACTTCTAACTTTTCGAAGTTAAGTGCGTTTAAGGAATTAAATATCCCATGTTTTAACGGTGAAGGAAAACATCGTGAGGAAACCTGCACACCTGAGAGTTCTCCATAATATTCTCGAAGGTGTGAGAAGTCCACCAATTCGCATTGGGCCAGCGTGGTGGATTATGGCCTATAATCCTTCTCTGAGAGGAGACCTTGCTCAGTAGTGAGCCGATGATGGGTTGATAATGATGATGAATGACTGCTCAAGTGGTCCCATATAAATTTCATCGAAATCGGTTTTTAAAATAACAACAATAAATTATATATTTTGTATGGTGGCGCGGGAGTTTGACGGTTTTTTTTAAGAATTTTTGATGTGAAACATCTATAGCCGCACGTAAAACAGATTTCTGGCGTGGCAACGCATGCCGTGGCGACGCGATGTTATATGTATACTTAGTGACATATTTAGTTCCTATCACAATCTGTTCTTTTCTGCATATTACTTTTACAAAATAATGTCGATGTTTCACATCTGCCAGGCGTCCCACGACGGCTCACAATTTTTTTTATATTAAATTATAATATAAATACTGTTTCTGCAAAAATCGCTCAGAAAAGTATCGTAATATGTTGTACTGTTACAGAAGAGCATAATATACTTCTTAGGGGCGAATGGCGATTTTTAGGGTTCCGTACCCAAAGGGTACTAACGGGACCCTATTACTAAGCCTACGCTGTCCGTCCGTCCGTCTGTCAGCGGGCTGTATCTCGTAAACCGTAATAGATAGACAGACGAAATTTTCACATATTATGTATTTCTATTGCCGCTATAACAACAAATAATAAAAATTAAATTAAATTAAAAAAATTAAATAAAAATACTTCCATGGGTACATAGAAATATTTTTATTTTAATTTTTTTAACGGAACCCTAAAAGAGCGAGGCCCGACTCGCACTTGGCCGATTTTTTTTATATTGTAGCAGATTTGTCAGAAAGCCCAGTTTATTCCTCGGTTAAACGTCACTCGACATTGGTGAAATCGGCCTTCAGAATACTTTCTTCCTTTTGCTCAAACTCGGCATAAAAGTGTTACAATGACACTCAACCTACTTTTAATAAAGGCGCAAGGCCAAACATTAGCCCAGCAAGCTGTGCTTAAAATTAGGTTAAGATTAACTCGACCACTTGTCGCCGAGTGGCCATCCAATTGGCAGTGAGTTGAAACAAAAACCAAGATGGCGGATTTAAGATGGCGACTATACAAATTTCATAGGTGTCTATCTCGGAGAGTATAACAGATGAAAAAGTGGTGTTTGGGTAAAAAATAATCAACACCTGAAACTCTAATTGATGAACAGAAACACCGCGGTCCTTTTTAGTGGGCTGCGCACCCACGCGCCCTACTAGTCTATATTAGGGTTCCGTACCCAAAGGGTACCAACGGGACCCTATTACTAAGCCTCCGCTGTCCGTCCGTTCGTCTGTCAGCGGCCTGTATCTCGTAAACCGTAATAGATAGACAGTTGAAATTTTCACATATTTTGTATTTCTATTGCCGCTATAACAAAAAATAATAAAAATTAAATTAAATTAAAAAAAATAAATTAAAATATTTCCATGGGTACATGGGAATATTTTAATTTAATTTTTTTTAACGGAACCCTCAAAGAGCGAGGCCCGACTCGCACTTGGCCGATTTTATTATATCGGCCTAGAACAATTCGCAATTGCGCCGCAAATGTTGGTCTTTGCGACATTGCGTGAAGCCGCGGCGTTTTATGAAGTGGCTTGGAAGTGATCTATACAAATTGCATCTTGCTGACTATTGGAACTATTTTGTATAATGACACAGAAGCAAAAACATACTTTCGCGTTTATTTATTAGAAGTAGAGGTAACAATAGTTATTAACCGACTTCCAAAAAGGAGGAGGTTCTCAATTCGGCCGGTATCTTTTTTTTTTTTTTTCTATGTATGTCCACCGATTTCTCCGGGATTACTGGACCGATTCGCGTGATTTTTTTTTAATCGACAGAGGATGTTTGCGAAATGGTCCCATAAAAATTTTAACCTTCAACTCCTCAAGCCTGATGCTGCAGGCTAAAACTATGGCAATTTAGGAAATTTCGATTACGAATTGATATTGTAGGTAACAAGTATGGACTACATCATGGAGCTCCAGGTCCTAGCTCCTCAATCATAGGATACTACACTTAAAAGCTTAAAATAAAAATTCTTTTCAAAAAAGAATTTTTATTTGTTATACAAGAGTGCAAAGTTGCTTTTTAACCGCGTGCTCAATTTTGATGACCGAGCAAGCGAAGGATTCTAAAATTTTAAATTTAAAATTTTAAAAACTTAGAATCCTGAGCGCTAGCGAGGGAATCAAAAGAGCTCGAGGTGAAAAATCTTTGCACTCGAGTGCAACACGTAACTTTTCATCTCCCCATTTTAACAATATGACGTGAAAAGAAAATGGCGCGCGCAAAGCAAATTAAAAAAAAAGTACACCAAGAAGGTTCCGAGTCGGAGTTTTTAACAAATTAAAAAAGGTTGTATGATAAATTCGGCACCAGGGAGGTAGAAGTAAATAGGCTTAATGATGTTTTGAATTCACAAACTTAGTGCACACGATGTTCTAAATTCAATTTACTTTATCCTCTAGCGGATAAAAACGGCTTTTGCACTCCGATATCGAAGAGCAAAAATACTCTTTCCGAGATGGGGAGATGAAAAATATTTTTTTCTGTAAAGCGGAACACATAATGTTTGTTTGGCAAATAGGTAAATCCATTTCTTTAATCTCTTGTTATATATGGCTCCTAAATATATCCTACTAATATTATAAATGTGAAAGTTTGGGAGGATGTATGGATGGATGTTTGGATGGATGTTTGTTACTCATTCACGAAACAACGAATAAAACGATTCGGCTGAAATTTGAAAAGGAGATAGCTCATACCCAGAATTAACACATAGACTTTTTATCCTGGAAAACTCCAGAGTTCCCGCGGGAATTCATAAACCTTAATCCACGCGGACAAAGTCGCGAGCATCATCTAGTAATAAATAAGTAGATACAAATTGAAAGATTACCAAGAACCTATGAATTTAGAATCAATGTCATCTCTCGCCACACGTCTACACTATAGAAAGGGGGTCCACCAAGTCCGAACCGTGCGATAAGGTTTTCGTCCCAAAATCTCTTTCGACTATTTTTATTAACATTTACTGAAAGGTTACTATACTATTGTATTTATTTAAAACTATTTCGATTAATGTCTGCTCCTTTAAACAAAGCGGGTCAGATTATGCCCGTTCACCTTTGTTTTCTGTCGGTACTAGTAGGTATATTCAGAGTGATTAGCGGACTTTGCCACCGCAGGTTTCTGCGAGCCGGAGATAAACAAAAGATCCTATTCAGCCGCACTGACTGACCATCGCTGGCATTGTGCCGTGCGGCCGGGGGTTTCATTACCTACTGCGAGAATTAATAAACAAGCATCTAGAACTTTATTTGTCGACAGTACCTAACCATCTAAATTAATTTATGAGCAACGGGAGTATAGGTTCAGGATAACTTAAGATGACGCCTTGGACCAAAAAACACGAAACGAGTACTTTTGAATGCGTAGTGTGAGTGCAACGAATGATATAATTAGAATTTTAAAAATATCTTAAAAAAGGGGAAAACCTGTACAATTTCTTAAACCGGACACAATTTTTAAAAATAGTCTGACTTATTTTAAAAAAAAGTACAAACTTCGCACCAAAAAAGTTCAAATGCTTGGAATTCTCAGCGACAACATCCTATTATTTTTTACGAATAAAATAGCCAGACCGCTATTCTATTTCATAGACCGAGAAGTTATTATATTTTATGCTTATGTTATGAGTAATTAAATAAAAGCCCAGTCAAAGTCACCCGCTGGCACGGTCCGGTCGAGTAAACGCGTAAAACAAGTCAGGGTGAGCGGGGAGTGCGAGAGAGAGAGAGCGGTACTCGATTTTTTGAAACAATAGTTTATCAATGCGTCGCATTAACGGGCGATGGAGAGAAATATCCTCGGAGTATCCCTGCGAGATCAAATAAGAAAAAGGAGATCCGTAGGAGAACCAAAGACTATGACATAGCTCAGCGAATCGCGAAGCTGAAGTGGAAATGGGCGGGTACATAGGCAGCTGATGGTCGTTGGGGTCCCAAGGTGCTGGAGTGGCGACCCCACACCCGAAAGCGCAGTATTGGCAGACCCCCTAGGCCGGCCGACGACATTAAAAGAGTTGCAAGGAGCCGCTGCATGCGGCCTAAAACCGAAGCCTGTGGAAGTCCATGCAAGAGACCTCTGTTCAACAGTGAACGTTTATCAGTTGTTAAAGAAGAAGACGATGGGAATATTATAACGCTTCTAATCTCTCTGCATTGTCATCATCATTACTGAGGGTCGTGATCCTCGAAGTGGAATAGAATAGAAAATAGAATAGAATAGAATAGAAATGTTTTTTATTCAAATAAACTTTTACAAGTACTTTTGAATCGTCAATGAGTCTACCACTGGTTCGGAATGCCGTTCCTGCCGAGAAGAACCAGCAAGAAACTCGGCAGTTGCTCTTTTGAAAATACTTTTACAATATACTTAACAGATATTCTATGTATGCAGAGTTTCCACAATGAGGGAAAGGTCCACAAAAGCATACGTAATTATTTCTAATTATAATTCAACACATGTCAAGACGGGCAGACAGAAAGTAGCCCCATTGCCGCTGGTGGCACCCGTTCACGAGCATGACGCATGACCCAGCCATTGCTTCGCTCAACCATATTTGAGGGAACTCAACAACCCGCATCACACGACACCACCGCAGAAATGTTAAAGAGAGTGTGACATATAGGCTACCCATCCTAAGGCATCGAATTGAAACTAACATTCAAATCAAATACTCATTTTAAAATATGACTTGTACACAAATAAAGTGGAAACTCTGAATAGAATAGAATTATTTTGATATACAATTACACAGGTTAATCATTACCTACTGTCTCATGAATCGCTGGAACGAATTACATCCACGCTTTTTTGTCATTTATATAGTCTTCAATCGTATAATATGCTTTTTTATGTGTCCGATATCAAATTCTTTTTCCTTCTTGATCCACTTATACCTTTGTTGCAATCTAGACAGATATTCTAATTGCCATCTTCGCCAAAAGTCTGACAACATTTTTTGCAGGTGTTGCCATCTGGATAAGTAGCTGATTGGTATATCTTGGAGATTGGGATTCGGGACGGTAATTGGGGCTTCGCCAATCAAAAAATGTCCTGGGGTTAAAGGCGTCTTGTTATCTAAATCAGACTCATCTATGGGGCTTAGAGGTCTGGAATTCAGACAAGCTTCTATTTGACATAGAAGAGTGGACATTTCTTCATACGTAAGGTTCGATGTCAACACCCTTTTCATGTGAAATTTCATTGATTTCACGCCAGCTTCCCAAATTCCCGCCATATTAGGACTGTAAACTGGTAGAAAGTGCCATTGGGTGCCGTCAAGAGCTAAAGATTCTGAAATGTCACCTTCAAATTGTAACTTTGCTTCTGCCCAGGCTGCTGCAAGTTCTTTGTTAGCTGCAACAAAAGATCGACCTTGGTCACTCCACAGGTGGGCACATTTCCCACGCCGGCTGACAAATCTTCTCATGCAGGCGATGAAACTATCTGACGTCATATCTCCAACGAGTTCTAGGTGAATCGCTTTTGTGGACATACAAATGAATATGCATATGTATGCCTTGCTGGTTCTTATTCCTCGACCTCTTGACGCCAGTACTGAATATGGGCCAGCGAAATCTACGCCACTGTGTAAAAAGGGTCTTGATGGAGTCACTCTTTCACGAGGTAAGTCTCCCATGAGTTGCGATTTTACTGTTGCATTTTGCCTGGCACATATTAAACATTTTCTAAACCTTAATTTTGCCAAATTTTTTGCTTTCAGGATCCAGTATTTTTGCCGTAAGTATCCCAACATCAGCTGCGGTCCACCGTGCAACGTCTTCAAATGCGCGTCGGCGACAACGAGCTTCGAAAGGTAAGTATCATGATCTAGTATTATAGGGTGTCTACCATCTTCGTTTAGATCTGCATGGCGCAACCTACCGCCCACCCTGAGGATTCCTTCATCATCAAGGTAAGGTAGTAAGGTTTTTAATTTGCCTTTTGCTTGTACTTTTCCATTACTCTTTAAATTATTTATATCTTCTTTAAAACTTTCTTGCTGGGTTAGCTTGATGCATGTTTTTAACGCTTCATCTAATTCTTTTGTTGTAATAGCTGTGTCTTTATCTTGCAATTTCTTTCCTTTTAAAAATCTTTTGCTGTAAATTATCATTTTTAGAAGTTCTGTTAAGTTATCACAACTTTCAAATTTTGCAATTATACTTGTGTTTTCATTTTCTATTTTCAGGTTTAATTCTATAATTTCCTTTCTTTCCAGGTCTGTAGTTACGTTCTTCGGTCTGCAGTATTCGATCTCTTCATTATTTAACCATTCAGGTCCTTTCCACCACATTTTGTATTCTTTCAGGTCTGCTAATGACATTCCTCTTGAGGCGATATCGGCAGGATTGTCTTGCGATTGGACATGATACCAATTGTGATTGCCTATGTCTTCGAGGATCTCAACCACGCGATTACGCACGTAAGTATTCCATCTTGCAGGGTCTCCGAATAGCCAAGACAAAACTATAGTGGAGTCCGTCCACGCGTATATCTGACCAGCAGGTATTCTCATAGATTCCTTTATTTGTTTCAGAAGACCAGCAAGTAGCACTGCACCGTTGAGTTCAAGACGAGGTAAGGATTTAGATTTAGTCGAGGCCACGCGTGTTTTAGCTGCGATGATTGTAGTCTTCACTTCTCCATCGGAGGTTTTTACCCTCATATAGGCGACTGCACCGTAGGCTTTATTAGAGGCATCGCAGAACCCGTGAACTGTAATGTCTGTCATCAGGTCTTCAGTTGTTTGGAGCCATCGATCTATCTCAATACCAGGTAAGTTTTGGAAACTATTTCTTAGATCGAGCCATTCTTCAGCAATCGTTTCATTTACTTCTTCATCCCACGTTATGCCTTGTAGCCATAATTTTTGAATTAGCAACTTTGCAGGTAGAATGGAAGGCGCTAACCAGCCAAGCGGATCAAACAAACGTTGTATATCAGCGAGGATAGTTCTCTTCGTGATTGGATCAGCTACGGCAGTTAAGTCTAGATTATATTGGAATTTGTCTGTTCCCATGTTCCATTGTAATCCAAGTGCTCGAATACTACCGTCGATTGTTATGTCTAGTTTTACTTTAGAACTTCTTTGAGTAGGTTCAAATTGTTTCAGGAATTCCGCATTGTTAGAGCACCATTTTTGCAAAACAAAGCCTCCTTTTCGCAATATTGAATCTATATCCTTTGCAATCTTGATAGCTTCTTCAAGATTATCCTTTCCAGACATAAGATCGTCCATATAAAAGTCTTGTTTAATTACTACCGCTGCATCAGGATTATTCTGGCCTTCATCCTCAGCAACTTGGTGTAATGTTCGGACTGCTAAGTAAGGAGCCGATGCTGTCCCGAACGTAACTCTTTTAAGTCGATAATCCTTTACAGGTTCTTTCTTGTCTTGGCGCCAGAGAATTCTTTGCAAATCAGCATCTTCTTTGCTTACCATGATCTGGCGGTACATTTTTGCTATGTCTGCAACGAAGCACACTTTCTTCGTTCGCCATCTTAAAATTAAAGTTCTCATATCATCTTGTAGTTGAGGACCAACTAATAACTCATCATTAAGAGAGACTTGATTGTGACCTTTCTGCGACGCGTTAAAAACGGTTCTGACCTTGCTTGTTTCTTTTTCAGCTTTGATTACTGCATGATGTGGTAGATACACAGATGGATTGTTGATTTCTTCTTCTGGCACTTCTTCCATATGATCCATGTCTATGTATTCTTCCATAACCTTAACGTATTCCTTCTTTAAACTTGTATCCTTATCAAATCTTCTTTCTAATTGAATTAATCTTCTTAGCGCAATTTCTCTTGTATTTCCTTCAATACATTGTAGCTGTTCTGTTTTTCTTGGTAATTTTACAATGTATCGTCCTTCATCTGTTCTGGTGGTTGTAGCTTTGTATATTTCTTCACATTCTCTTTCTTCTGGTGTGGGTCTTCTTATTTCATTTATATCTTGTTCCCACATATTTTTCAGCATATTATCCAGATCCAGATTCAGGTGCATGCTTATAATCTCATCTCCTTGAGTCTTTTGTACAGTGCCAAATAGGATCCAACCCAGGCTTGTGTTCTGCGCGCATGGAGTTCCTGGAGGACCTTTAATAATTTCACCTTTCATAATTTTGGCACATACATCTACACCGAGCAACATATCTACTCGTCCTGATTGACTAAAGCTTGGATCTGCCAGAACGAGACCTTCTAAGTGCGGCCAGGTGTTGTTGGAAATGGTTCTTGTTGGTAATTGTGAGGTGAGTCGCGTTGGCATGATATACGTCTTGATCTTGAATTCTTCTTCTTGTCTTGGTAAGACGTATAACTCTGTTGCTTGCTTTACAGTGGTTCGTGTTGATCCAATACCCGTAATCGTACCATTGATTTTTGTCCTTTTCAGTCGTAATGCTTGTACTGCCCTTTCGCTTATAAAGCTTGCTTGAGATCCTGTGTCCACTAGAGCCTTTACTACAGTAGTGTGCCCATAGTCATCCCGTATCTTCAGGAGAGCCGTTGCAAGTAGGGCTACATTTGTTGGTTCATCGTTAATAGGATCTATTCTTGTGTTAACTTGCACTATCTCTCCACTTCGTTCATTAGATACTGTCGGTTGAATAGTTTCTTGCTTATCCAACGTACCTGTTGACCTTTTTTGATGGAGTAGTGTGGAATGGCGTTTACGGCAAATTTTACAAGTATACAGCGCAGGTAACCTGCACTTAGACGACCTATGACCTTCAAAAAGGCAGTTGAAACAAATGTTATTCTTTTTTACATAAAGACCTCTGTCCACTGGAGTCATTTTTAAAAAATCCTCACAGTGACTCAAAGTGTGGTCACCCTTACATCGGACGCATGACTTGGTTTGCTTGACTACGTGAAATACCTTCTCCCTAGTAGGCTTCTCTTTACTTGTTGTGGGGGTTACTAATTCTAATGTTCTAAATTTAGTTTCGAGAAACTTTTTTAAATCCTCCCACGTCGGTAATTCATCAACGTTATCTTTATGTGCAAAATCTTCCCATTGTTTATGAGACTCTGGGTCCAGTTTCTGTACCGTGAGAAATATTAAAATCGGATCCCAAGAGTCAGTATCGATTTTTTGATTACGTAAACTATTTATAATTTCGCTGGTAGTGTCTAATGTTAACTTTAAGTGTTGAGCGGACTGTATAGTGCTTTTACGTATTGAAAAAAGTCGCTTTAAAAGGGAATTAATTATTAACCGCCTATTGCCATATCTATTTTTTAGTATATCATAGGCGAGGGAGTAGTTATCTTCTGTTATCTGAATATTCTTTAATAAAGCTGCTGCCTCCCCTATGATACTAGTTTTAAGGTAATGTAATTTTTGCACATTGTTTAGAGAAGAGTCTGTATGTACTAAGGATAAAAACAAATCATTAAACGTAGGCCAATCTTCATACTTGCCGTCGAACGTCGGTAACTGTATTTTGGGCAGCCGGGCTAGCACGTGAGATGGTGACGGTGATGGGTCGATGGCACTCGAACTTCGACGACCGGCATTTTCCTTTACCGCCAGCAAATCCTTGAGGTAACCTTGTAGATATAGGTACACGTCCTCTTGTACATAAAATTCTTCTTGGACGAAGTAGGGTAAGTTGCCTCGTTGTTCTCTCGTCGTACACTTCACTAAATCTTGATGGGCTTGCTTGAAGGTAACCCAGTATTCATCGATCGATTTTATCCGGGATTCGATGTATCCTTTTGTTAATCGCTCTTTAGGGCATTTTTTTATATTTATTTTAGCCTTCTGGAATATTTGCGCCGTATCTTCTAGAATGCTTATAGCTTGCTCCGCTGGAGTAGTCATTATTACGGAGTAATAAGATCTATTGTTCTAATAGTGAGCGCGTCGAGTTTCTTATCTTCGCATTCCAATGACTCGAGCGGCGATCGGCGAGTAGGTAGCTTGCTTTGATCCGGCTACGATTTTGGACCATATGTTTATGGGTATAAGGTTCACTTTTGACTTTTCACTTTGGATCAGAGAAACACGACCACCTTGGTTGATCATTTATTAGCGACTGACTTGAGTTTAACATAATGCAAAACACTTATATATGAATTAACAATTGAACAGATATCAATAATTATATATAACTTTGTATTTATTTCAATTTACTTCAATTTACGTAATTTCAAAGTTGACTTTCACTTTTTGTCTATTCACTGTACACAAGTTTTACCTATTATTTTCAAGTATTTATTCAATAAAACTAACCCTGTAACAATTACTTCAACATATTATTCAATAGTTACAGAGATATTCAAGTTTTCGTCATAATAATTGATAGTTCATAGCGTTGAGTGATTCGAAAAACGTGACGCCGTGTCGGACGCCATATTTTAGTGGTGTTAGTAATAATTGTTATTTTGCGTTGTATCTAATTAATAATTAGTCATTTTTCAACATGTCTAAGAATCCTAAAACGGAACAAGATTTATTTAGGGCACTCCAACCGCATGTTATTACCAAAGAATTACATTTTACGCGAATCAATTCTTTGCATGACTTAGCAAAGGAAGCGATCGATAATCCCGAGTCGAAAGAATTGTTTATTTCAAAGTATAAAGATATTGAAACATGGAAAGCATTGTTTGAAGAGGCGGTTCATGAAATTTATACTTTGAATAAAAAATTTGATGCCGACTATTTACCTACATATAGTGAATTTCAAAACTTTGACACTTTGTTTTACTCAATTAAAGCGATTGCATCGTCTTTAAAGGTCTCGAATCTTGACATTCAAAGTGAACCTGCGAAATCAAAATCTGCATGTTCGAAAGCGAAGTTGCCTAAGTTAGAAATTTTCCATTTTGATAGCGAGTTGGAATATTGGCCTACATTTCGGGATACTTTTACTACTTTAATTGGACACAATAGCGATTTGACTGATATCGAGAAATTTTATTATTTGTTGTCGTCTGTGAGTGGTCCAGCTTTAACTATCGTGAAGTCGATGCCTGTCACTTCTGAAAATTATTCTATAGTATGGAGCGCGTTGTATAAGCGCTACGAAAATAAGCGGGCATTAGCTACTAATTATTTAGAAAAATTATTTAATTTTAAACCTTTGCAAAATGAGTCTGTGGCTGGCCTAAATATATTTTTACAAACGTTTCAAGAAAGTGTTAAGGCGCTTCAATTGTTAAACATTAGCGACTTAGCACAGTTTATTTTGTTTTATATCGGGATTCGAAACTTGGACCCTTGTACGCGTCGGGAGTTTGAACAATCAATATCACAAAATATCATACCGACTTTTAATGAACTAATTACTTTTCTCGAAAATCATATACGAGTAATTGAGAGGTCTGAAGCTCAAATTAAATCTAAATCGGTTTCTTCTGATAAACAAGGTCCAAAGAAAATCAGTCAATCTGCAAATGCTTTTTCAAAGCAAAATAATAATTATAATAAATCAAAGGTGACGAAGCCTACCTTTTCATCTGAAGTCGCAAGTACTAGTAAGACTAACGGCGATTATACACAGTCTAAATCAAGGGATTGTTTGTATTGTAAAAAATTGCATTCTATTTATCGGTGTCCAGAATATTTTGAACTCTCACCAGCTCAACGTTTAGATGCAATTAAGAAGTTGCAGCTGTGTATCAACTGTCTTCGCTTGCATGAAAAAAATTCCAGCTGTAGCTCGAATATCAGGTGCATTATCTGTAAAAAAATGCATCACGTGACCCTGCATCCTGAATCGGACAAGGACGTTGGGAACAGCACCGTTGCGTTAACGTGTTCAGCGTCTTTGACAGTGTTGCTTGGTACTGCTATTATACACGTTGCAGATCGTTGGGGCAAATACCACTCTGTACGTTGTTTAATTGACAGTGGGGCCATGACTGGTTACATTACTCAAGAGTTAGCATCACGTTTAGGTTTAGCTCGACGTAGATGTCACTTTCAACCACTAGGGTTAGGTGGTAATGCGGTTCAAAATTTCGGGTTAGCCACGTGTACAGTCAAGCCCACAAATCAAGTCGGTCCTATCTTGTCGACTGACACAGTCATAGTTTCGAAGATAACTGGTGCTCTGCCTACCATGCCTTTATCTGATAAGGTTGTTAAAAATTTCAAAAGCTTATGTCTAGCCGATCCCTCTTTCTATAAACCGGGTCCTATCGACATGTTACTAGCGGGCGATTTATGCCCAATTTCACCAACATCCCCTAAACAATCACATAGTTAGACAACCGCTAAGCTAAAAGGTCCCATAAACCAACCCATAACTAAAATTTGTTTTCACGAACGCAACAGACCCATAGCTAGCGGACCCCTCCTTATGCAACAGATTTTTTGCGATGACAGTGTACCCAGTACCAGTATACCCAGTTGTAGTTCCCGGTTTTATAGGAAATGATTGATAGAATACGTATTCATGTGTTATTTTAATGAAGGACTTAATTGTTTCATATTTTGACTGATAGATATTTTCATTTTGTGAATATTTTAATAATCTATACTAATATTATAAAGAGGAAAGATTTTTTTGTTTGTTTGTTTGTACCGAATAGGCTCTGTAACAACTGGACCGATTTTAACAATTTTTTTTCACCAATAGAAAGCTAAGTTATCAGGAAGTAACATAGGCTATAATTTATTTAAAAAAAATAGAGATCCTTAAGAAAATTGCAATAATGTAACCCAAAATAGCAAAATTTTGCGTATAAAATGCATTATTTGGCGTGTTCTGAGAAAACTATTGATGATACAGAAAAATTATGTACTACATGATTAAAGTACTCATTATTCCCTACAAAAAGTCTCCGGGGGGGAATATATCTAACTATCATATTTAAATCACAATAGTCAGCTTTTGTGTTCTAAAATTATTTTTCCTTACTAATACATATTATAAATGCGAAAGTATGTTTGTTTGTTTGTTTGTCGGTTTGTTGGTTTTTCCGTCAATCACGCTGCAGCAAAGCTACGGATTGACGGGATTTTTGGATAGGTATAGTTGAGAACCTGGAGGGTGACATAGGCATCCCGGAAAATCAAAGAGTTCCCGCGGGATTTTAAAAACTAAATCCACGCGGACGAAGTCGCGGCCATCAGCTAGTAAAAATATATATTTTTTAGTCTATGTTTGACAAGTCACCGTATTGGTATGGGGAATGGTTCCTGTAAAAAATATAAACAAGTACCTAGGTAAAATGAATCACAAACTCTAATAGTAGGTACCTAACTACTTAAGTAGATATACCTGGGGTATCTACTTACCAATGTAGGTAAGTTAGCACCAAACAGGTACCTACTGCCTACCTACCTATACAGGCTCATTGTCCATTCAAGTTACTGTTTGGAGAGCAATAAAGTAAGTAACCTTTTATGCTTTTTTTTTACCTTTATTTCGTAGCTAGGTATAACATCCAGGTAGGTAGGTACCCAATAAGTGAAAAGGTATGGTAACCACATAAAAGTTGATAATTACCTATGTGAATAGGTAGGTACTCACCTATTATCAGGAAATTCCAAAAAAATTTTCAATTTTTCCAACAAATATATTATTACTGTTGATTTAGATAACCTATATCTTTGGCAAAAATCTATTTCATCGAAATCATTGAAATAATTTGGTCGTTTTCGATATATTTTAGGTCTTCGACTACGATTTATATCAAATATGGTATCAGTCGTCTCTAAATTATCAAAAAAATCAAATAGATCACGTTCCATCGTGTCCTTTAGAAGTCGCTTTTACTTATGTGAAGGTTTATGGGACCAATAATCCATCTCATAAATTTATGGGATCGTTTAGGCGGTAACGGACCCTTTAAAAATGGTGAAACGGAAACTAACCCCTAACTGGCCGCTAAATATGCTAAGGGGTCCCATATATCTTATGGGTCGTTGGTGAAAGTGGGCATTATTCCCCTATATATACGACGGTGAAAGAATTGTACCACAGGAAAGTGGTATGCCAGTTGCTTTGCGTTCGATTTTCGGGTACGTCATAGCGGGCCAGACTGTGCTATCTCAACATTCGAATCAGTCTGCACCCTCTTTCGTTGAACCTCCTAATCAGCAAAGCACTCTTAGTGCCTTTTGTGGTCTTTCATCGAACTTAGATCAAATAATAAGTTCCTTTTGGGACATAGAAAATATACCCACTGAGATACCTCAAAATCCAGATGATGTCTTAGCAGAACAGCTGTTTGCTCAAGAACATAGACGTGATAGTAGTGGTAGGTATATAGTCAAGTACCCCATGCGACCGGGCTTTCAGCTTGGCGACTCACGTCAAATTGCTACTCGCCGGTTTATCAATTTGGAGTCGAGACTTGGTGGTTTTCTATTGCGCAAGTGGTCTAGCAACTCGCTGCCAGTTCTGGAGCATCTACCGGACGACCACAGAGAAACACCACTAGCGTTTGATGATGAAAAGAGTTTTGCCATCAAGGTTCTTGGTCTGCAATGGTTACCAGCTTCTGATTCTTTCACATTTTCAACAGTGCCTCCAAGCCCTGTGGTGACAAAGAGAACTATACTCTCTCAAATCGGTCGTCAATTTGATCCACTCGGGTTTGCAGCACCTTGTATCTTCTATGCTAAGTGTTTAATGCAGAATCTCTGGTCACTACAGCTAGGGTGGGACGAGAACTTACCTACTGATCTTGAGGCTCAGTGGCAAACTTATGCCAGTGAACTCCACCTACTATCTGATTTCAAACTTGATCGACATGCTATTATAAAAAATCCTACTCAACTTCAAGTTGTAGGATTTTGTGATGCTTCTTCTAAAGGCTATGCTGCTGTAGTCTATCTACGTACTGAGAGGACTGACACAAAAGTTAGTTTGCTGATTGCTAAGTCAAAGGTCGCTCCTTTAAAGACAGTGTCCATTCCACGTCTGGAGCTAATGGCTGCACACTTGTTATCGAAATTAATTAATTACGTATACAAGATTGTGACAGGCAGACAACAAGTGTCGGAGTTGCTTTTATTTACGGACTCATCAGTGGTGCTTAATTGGCTCAACACGCCTAGTCACACACTAAAAACTTTTGTGGCCACGCGTGTTGCCAAAATTAATGACACGGTTCCTAGCTCAAGCTGGAATCATGTCTCAGGTGAATGCAATCCAGCGGATGTGTGTTCTCGGGGTGCTTTGCCATCAACACTCCTTGAGACGCCAGAATGGTTGCATGGACCTCAATGGCTTTATGGTGACAGGTCCAACTGGCCCATAAAGTCAATTGAAGAGTTCAGGGATGAGAACCCACCGGAGCTGAAACCTGATCCAGCTCCCAGTCTGATAACGACTCAAACTCCTGATTCTAATCTCATTTACGAATTAACAGAGAAGTTTTCTAGTTATTCTAAAATAATCAATATCGTGGCTCGCTGTTACCTATTTCTACATAACTGTAAATCTGAGCCTAGTAAACGAAAGGATCTCTCTGTTGTGGAAATGCGAAAAGCTCATGATCTAATAATTAAAAGTGTTCAACAACAACATTTCTCAGACGATATTGCTGCTTTGTCCAAAGGTGAGAAATGTAGTCCAACCCTTCGTAAGCTGAATCCTTTTATCGATTCAGATAATTTCCTCAGGGTGGGGGGTAGGCTGTCTCAATCAGACTTAACCTTCGACAAAAAACATCCTTTACTTCTTCCTAAGAAGTCCAACTTTATTAAAGTTTTAATTGACCATCATCATAAACTGCATCTGCATGTTGGTCCGCGTACACTTCAAAGCATTCTCAGTCAAAAGTACTGGATCATTTCCGCTCGCAGAGCCATACGGTCGCGTACTACTAAATGCATCGCTTGTTTTAAGGTTACACCCTCGAATAGGCAACCTATTATGGGTGAACTCCCTAAGTATCGATTACAAGACATTCATGTCTTTCATACGGTCGGCGTGGATATGGGTGGACCATTTTATATCAAAGAGTCTACACGTAAAAACGCTCGTATTTCTAAGGCATATTTGTGTATTTTTGTTTGCTGTGCAACGCGAGCAGTGCATTTGGAAGTAGTTTCTTCCTTAAATACGGAAAGTTTTTTAAATTGCTTTGACCGTTACACGGCCCGACGCGGTTTATGCTCTTAGGTGATATCTGATCGAGGGACGAATTTTGTTTCTGCTAGTAGACACATCGCTGAAGTGTCAGAGTTTTGGAAGTCAAATTTCAAGGATCTGTCAAATGAATTTGCTAAACGTAATATTCAATGGAAATTTAATCCTCCTGCAGGGAGCCATTTCGGCGGTATCTATGAGGCTGCGATTAAAATGGCTAAATTACATTTAAAAAGGACAATTGGCACACGAGCTTTAACATTTGAAGAACTTACTACTGTTTTTACCCGTGTAGAAGCAGTGCTCAATTCAAGGCCATTATGTGCCTTATCAAGTGATCCTAATGAATTTGATATGTTGACCCCATCGCATTTTTTGATAGGTCGCGAGTTGCTATCCGTGCCAGAATATGATGTTACGGAAATTTCAACTAATCGCTTAAATCGGTGGCAGCTTGTTCAACAGATTTCCCAACAATTTTGGAAAAGATGGAAACAAGATTATCTGCATTTGCTTCAACAGCGTCAAAAGTGGTTTGATAAATCTCAGACTAATATTAAAGTAGGTGATCTTGTTCTGTTAAATTCTCATAATCTAGCACCACTGGAATGGAGTCTCGCTCGGGTCACCAAAGTACATCCTGGCCCCGATGGCATAGTTCGCGTGGCCAGTGTTCGAACTAAAAACTCAGAATTTACTCGACCCATAGTTAAGCTCAGTCCTCTACCTCTGGAGCAGGATTCAGCTTAACCATGTTGTTTCCTAGTAGTATTTTAATTCAAATTTTATTTATTTTTATTTTATTTGTTCAACTTAGCTTCAATATTATTATGTTTTATTACTTTTTACCTTATATAATATATTCAACTTATATTCAACATAAATAATTTATATTTATACAGTCCACACGCTCAGAACTAAAGTATTCAAATATTTACTAACAGTTATGTACTAATTATTCAGTATTTTCAATTGGTATCGTAACTGGTGAAATCCTGTCGGATTTCGGTGGGGGGAATGTTGGGTTTTAAATACACCGCCGTCCCCGCCATACGTCAATATCGATCATTATTGGTCGGTTCGCGCTTTGTACGCGTCCCGCGAGGTGGCGCCACCGCATATAGAAGCCGGCTGGACACAAGACTGAAAATCAATAACAATATGGCGATTCTGAAATATCGATTACAAGGCGTGCGGTGAGTTTTCAAAAGATTTCAAGTTTAAATTAAGTGTTTTCTAGTTCAATACCAAACAAATATGGTACAAAAAAAATTACAATACAATTATTGTATTATAATAAGTAACTAAATAATAATGGTCGACGCAAAACTGTTTTTGGGATAGGTCGTTAGTCGTAACTCGTAGTTCCATGGGAATAGTTACTGACTGCGCCATCTATTAGCATTATTGTGAAGCTATGTTGATGCTATATGAATTACTGATGTACATTAAAAATTAAATAATCTCGTTTCTTTATAATATTCATATAATTTTAGTATTTGTTGTTCAAGTACAGGATATAAGTGACCTAAAAACATAAAATCAGTTTGAAAATCCATAGCGGATTTTCCTAGAGAGCGTCTTCAAGCGAGCGTATAAAATCGCCACTTTGAAAGCCCCCCATTTCGTCAATTTTAAGGGAAAAATTAAAAAAAATATATTTTTGTACTCAGTTCAAAATTATCTTTAAAATGATACGTAACAATTTTATGTAACGCGATATTTATTTTTTTACTTCGCATTCGCTTCTATGAGAGCCCCCCTGAAATAAAGATTTTTATAACTTTTTAAGCCATTTTCGGCTGGAGGCCATCGGTTTACATATTATATCTAAATTTGAAGTAATTACGTTCAGTAATTCAAAAGTTATAAGGCTCTGACAGACGGACGGACGGACGGACGGACAAGTGCAAATCGCTCTAGTTAACTCAAAGACCTTCGCTTCGCTCGGTCGATTAAACTGACATTCTCCTCCCTAGTCTTAAAGTACGAATAAAACAACTCTTGGAAAGTAATACGGAAAGAGCAAAACTTGCGTCCAAAACGACAGCAGACTTCCTAAACTCTTTTAATAATGCAAGCACCAGACTTGGCTCTCCAGACTTCAGGAAATAAAATCACAAACTATGTCTACTCAATATCCTAGCGTCCAGGTCAAGTTTATTTTCTTTTTCTTAAAACAATGGTTCGTTAGCCACCCACAAGTAGCAACCACCTTACGGTGGCAAGGATAGTTTATGGTAACCACCACAATACATCATATAAGAAAGTCAAAGCGACCCTCCCTTAAACTTTTTTTTAACGCTGGGAAATGCTTTTATGCATCCCTCTCGGAAGCAGGAAGTGTAACTACGATGCTTCCAAGAGAGTATGTGGGATTCATTGGCATTAAACCCAAAATACCCACTAAAACCCATCGGCACTCCTGCGCTTCGCATAGCGACTGGGCCAGGGGAACACTTTCGAAATCATCCACGACCCAGCCAGCGACGTCCGCCGACGCGGACCCTCCACCGGAGCAGATCACCTGCCCGAAGCTCCCATCAAGGCACACGTCGCCTGCGTCCCATCCTTCGGCGAAGGAGAGGGTCCGCGTTTGCGTCAGCCTCCCGCAGCCTTTCCGCCGCCTCCTTCCTGGTCATCACCTCCTCGGAGAAAGAGGCGACGGCGTTCCAACATTCTTCGCTGCTCACCATGGCGTGGACGACGGTGGGCAACGAGAGGTCGGGTCCCACTTGCGTCACGAGTGCAGCACGCTGGGTCGACCACTTGACGCATGACTCCAGCGTGTGCTGTGCCGAGTCTTCCGCGTGGCCGCACTCGTGGCACACCTCTGTGGGCTCCCGTCTCGCAACCCTGCACAGATATCTCACGAAGCAGCCGTGCCCCGAGAGGATCTGCACGAGGTGAAAAGAGAGCGCACCGTGTTTCCGGCCCGTCCAGAGCTCAAGGACAGCTAGGAAGGAAATATAAAGTCGCTTTGGTGGGAAACAATAAGTCCAAATATTTTAATAAACAACTGGCAGAAACTTAACTACTGGTAGATATATATATATGACATAAGAAGCGTAAGATAAACACTGTCGATGCCTGTGTGTTGACGTCTAAGCCGCTAATCTAGGCTGACGAGCAATTTCGGAGCTTTGTGGTTAACTACGAAACATTTGGAATGCAGAAATTCGGAATTTTCGTACTTGGCAACTTTAGTTTCGTTATTTCAAAAATAAATCTACCTACGTATATTTGTAACTAGCTGTTGCCCGCGACTTCGTACGCGTGGATTTAGTTTTTAAAATCCCTCGGGAACTCTTTGATATAAATAAGCCTATGTTACTCTCCAGATCCTCAACTATGCAAAAAATTACGTCGATCCGTAGCTCTGTTTCAGCGTGATTGAAAGACAAACCAATAAACCAATAAAATAACAAATACACTTTCGCATTCCTAATATTAGTATGATTGGTATGCTAACACTAAAACTAGAACATACCATTGGCCCGGTTGGATACGTAAACAGGATTATTATTACCTGACTAGGTAGTAGCACTTTGCTGTATGCTAATCTGTTTATTAAATAATTGTAATAAACACTATAACATACCGACCAAACAGAAATAAAGTTAATCTATTCCTATAAAAAGACTTGTCTTGAATGGTTGACAGCCTAAATCACTGTTATTAGTAACTAAAAATTTTGATAGTAGATTCCTTTCATGATGTAGGCACCTGTTAATAAAGAAATTTTTAAAATTCCAACCCCATGGGGTTAAATAAGGGATGAAAGTTTGTATGAAAGTCCGTCATTATTCAAGTTATCTATAATATAATAAAACTGTAACAGGTCCAATTCTGTACATTGAAGATATTTTGAAAATTTTTGTTTGAGGGCACTCTATAATCGATACTGAAGCCAAAACAATTTTTTTTTAATTTTTTGTCTGTCTGTCTGTCTGTCTGTCTGTCTGTAACTTGGCCGCGCATCACGCCGAAGCTACTGGACGGATTTAAATGAAACTTGGCACGATTTAAGTTAATACTACGAGGTATAATATAGGATACTTTTTATCCCGAAATTCAGCACAGTTCCCTTGGGAGAGGGGATGAAAGTCAAAATGTGTATTTAGCTGTAATTCATTAAGGCGTATTCCAATTTCATTCATTCTTTTTTTGTTAGAAAGCAGGTAGTTTAGACATTGTCCTGTAATTATTTCAAGGTCGTCAATTTAGTAGTTCAGAAATTATAGACATCACAATCTTCAGTAGAAGGTCCAAATAACTTGAACCCCGGGATCTACAGGATACTTTGAATGTACGGCTCATCTTAAGCTGGCATGTGTACTTTAATATATATATAGCTGCTCGTGCTGATTCACTGACTCACTGACTGATTGATCACCTCTCCTGTAAAATTTTGTATGAAAAATTTTTTTTTCACCTATGGTTTCGTATAGAGGACAAAAATTCATTCAGAGGAAAATTATGGAGAGAGCTGATGATTGAGGATTTCGGAGACGGGTGAAGAGCACGGCCGGGGTATTGAAGATAGGTGGGGTGTGCTCGAACAAATGTCACTCGAAACCTCATCCAATTCGCAGTGAGCTGAAAATAAATTCAAAATGGCGGAAAAAAGATGGCCGCCATACAAATTTCGTCGGTGTCTATCTCGGGGAGTATAAAAGATGGAAGAGTGGTTTCTTGGCAAACGATGATCAAGACCCAAAGGTCTATCTGATGAATAGAAAAAAAATCCAAGATGGCGGAATTTTTTTTTTCTTCATACAAAATATATGGCGAATATTGATGAGACTAGAAGCCGGGAGGCGGGAATCATGCAAGACTTTGATACGGTTCCTTTTCAAGATTTGTTTTTATTGAAGAATTTTCATTATGACAAATGATGACATATGATGATCGAGGGTTTGGAAGGTGGGTGAGGAGCACGGCCATGGTAATAAAGATAGGGTGCTCCAACAAGTCACTCGAAACCTCATCCAATTGGCAGTGAGCTGAAAAAAAATCCAAAATGGCGGATTCAAGATGGCGGCCATACAAACTTCAACGGTGTCTATCTCGGAGAGTATAAAAGATGGAAGAGTGGTTTTTTGATAGACAATGATCAAGACCTAAAAGTCTACTTGCCGAGTAGAAAAACCGCGGTCCGCTTGCGGGCCGCGCACCCACGCGCCCTACTAGTTAATATATATATAGCTGCTGGGGCTGATTCACTGACTGATTCACTGATTCACTGATTCACTCACTCATTGATCACCTCTCCTGTAAAATTTTGTATGAAAAATTTTTTTTTCACCGATGGTTTCGTATAGAGGACAAAAATTCATTCGGAGGAAAAATATGGAGAGAGCTGATGATTGAGGATTTCGGAGACGGGTGAGGAGCACGGCCAGGGTATTGAAGATAGGTGGGGTGTGCTCGAACAAAAGTCACTCGGAACTTCATCCAATTCGCAGAGAGTTGAAAAAAAATTCCAAAATGGCGGATTCAAGATGGCGGCCATACAAATTTCGTCGGTGTCTATCTCGGAGAGTATAAAAGATGCAAGAGTGCTTCTCTGGCAAAAGATGATCAGGGCCCGAAGGTCTACTTGATGAATAGAAAAAAAAAACAAGATGGCGGAATTTTTTTTCTCCATACAAAATATATGGCGAATATTGAATAGACTAGAAGCTGAGAACTATGCAAGACTTTGATACGGTTCCTTTTCAAAATTTGTTTTTACAAAAGACTGATATAGAAAGACTTCTCATTCTGACAAATGATGAGATATGATGATTGAGGGTTTGGAAGGTGGGTGAGGAGCACGGCCAGGGTATTGAAGATAGGTGGGAGGGGCTCAAACAAAAAATACTCGAAACCTCATCCAATTGGCAATGAGCTGAAAAAAAATTCAAAATGGCGGATTCAAGATGGCGGCCATACCAATTTCATCGGCATCTATCGCGGAGAGTATAAAAGATGGAAGATTGGTTATTTGATAGAAAATGATCAGGACCTGAAAGTCCACTTGACGATAGAAAAACCGCGGTCCGCTTGCGGGCCGCGCACCCACGCGCCCTACTAGTTAATATATATATAGCTGCTGGGGCTGATTCACTGACTGATTCACTGATTCACTGATTCACTCACTCATTGATCACCTCTCCTGTAAAATTTTGTATGAAAAATTTTTTTTTCACCGATGGTTTCGTATAGGGGACAAAAATTCATTCGGAGGAAAAATATGGAGAGAGCTGATGATTGAGGATTTCGGAGACGGGTGAGGAGCACGGCCAGGGTATTGAAGATAGGTGGGGTGTGCTCGAACAAAAGTCACTCGGAACTTCATCCAATTCGTAGAGAGTTGAAAAAAAAATCCAAAATGGCGGATTCAAGATGGCGGCCATACAAATTTCGTCGGTGTCTATCTCGGAGAGTATAAAAGATGGAAGAGTGGTTTCTGGGCAAAAGATGATCAGGACCCGAAGTTCTACTTGATGAACAGAAAAAAATTCAAGATGGCGGAATTTTTTTTCTCCATACAAAATATGTATATGGCGAATATTGAAGAGACTAGAAGTTGGGAACTATGCAAGACTTTGATACGGTTTCATTTCGAAAGTTTTTATTGAAGAATTCTCATTGTGATAAATGATGAACTATGATGATTGAGGATTTCGGAGATGGGTGAGGAGTACGGCCAGGGTATTGAAGATAGGTGGGGGGTGCTCGAACAAATGTCACTCAAAACCTCATCCAATTCGCAGTGAGTTGAAAAAAAATTAAAAATGACCGATTCAAGATGGCGGCCATACAAATTTCATAGGTGTCTATCTCGGAGAGTATAAAAGATGCAAGAGTGCTTCTTTGGCAAAAGATGATCAGGACCTGAAAGTCTACTTGACTAGTAGAAAAACCGCGGTCCGCTTGCGGGCCGCGCACCCACGCGCCCTACTAGTTAATATATATATAGCTGCTGGGGCTGATTCACTGACTGACTCACTCATTGATCACCTCTCCTGTAAAATTTTGTATGAAAAAATTTTTTTTCACCGATGGTTTCGTATAGAAGAAAAAAAATTCATTCGGAGGAAAAATATGGAGAGAGCTGATGATTGAGGATTTCGGAGACGGATGAAGAGCACGGCCAGGGTATCGAAGATAGGTGGGGGGTGCTCGAACAAATGTCACTCGAAACCTCATCCAATTCGCAGTGAGCTGAAAATAAATTCAAAATGGCGGAAAAAAGATGGCCGCCATACAAATTTCGTTGCTTTGTATCTCGGAGAGTATAAAAGATGCAAAAGTGCTTCTCTGGCAAAAGATAATCAGGACCCAAAGGTCTACTTGATGAACAGAAAAAAAATTCAAGATGGCGGATTTTTTTTTCATACAAAATATATGGCGAATATTGAAGAGACTAGAAGCTGAGAACTATGCAAGACTTTGATACGGTTCCTTTTCAAAATTTGTTTCTTTAGAAGAATTTTCATTCTGAAAAATAATGAGATATGATGATCGAGGGTTTGGAAGGTGGGTGAGGAGCACGGCCAGGGTATTGAAGATAGGTGGGAGGTGCTTAAACAAAAAATACTCGGATCCTCATCCAATTGGCAGTGAGCTGAAAAAAATATTCAAAATGGCGGATTCAAGATGGCGGCTATACAAATTTCATAGGTGTCTATCTCAGGGAGTCTAAAAGATGGAAGATTGGTTTTTTGATAGAAAATGATCAGGACCTGAAAGTCCACATGACGATAGAAAACCGCGGTCCGCTTACGGGCCGCGCACCCACGCGCCCTACTAGTTATCGTATATAGCCATCGTGGATAGCCCTATTTTGTCAAAGCTTTTTATCCCGGAAAATCAGTGCTCACGAGGGATTTTAAAAACTAAATCCACGCGGACGAAGTCGCGGGCGTCAGCTAGTATAAGAATAAATGAAGAAATACGTGTTTTAGGATTTCTGGAAATTCCACCCCTTCGCGCATTAAAAAAAACTTGGCAGTCACAGGGACTGCCGATAGAAGTGAAAACTAGATTTGCTAATAATTAAAAACAAATAAGAAAAGCGCACTGTCACGATTTCGCGAGTGAGATTCGAACCTGCGACATCATACATTAAACGGTTAGAATGGCGGCTGCTTGCCCGCTGCTCTGTACAAGGTTGCTAGGGAACTTCTAAAATGTTGAACACTCACTGAAATCTCCAGATGACGATTGTGAAGGTGACGATGACGCAAAATTGTTATTGTTTTTTGCTCATCCAAAAAAGTGCTCAACGCGCCTAAAGAAGTTTTCACTTCAAAAATTCCACTCGGGCGAAGCCGGGCCGGATCATTAAGTAAAATAAAACTTTTTAACTGAAGAAACCTACTCGTATATTTATCAGTTGTTGAAGTTGACAAACCTAGGAGTGAAGGACTTGCTACTGTCATTATATCGTAAAACAGGAAGCAAGATGTACGGCCAACCCTAGCTTAACATTAAACCCTATTAAACATTACACTCGCATTAAAAACAGGGCTTCAGGCCTTTACCCACTGTAAAGATTAATGTTAATCCGCAGGGTTACAAGGTTAATACATTAGTTATGTCCCGCTAGTACATCCACGCTGTAATACATTTATTTCCTGAATAAGGCTATAAATAATAATTTAGAAGCTGCTTCGCTATGAATCTTTTGCTATCTTACAGCATGATCAATGATCATGAAACTTTTTTTAGGAATATTAGCCATGCCTAGCCAAGCTGAATAGACTAATATTAGCCATGCCTGGCCATGCTGACAAGACTAATATTAACCATGCCTGGCCAATGGCCATGCTGAATAGACTAATATTAGCCATGCCTGGCCATGCTGGATAGACTAATATTAGCCATGCCTGGCTATGCTGAAAAGACTAATATTAGCCATGCCTGGCCATGCTGAATAGACTAATATTAGCCATGAGTGGCCATGCTGAATAGACTAATATTAGCCATGCCTGGCTATGCTGAAAAGACTAATATTAGCCATGCCTGGCCATGCTGAATAGACTAATATTAGCCATGAGTGGCCATGCTGAATAGACTAATATTAGCCATGCCTGGCCATGCTGAAAAGACTAATATTAGCCATGCCTGGCCATGCTGGATAGACTAATATTAGCCATGCCTGGCCATGCTGACAAGACTAATATTAACCATGCCTGGCCAATGGCCATGCTGAATAGACTAATATTAGCCATGCCTGGCCATGCTGGATAGACTAATATTAGCCATGCCTGGCTATGCTGAAAAGACTAATATTAGCCATGCCTGGCCATGCTGAATAGACTAATATTAGCCATGAGTGGCCATGCTGAATAGACTAATATTAGCCATGCCTGGCTATGCTGAAAAGACTAATATTAGCCATGCCTGGCCATGCTGAATAGACTAATATTAGCCATGAGTGGCCATGCTGAATAGACTAATATTAGCCATGCCTGGCCATGCTGAAAAGACTAATATTAGCCATGCCTGGCCATGCTGGATAGACTAATATTAGCCATGCCTGGCTATGCTGAAAAGACTAATATTAGCCATGCCTGGCCATGCTGAATAGACTAATATTAGCCATGAGTGGCCATGCTGAAAAGACTAATATTAGCCATGCCTGGCTATGCTGAAAAGACTAATATTAGCCATGCCTGGCCATGCTGAATAGACTAATATTAGCCATGAGTGGCCATGCTGAATAGACTAATATTAGCCATGCCTGGCTATGCTGAAAAGACTAATATTAGCCATGCCTGGCCATGCTGAATAGACTAATATTAGCCATGAGTGGCCATGCTGAATAGACTAATATTAGCCATGCCTGGCCATGCTGAAAAGACTAATATTAGCCATGCCTGGCCATGCTGGATAGACTAATATTAGCCATGCCTGGCCATGCTGACAAGACTAATATTAACCATGCCTGGCCAATGGCCATGCTGAATAGACTAATATTAGCCATGCCTGGCCATGCTGGATAGACTAATATTAGCCATGCCTGGCTATGCTGAAAAGACTAATATTAGCCATGCCTGGCCATGCTGAATAGACTAATATTAGCCATGAGTGGCCATGCTGAATAGACTAATATTAGCCATGCCTGGCCATGCTGGATAGACTAATATTAGCCATGCCTGGCCATGCTGACAAGACTAATATTAACCATGCCTGGCCAATGGCCATGCTGAATAGACTAATATTAGCCATGCCTGGCCATGCTGGATAGACTAATATTAGCCATGCCTGGCTATGCTGAAAAGACTAATATTAGCCATGCCTGGCCATGCTGAATAGACTAATATTAGCCATGAGTGGCCATGCTGAATAGACTAATATTAGCCATGCCTGGCTATGCTGAAAAGACTAATATTAGCCATGCCTGGCCATGCTGAATAGACTAATATTAGCCATGAGTGGCCATGCTGAATAGACTAATATTAGCCATGCCTGGCCATGCTGAAAAGACTAATATTAACCATGCCTGGCCAATGGCCATGCTGAATAGACTAATATTAGCCATGCCTGGCCATGCTGGATAGACTAATATTAGCCATGCCTGGCTATGCTGAAAAGACTAATGTTAGCCATGCCTGGCCATGCTGAATAGACTAATATTAGCCATGAGTGGCCATGCTGAATAGACTAATATTAGCCATGCCTGGCTATGCTGAAAAGACTAATGTTAGCCATGCCTGGCCATGCTGAATAGACTAATATTAGCCATGAGTGGCCATGCTGAATAGACTAATATTAGCCATGCCTGGCTATGCTGAAAAGACTAATGTTAGCCATGCCTGGCCATGCTGAATAGACTAATATTAGCCATGAGTGGCCATGCTGAATAGACTAATATTAGCCATGCCTGGCCATGCTGAAAAGACTAATATTAGCCATGCCTGGCCATGCTGGATAGACTAATATTAGCCATGAGTGGCCATGCTGAATAGACTAATATTAGCCATGCCTGGCCATGCTGAAAAGACTAATATTAGCCATGCCTGGCCATGCTGAATAGACTAATATTAGCCATGAGTGGCCATGCTGAATAGACTAATATTAGCCATGCCTGGCTATGCTGAAAAGACTAATGTTAGCCATGCCTGGCCATGCTGAATAGACTAATATTAGCCATGAGTGGCCATGCTGAATAGACTAATATTAGCCATGCCTGGCTATGCTGAAAAGACTAATGTTAGCCATGCCTGGCCATGCTGAATAGACTAATATTAGCCATGAGTGGCCATGCTGAATAGACTAATATTAGCCATGCCTGGCTATGCTGAAAAGACTAATGTTAGCCATGCCTGGCCATGCTGAATAGACTAATATTAGCCATGAGTGGCCATGCTGAATAGACTAATATTAGCCATGCCTGGCTATGCTGAAAAGACTAATGTTAGCCATGCCTGGCCATGCTGAATAGACTAATATTAGCCATGAGTGGCCATGCTGAATAGACTAATATTAGCCATGCCTGGCTATGCTGAAAAGACTAATGTTAGCCATGCCTGGCCATGCTGAATAGACTAATATTAGCCATGAGTGGCCATGCTGAATAGACTAATATTAGCCATGCCTGGCCATGCTGAAAAGACTAATATTAGCCATGCCTGGCCATGCTGAATAGACTAATATTAGCCATGCCTGGCCATGCTGAATAGAATTATATTCTCCTCCAAATAAAAGGAAAGCTTAGGAGTGGCTACGATGATAGTGCAACGGGTGGGATTCGAACCTGCAACCTCTCAATTTTTGGAGTTTACTCCTTAAGAATCGATTTTAGCAGCCCAGTATGAGAAAAATCCGGACAGTAAAATCAATTTATCAATGACCTTGTTACGTTTTTCACAACGTTTAAATTTCTACCCTAACGTTGAGTAAATAAGATTGGTTTTCGCTTGAGTTGTCGAATGCCCGTGTCACGTTTTTCACAACGATGCAAATTTCGACCCTAACGTTGAGTAAATAAGGTTGGTTTTCGTTCACATGTATATCAGCGCCATCTTTCGGCTTATGTGTAAACTATTTGAATAGCCACGGTGTTGTACGGAGTACAACACCGTGGCTATTCAAATAGTTCGAAAGATGGCGCCGATCTACATGTGAACCAAAGCCAACCTTGTTTACTCAACGTTAGAGGTGGAGATTTGCATCGTTGTGAAAGGCGTAGCGCGGCCATTCGACAACTCAAGCGAAGACCAACCTTATTTACTCAACGTTAGGGTAGAAATTTCAACGTTGAGTATGAAGTAAACTCCAGTTGTGCGTCGTGCTGACACACACAAATTTTTTTTCAGTCCGCATCTTTAACCGTTGGGCTATAGCTTTTAACCGTTGAGGCTACTACTAGACTAGATTCTAGACAAAGAGCTTCAACAGCTCAACATAATATTATACCAAACCGTACCTACATCTCATACATTTATGGTTGCAATCATCTAGTCACTTAAATGTAGCCAATGAGATATTATATATAGATAGAGTTCTATTTTCGACTCCAGAAAAGGAAACAGATTATTAGACATATACTTTTTTATATTTTTAATATTAGTTTAAATTACGTTAACATGACTTATATTTTTACTCATATCTGTACTAATTACGCTCGCAATCCTTTAAAGTGAAATAACCGCTCGATATTACAACGCGGCAAAAAGCTACATCGAAAAAAAGACTGCAACTTTTTGCAAACCCTTTTTAAGGGTCGTGACCCAATTACACAACATACTTTTAAAATAGACGATATCGAAACGATCACATATTTTATTTATACCCACAGACAGACCACAAAATATTTATCCGAAATCCTTTGTTAAAGTAAAGATAGTTCAAGTAATTTACGTGACTTAGCTACTAACTACTTGTCTGTACATAGTTAGAGGAATGATAGTCTAGTGTAGAACAGTGATCGCCTGGTGGTTATTTTTGTTTTATTTTATTTTATTTTATTTATAAGACACACAACAGATTATGACATTAAGAGAACAAAAATAATACAGCCATGATTAAGAACTAGCCACTCTCCAATACAAAATGTATCTACAAAAGCAGCAAATAGTCAGATTTGTCTAGTGACCCATTGATGGGCTGCTGTGATGAGCTTATAAGGCTACTTTGATTCCAAAAAAATTTGTTACTAAAAAATGTTGTTGATAGGACATATGGAAGGTAGTCAGATCCCCTCATCAACTATTAAAGAGTTGATGATCTTCAAACGGCTGATCAGGTCATGGTTACCTCACCATATACTTTCAATATCATTGAAGTAACACGGTACCAAATTTCGAATCGATCGGACATAAGGAAGTTAGTCAGATCCCCTAATCAACTAGAAAAGAGCTGATAATCTTCAAACGGCTGAACAGATTTTCATGAAACATGGCTAAGAACACTCGGGATAAAATTATCTATGACACAAAAAAAACTAAACGAAAATCGGTTCATCCGTTTGGCGGCTACGCTACCACAGACAGATACACAGATACACAGACAGACACGTTAAACTTATAACACCCCTCTCTTTTTGCGTCGGGGGTTAAAAAGAGTTTTGAAGGGCCAAACAGACCCAAATTAAGATTAAAACGATTCGAGCGGGTTTTCCAGTAAACTTTTAATAATTAAACAGTTGCCGAAGCTGTTCGGAACGAATTAATAAATAAACTTTGCCAAGTGGAAACTTTTGAGATGATTGAGTGTTTCTACTTTCTTGGCAATAAGGAAACTTTTAGCGTTTTTAAATAGTATTTTGAGCCTTTCATTAGGACTCGTTGTGTTATTTGACTAATATTTTGTCTTTATTTAAAATAACGTTTTTAAATAGTATAACACAATGCCATTTTTCTTTTTTAAATATCTCAACTAGTCTCATAGAAAATTTCGTTTTAGAATAATATATAAAAAATCTTTTTAAAAAACCGACTTCAAACGCCACTGAAAAGTATAAAATAATTTCAGTTTGTACACGTATGTTGAAGTCGGGCGGGCCTAAACAGAAACGATGAAACGAATGCGCCACGCTAGCCAGAATATTGATTTGTAGGTCCAGTCACAGAATATGTACCTACTTGATACAGGTACATTGAAGTCGGGCGAGCGTTGCAGTTTCATAGTTCTATGTGTACAAACTGAAATTATTTTATACTTTTCAGTGGCGTTTGAAGTCAGTTTTTTTAAAAAGATTTTTTATATATTATTTTAAGCTTTTTAGTGTAGCTTCATAGGATAAATCTACACATTCTCTGATCGCGAGCGATTTGTTCCTATTTATTGATCAAAACTAATCCAAACACTTAATAATTATTACTGCTGCTATTATTATTTTAAGAGTGAACTAGTCAAAATTCAAAATTCAAAATTCAAAATTATTTATTTCATGTAGGCCAACCTGTGGCTCTTATGACACGTCAAGATTCTATCACCGGTTCGGAAAGCGGATTCTGCTGAGAAGAGCCGGCAAGAAACTCAGCAGTTGCTCTTTTCAAAATAATCATTTTACAATATTAATAAGTAGCTATTACATTGTAATAAGTTTTTATACTATCTTGTGGGCAGCTGGATGGCAAGCTGATTTAATCCGTGCATCTTTGTTAGAATAGAATATGACATTTCCACAAAACGTACTACAATTCAATTCATGTCAAAGACGGGCAGACAGAAAGTAGCCCCATTCCCGCCAGCGGAACCCGTTCACGAGCACTAGTGTGCTAGATATCCTGGCTGCAGCATCCGCTTATCGTGTTGCCACCATTGCATTCTATATAGAATCTAGTACTGATTAAAACGAATCCAAACACGACATATTATGTGCTATTTTTTTAAAGACTGTACTAGTGTGTTGCATATCCTGGCTGCAGTTTTAGCCCCATCATCAGAGCCATTCCATTTATATCATTTAAGGCTACTTATCAATACAATTGAGACGAGCCCAAACTAAATATGGTTACGTAGTTTCATTACAGAGTGCTCATAACCATCGTTCAGCTTCATCATCAGACCCTGGATATTATCTAGGACCAGAGTACTTCTTAACACGAATTAAACGAGTCTGAACTCCATGGTGTTACATAGTTTTACTACAGAATTTCCATAGCCATCTTCCACCTCCATCATCAGATCAGCTCCATGTTAAAATTATATTGCATTGTAATCCGATTTACATGTACATGCACATTTTCAGCTCAATCGGAAACCGGGAATGGTACTAATACACCTTGCAAGACTTGATCTAAATATACATTGCAAGACAAATAAAAGCTTGTAAAAATAAGATGATAAATAGAAATTTAGCTAATGTATGTATGTTATGTAGTAGGCATGGTTAAAAGTCACACATACTCTGATCGCGAGCGATTTCCTCTCATTCATTGAGGAGTTCCGTGCTCCATCTCCGAAGATATTCATCAGATCTTTACCAAATTTAAATGGGACCTACCTGCAGATACGCCCTTTCAAATAAAAAAAAATTATCGAAATCGGTTAAGATTTGAGGGAGATATGGAGTAACATCGCCAAAAAAAAAAATACGCGTCGAATTGAGAACCTCCTCTTTTTGTATTTTTTGAAGTCGGTTAAAAAGACAGGTACAGTCACAGTAAAACAGCTTATAACTTATTTGTTTTTTTGACCGATTTATTTTTGACAAAATACATATGTTATTCTTACATGTTACATTTTCGATTATAAATAATGAATACTCTTTCTAACTACTACTATTCTAACATTTTGACAACAGACAAATACCCAATTAACTACAAGAAAACCTAAGTCAAAGACTAGAACAGAACCATCATCAGCCACCATCAACGGCTCACTACTGAGCAAAGGTCTTCTCTCAGAGAAGGGCTTAAGGCCATATCACCAATTCACATTGGGCCACGCTGGCCCAATGTGAATTGGCGGAATTCATCCACATCCGAGAATGAACATTATATGGAAATCTCAGGTGTGCAGGTCCCTCCTGACGATGTTTTCCTTCATCGTTGAAGCGTGGGATATTTAATTGCTTAAACGCACATAATTTCGAAAAGTCAGAGGTGCGTGCCCAAGATCGAACCTGAAACCCCCCGAATAGGAGACCGCAGTCCTAACCACTAGGCTATCACTGCTTCAGAACAGAATAGAAAAGATTTTTGCTCAAATTGACTTAAAAAGTGCTTTTGAATCGTTACGAAGACAAATCTAAAATTAACTGGGGAATTTTGTTATAGAACGCCACGCCTATTCCCATACACAACTTTCCGACTTTCTTGAGGCGTACTTGAAGAATCATTGATGTATTTAGATTTCTCATGTACCCATAATTGTGGGGATGTCATTAATGGCTAGAAGCTGGCATGCCTAGAGTGCAAAGAGAGTGAGTTTTATTTGTATTCAAGATTTCCGGCCTCGGTCTTGCGCCGCCTGAATCCAGCGGCTCCCTGAGACTCGTTTGATGTCGTCGGTCCACATAGTGGGGTCTGCCAACACTGCGCTTCCCGGTGCTGACTAGTTTGAAAACCTAACCTAACCTTACCCAAAGTTCCTGATGGTACTTGTAAGTCTAGGTCATAGAAATAGTACCTAGATATAATAAAAAAAGTCTAAAAAAAAATTAGATTCCTTTACTACCCCTTACCCATATAGAATCATAAAAACCTTGTTTTTCATTAATTTTGGTATATTTGCTAGGATAGGGTTAAAAATAAAAACAAGTCCCCCACCACTGGTCTTCTGAACAATGCCGTTAAGTTTCCTTTTATCTCTCGATTGGAAAGGAATTTTTTGATACAGTAATAGCAGAACCTTCGCGAACGTCGTTTCTCGTTCAGTGAACTGCTCCCGAGGCACGTTGTCTACGTGACGTGGAATCTTTTATTAAGTGAGGGGGAAGAAATAAAAAAACGGTGCATTTCATACCTACTATGGAATAATCTTAATTAGGGCGAGCGAAGCGAGACCTAACACTATCCCACAACCTGAGCATTTTGTGTTACACTTTACTGAAAAACTATCACGCCTATAGATTTGTGCTTTAACATAGTAATTTAACTTCATATCCAGATGTGTTATCTGTCAAAAAATATACTTTTATAACCATTAAAAAAAATTGTATTCATTGGATAGAATGTTATTTACTACTAACGCTATCTGTTAGAAAACCAAAGATTTAACATCGCTGCAACAAAACGTATTTTTTAGAAAAACTACGCGAGCCTTCACAAAGCTCAGCTTTTTGCTAGTTATCGTAGAGTCATGACTTGTCATAATAGCCACAGGTTGGCCTACGTAAAATAAATAATTTTGAATTTTGAATTTTATCCCAACAGCGCGGTTAGAAACGATGGACCACACCTGAACTGCGATCTGCCATCTTCATGCATTCTTCCTTCTTCCTTATTCACACATACTAACACTATCCCACAACCTGAGCATTTTTGTGTTACACTTTACTGAAAAACTATCACGCCTATAGATTTGTGTTTTAACATAGTAATTTAACTTCATATCCAGATGTGTTATCTGTCAAAAAAAATATAATTTTATAACCATTAAAAAAATGAACATTAACAATTTTGTATTCATTGGATAGAATGTTATTGTACTACTAACGCCATCTGTTAGAAAACCAAAGAGTTAACATCGCTGCAACAGAACTTATTATAGAAAAACTACGCGAGCCCGCACAAAGCTAAGCTTTTTGCTTGTAATATAACACTGTCTTAATGAATTAAGACCGTCGCTGTCAATCCCATCCCCAGTCCTAGGTTAAGCCAAATCTTCTAATGGTCTAACGTAGGCACTCTAGGCAATATCAAATACAACCCTCAAGGACAGGAATTCAATTGATATTGACGTTGCCAAGTTGAATTGACAATAATCGCAGAATTGGGACTTCACAGTCAGTTACGACTGTTATGGCCTATTACACAATCACCAATAGTGTGACACCTAGGTGTGACCAATAAAGTCACACGTTCCTACTTCATGGAAGTAGGAATTACGACCTGTTCCATTAGTTTCCATGAATAAAGTTTATGTTTTGTCTGTCAAAACTGCAAAAAGTCTTAAGTTTACTTGACGTTGGTAGAATCCTTTCATAGACGTAGGTATATTTACTACTGTAAGAAGAGATACAAAGGAGTAAGGAGTGAAAAAATGTCTTACGGTAATACCTAAAGATAGAAAAGGAAAGGGAATCTGATATCGCTGTGATCAGATTTCAAAGAAAAATTGGTCACATTGGTCACGCCAAACTAAATGCTATGGACTATATTGTTACTACTATATTTCTTTATACATCACTAGAAGTAATTGGTGAAACTGGTCACGCCCAAATTTTTTGAATTCATTTTGAAAACTGAATCAAGTTGAAGCAAATTATGCAATTCCTTCAGCTTTATTATAAGTACTATATTTCTTTGATGTACTATATTTCTTTGAAGAAAATCGGTGACGTGTTTTGCGGTTGTCACATGGTCTACTTACGGTAGTAAATATAACGTCTATGGGTCCTTTGAACATTTGTTTTAAATACAGTGGTATGTTTTGTTTAGAGGCATTCTTCATGTAAGCTGCCGAAGCAATGCATGCTATAACATCTGTCCATACGCCAGCCAACATGAGCTCAGAGGTGTTGCCAATGAACATGTTAAATCTGGGTACCTAACGTATACGTTGAAAGTGAACCTGTATCATCATCATCATCAACCCATCAACGGCACACTACTGAGCGCAGGTCTCCTCTCAGAGTAGGGTTAAAGATCATAGTCCACCACGCTGGCCCAATGCAAATTGGTGGACTTCACACACCTTCGAGAACATTATGGAGAACTCTCAGGTGTGCAGGTTCCTCACGATGATTTCCTTCACCGTTAAAGCATGTGATATTTATTTTTTTAAAGCAGTGACAGCTTCTATGTTAGGACTATTTTAGGATTAGGATGGTCTCCTATTCGGGGGGTCACAGGTTCGATCCCGGGTACGTACTTCTGATTTTTCAAAGTTATGTGCGAACCTGTATACTTCAACTTAACATAGTATGCAATTGTTGACACCTTACATAAGTAACGTACAAATCGTTCTTTAAACTTGAGTTGGAATTTGACGACTGGATGTTAAAAGAGTGTTTATGCCAACGGAATCGAATGCTAAAGTTCCAACTTCTAGCACTAAGTTAACTTTACGCTAAGCTCAAGGAGCAAGACAATGTAATCGGAGCCTCATTTAAAACATCTTCAAACCGCATTAAGTTCGCGATACCAAGGGAGCGACGGCACGTGCCTACAGTATAGCAGGACGTGACAAGGAATGTTTTATTCCGACACTAGAGAAAATTGTCTCTTTGTTTACCCACTCCAAGACATTACTTACATTTGCGGTCTCCGAAGATATTTATGTAGACAGGAATAACGCAGAACGTACCTTTACGGAAAGGGATGATCGAAGTAATTTCCGCGCACAATCTGCTGCTCTACAATTTAATCTTGGTAATGGTTTTTATAATTTTACGTTGAAAATCTTGTCAAGACCTCCCTGCTGCATTAGTGAGTGATATTGTCATAACATAAGTGTTCTGCAGTGGAGATCACGTAGGACGACCTCCAGCTCGCTGGACCGATGACCTTAAGAAGGTGGCAGGATGCGGGTGGATGTGGAAGGTGGAGGACCGAGTTTGGTGGCGCGCTCTCGGAAAGGCCTTTGTCCAGCCGTGGATGTATTTATGCTGATGGATGGATGGAAGTGGAAGGTCCTGAGTTCAATTCCCGGCAGGGGCAATTGGGAATTTCTAAATTCTTAATCGTGTCTGGTCTGTTCATCCACAGTCGAACTTGCTAACCACTAGACCCAACAGGCAGTGAGGATGATATTAGGAGTACGTTCGTAACTAAATAAACAATAACGAATATTATAAATGTGTTTGCTTGTTTGTTTGGTTTGGCATTCAATCGCGCAGTAACAGAGCAAAGGAACGACATGATTTTCTGCAGTATAGATGATGACCGAGTGAAATATTATAGGCTAACTTTTATCCGAAAAATCAGAGTTGCCGCGGGATTAAAAACTACTTAGCTGACCCGACAGACGTTGTCCTGTCGTAAGATATGAATATTACTTAGCATGCTCAAGACCATACTTGGAATAAATCGTCTGTCAATTAAAAAAAATTATTAACAATTCTTTTGTTACCAAATAATAAAACAGCTGTCTGCTGAATTCACCTTCATCAAACGCGCGAAGTTAAAATAGTCGTTAGGTTTCTGAAATTATCCAATTTTCTGCGCAATTTTCTTAACTTTTCTTTCTGCAAGAACTTTCTTTCTTTACAAAGTATTAGAAAACTTAAATAAGAAGATGAAAGAAATTGGTAAAGTCGTTCTCAAGTTATGGTGCGACCAAGGGAAACAGGAATTCATTTTTAACGATAAAGATATTATCATAGACACGGACGTTTGTTTTTAGAGAAAGAGCCTAGCCAGGACATAGATTGTACCCTGGATTAACACATAGACTACTTTTGTCTCGTAAAAAAGCATGGTTCCCGCAGGAATTTGTCAAACCCGAAATTCAGGTGTCACTTCTGCACGCCACAACTTATGAACTGATTTGACAGTTTGGAATGAAGATAGATCATACCCTGGATTAACACATAGACATTTTATCCCGTAGAAATCCACGGTTTACCTGATATCTCTCAAAGCCACCGTGATCCAAACTTCATAGTCGGGGATAATTCTTACATGTATTGGGGACATACGCAGGGAACTTTTCAGCTTTTATAAAATAATGAAGGTTTGATCGTCCTGCGCTTTTGGGCCATTACACTTAGCTAGTAAACAATACGCCTCCCCTGCAGGTGATCGCAGCGCTGGCGGTGTCGCTAGCGCCGTTCTCGGCCGGGCTCGGCAAGGGCTACAGCTCGCCCGCCATCGCGTCCCTGCAGGGGCCCGGCAACGCCACGCGCCGCGACTTCCAGCTCACCGACCAGCAGGCTTCGTGGCTCGCCTCTTTGTCTTTCCTCGGTAAGCATTAGAATAAATTTTTAACCGACTTTAAAAAAGGAGGAGGTTATCAATTCTCCGTAACCATAACTCCGTCAAATCTGAACGGCCAGCGTGGTAGACTATGTCTGGCCTGTAACCCTTCTCTGAGAGGAGACCTGCGCTCAGTAGTGAGCTGTTGATAAGTTGATGATGAGGATGAAGAAGAAGAACATTGGTACGAACTCTACTTTTGCTTCTAAGATTAACTCGATAATCTCATCATCATCATCCTGCCCTCCATGTAACAGTCGACATCCAAAACTTACAACCTAGCCTACGTCCTCCTCCCCGTCTGGTTCGTCGTTTTTATACAGCAGATTACAGTGCCATTAACGAAGAGTTATCGAAAATAGACTGGGTTAAGCGCCTCGGTAATAGAAGCATCATCGACGCAGTTGATGAATTTTATCACATAGTCAATCTGATAATTGACAAGTTCATTCCTTCTAAGTTAGTGATGAAAAATACTAGGGATCCATGCTGGTACTCACGCCATCTTATTAAGATTGTAAATAAAAAAATAGAATTCACAAAAAATGGAAAATATACGGCAGGCAATCGGACTACATCCAATTTGCAGAGATCCGGCGTGAATTCAAATACACTGAGGCTTCGTGTTATAATTTATATATTGAACGTGCAGAAGGTAATATTTCACTTAATTCTAAAAGTTTTTGGTCGTTTATACAATCTAAATATAACGTTAACAGTATACCAGATAGTTTATACTTAGATGATCAAAATGCACATGATGGGCAACATATAGCTGACCTCTTTAACAATTTTTTCGAATCTGTTTTTGTAAAGCGCTCAAACCTTAAATTCAAATCTGATGCCAGTGAATCTCCACAAGCCCTCATTGGATACGTTGGGATAGATGTTGACACTGTTAAAAAGCATTTATCCGCTCTTGATGTCACCAAGGGAAGTGGCCCTGATGGTCTACATCCTTTATTTCTTAAAAGATGTAGCAATCAATTATCTGTACCTCTAACGCTTTTATTCCAAAGTTCCTTGCGATCCGGTGTTTTGCCTAACACTTGGAAACGTTCTATAATCGTCCCCATTCATAAAAACGGGGATAAGCATAATGTAAGAAACTACCGTGGTATTTCTAAATTATCTATCATCCCCAAACTCTTTGAAAAAATCATATACGACAAATTATTCCCGGCAGTACGGCCGCTTTTAACGCAGTCTCAACATGGTTTCATAAACAAACGCTCCACAGAAACCAACCTCTGTGAATTGCTAGATGTTACCTTGGATGCGATGGATAATGGTTTCCAGGTTGACGTCGTGTATACCGATTACTCCAAGGCTTTCGATAAAATATCGCATGATATTTTAATTGCCAAACTGGAGACGATCGGTATACACGGTGACCTCCTGAGGTGGCTCGTATCCTATTTACGTGAGCGAACCCAAGCAGTGGCAGTCAAAGGGTATACTTCCACCTTTATACCCATAACGTCTGGTGTCCCCCAGGGCTCCCACCTCGGACCTCTACTATTTAATATTTTTATAAATGATGTTAAAAATAGTATTAAAAACTCTCATCTACTTTTGTATGCAGATGACACAAAAATTTTCAATATAATAAGAACTGAAAAAGACTGTTTAGGCTTACAGGAAGATTTAAATCGAATAAGTGAATATTGTAAAGTTAATGGACTAGATTTAAATATAGATAAATGCTGCACTATTTCCTTTTCTAGAAAAAAAATTAATGCACTCTTTCATAATTATTTCTTACTTGGCAAAAAATTGCGTAGGGTTGATGAGGTGAGAGACCTGGGTATCCAACTAGACAGGCAATTAATTTTTGATCAGCATCTGAACAAAATCAAAAATAAAGCATATAAAATGCTCGGGTTTGTTCTCCGGCAAACGACTGATTTCAAAAACCCAAAAACCCTAATCCTTTTGTATAATTCAATTGTCAGATCCCATTTGGAGCATGCTTCCACTGCTTGGAACCCTCAGTATGCAGTTTACGTGGACATGCTAGAGAATATTCAACGCAAATTCATAAAATGTTTGAACAAAAGATTTAGTTCATTTAATACAAGTAAAATAGAAACTTTACAAATAAGGAGGGAACATAAAGATCAAATATTTTTATATAAAATTATCAACGGATTGATCGATAGTCCTTATCTTCTAAATAAAATAAAATATTGTGTACCTAAATTAAATAAGCGTAAGTCACGTAAAAGTAACATGTTTGTACTTCCACGTGCCAGAACCAATTATAGTCATAACAGATTCATCGTTCGAGCTTGTGATACGTATAATAAGAAATATTTCAAAGTAGACCAATTTAAATATAAGTGTGGGGGGTTCGTCTCTGCCATCAAGAAATGCACATAATACAAGGCTTGATGGCAGGAGAGGACCCATCTCGTTTATGGTACATGTTTATTTATCTTTTATTATTATTATATTTTTGTTTACTAAAAGTTTAGGATGGACTCCCACCCAAAATATTGTATTTTACCAAAACGTGGAAATTTAACTGGCTCCAGTGATATAATTATTGTATTAGCTATATTTTATCTATTTAAGCTGTATGTTTTCCAAAGAAATAAAAAAAAAAATAATAAAAATAAATTGGTTGTCGCAGGCGCCCTGTTCGGCGGCATGGCGGGTGGCGCGGCGATGCGCCACGGACGGCGCCGCGTGCTGTCGCTGGCGGCGGCGCCGTGCAGCCTGTCGTGGCTGCTGACGGTGCTGGCCACGTCGGTGCGCATGATGTGCATCACCGCCTTCCTGGGCGGCTTCTGCTGCTCCATACTCACCATGCTCTCGCAGGTGAGGCTGCCGTACTGCGCTGTCGCTGGCGGCAGCGCCGTGCAGCCTGTCGTGGCTGCTGACGGTGCTGGCCACGTCGGTGCGCATGATGTGCATCACCGCCTTCCTGGGCGGCTTCTGCTGCTCCATACTCACCATGCTCTCGCAGGTGAGGCTGCCGTACTGCGCTGTCGCTGGCGGCGGCGCCGTGCAGCCTGTCGTGGCTGCTGACGGTGCTGGCCACGTCGGTGCGCATGATGTGCATCACCGCCTTCCTGGGCGGCTTCTGCTGCTCCATACTCACCATGCTCTCGCAGGTGAGGCTGCCGTACTGCGCTGTCGCTGGCGGCGGCGCCGTGCAGCCTGTCGTGGCTGCTGACGGTGCTGGCCACGTCGGTGCGCATGATGTGCATCACCGCCTTCCTGGGCGGCTTCTGCTGCTCCATACTCACCATGCTCTCGCAGGTGAGGCTGCCGTACTGCGCTGTCGCTGGCTGCAGCGCCGTGCAGCCTGTCGTGGCTGCTGACGGTGCTGGCCACGTCGGTGCGCATGATGTGCATCACCGCCTTCCTGGGCGGCTTCTGCTGCTCCATACTCACCATGCTCTCGCAGGTGAGGCTGCCGTACTGCGCTGTCGCTTGTGGCGGCGCCGTGCAGCCTGTCGTGGCTGCTGACGGTGCTGGCCACGTCGGTGCGCATGATGTGCATCACCGCCTTCCTGGGCGGCTTCTGCTGCTCCATACTCACCATGCTCTCGCAGGTGAGGCTGCCGTACTGCGCTGTCGCTGGTGGCGGCGCCGTGCAGCCTGTCGTGGCTGCTGACGGTGCTGGCCACGTCGGTGCGCATGATGTGCATCACCGCCTTCCTGGGCGGCTTCTGCTGCTCCATACTCACCATGCTCTCGCAGGTGAGGCTGCCGTACTGCGCTGTCGCTGGTGGCGGCGCCGTGCAGCCTGTCGTGGCTGCTGACGGTGCTGGCCACGTCGGTGCGCATGATGTGCATCACCGCCTTCCTGGGCGGCTTCTGCTGCTCCATACTCACCATGCTCTCGCAGGTGAGGCTGCCGTACTGCGCTGTCGCTGGTGGCGGCGCCGTGCAGCCTGTCGTGGCTGCTGACGGTGCTGGCCACGTCGGTGCGCATGATGTGCATCACCGCCTTCCTGGGCGGCTTCTGCTGCTCCATACTCACCATGCTCTCGCAGGTGAGGCTGCCGTACTGCGCTGTCGCTGGCGGCGGCGCCGTGCAGCCTGTCGTGGCTGCTGACGGTGCTGGCCACGTCGGTGCGCATGATGTGCATCACCGCCTTCCTGGGCGGCTTCTGCTGCTCCATACTCACCATGCTCTCGCAGGTGAGGCTGCCGTACTGCGCTGTCGCTTGTGGCGGCGCCGTGCAGCCTGTCGTGGCTGCTGACGGTGCTGGCCACGTCGGTGCGCATGATGTGCATCACCGCCTTCCTGGGCGGCTTCTGCTGCTCCATACTCACCATGCTCTCGCAGGTGAGGCTGCCGTACTGCGCTGTCGCTGGCGGCGGCGCCGTGCAGCCTGTCGTGGCTGCTGACGGTGCTGGCCACGTCGGTGCGCATGATGTGCATCACCGCCTTCCTGGGCGGCTTCTGCTGCTCCATACTCACCATGCTCTCGCAGGTGAGGCTGCCGTACTGCGCTGTCGCTGGTGGCGGCGCCGTGCAGCCTGTCGTGGCTGCTGACGGTGCTGGCCACGTCGGTGCGCATGATGTGCATCACCGCCTTCCTGGGCGGCTTCTGCTGCTCCATACTCACCATGCTCTCGCAGGTGAGGCTGCCGTACTGCGCTGTCGCTGGTGGCGGCGCCGTGCAGCCTGTCGTGGCTGCTGACGGTGCTGGCCACGTCGGTGCGCATGATGTGCATCACCGCCTTCCTGGGCGGCTTCTGCTGCTCCATACTCACCATGCTCTCGCAGGTGAGGCTGCCGTACTGCGCTGTCGCTGGTGGCGGCGCCGTGCAGCCTGTCGTGGCTGCTGACGGTGCTGGCCACGTCGGTGCGCATGATGTGCATCACCGCCTTCCTGGGCGGCTTCTGCTGCTCCATACTCACCATGCTCTCGCAGGTGAGGCTGCCGTACTGCGCTGTCGCTGGCGGCGGCGCCGTGCAGCCTGTCGTGGCTGCTGACGGTGCTGGCCACGTCGGTGCGCATGATGTGCATCACCGCCTTCCTGGGCGGCTTCTGCTGCTCCATACTCACCATGCTCTCGCAGGTGAGGCTGCCGTACTGCGCTGTCGCTGGTGGCGGCGCCGTGCAGCCTGTCGTGGCTGCTGACGGTGCTGGCCACGTCGGTGCGCATGATGTGCATCACCGCCTTCCTGGGCGGCTTCTGCTGCTCCATACTCACCATGCTCTCGCAGGTGAGGCTGCCGTACTGCGCTGTCGCTGGCGGCGGCGCCGTGCAGCCTGTCGTGGCTGCTGACGGTGCTGGCCACGTCGGTGCGCATGATGTGCATCACCGCCTTCCTGGGCGGCTTCTGCTGCTCCATACTCACCATGCTCTCGCAGGTGAGGCTGCCGTACTGCGCTGTCGCTGGCGGCGGCGCCGTGCAGCCTGTCGTGGCTGCTGACGGTGCTGGCCACGTCGGTGGGCATGATGTGCATCACCGCCTTCCTGGGCGGCTTCTGCTGCTCCATACTCACCATGCTCTCGCAGGTGAGGCTGCCGTACTGCGCTGTCGCTGGTGGCGGCGCCGTGCAGCCTGTCGTGGCTGCTGACGGTGCTGGCCACTTCGGTGCGCATGATGTGCATCACCGCCTTCCTGGGCGGCTTCTGCTGCTCCATACTCACCATGCTCTCGCAGGTGAGGCTGCCGTACTGCGCTGTCGCTGGCGGCGGCGCCGTGCAGCCTGTCGTGGCTGCTGACGGTGCTGGCCACGTCGGTGCGCATGATGTGCATCACCGCCTTCCTGGGCGGCTTCTGCTGCTCCATACTCACCATGCTCTCGCAGGTGAGGCTGCCGTACTGCGCTGTCGCTGGCGGCGGCGCCGTGCAGCCTGTCGTGGCTGCTGACGGTGCTGGCCACGTCGGTGCGCATGATGTGCATCACCGCCTTCCTGGGCGGCTTCTGCTGCTCCATACTCACCATGCTCTCGCAGGTGAGGCTGCCGTACTGCGCTGTCGCTGGCGGCGGCGCCTTGCAGCCTGTCGTGGCTGCTGACGGTGCTGGCCACGTCGGTGCGCATGATGTGCCTCACCGCCTTCCTGGGCGGCTTCTGCTGCTCCATACTCACCATGCTCTCGCAGGTGAGGCTGCCGTACTGCGCTGTCGCTGGCGGCGGCGCCGTGCAGCCTGTCGTGGCTGCTGACGGTGCTGGCCACGTCGGTGCGCATGATGTGCATCACCGCCTTCCTGGGCGGCTTCTGCTGCTCCATACTCACCATGCTCTCGCAGGTGAGGCTGCCGTACTGCTGATCATCACGGAGCTATGTACCCCGTCAGGGTTGCCAACGCTTCTCGGCAGAATATACCTCCTATTTTTTTTAAATATTTTTTAAATATAAAAAATGCGTGAGTTTCGTGGAACACTCGGTTGGAGCGAAGTTCCTTTTAGGAAATTATAATTATGGTACCTAATTAAACAATATTATAAAAACATTATCTGCTATTAATGAAAACATTACCTTTTAGAATCAACGCCATCTCTCGCCACATGTCTACACTATAGAAAGGGGGTCATGACGTAAAATTCTTACACTTTTTTTCGCTTAGTCCCCATCCGTCAAGTGATTACGTACTACCCGTCCGCTTCAAGTTGGCCATCGATGACTGTTACAAAATGACGTCATACTGTACCGCTGACAAAAATATGTATTTTTTACTATTACCACGACTGTGACGGAAGTTTTCTTTTCTGGCAATGCTTTTCATGTAAATGACGTCTTGAATGTCGAAGGGTGTGATTTTTAGGGTTCCGTAGTAAACAAGGAACCCTTATAGTTTCGCCATGTCCGTCCGTCTGTCCGTCTGTCCGTCCGTCCGCAGTTTAGCTCAGAGACTATTGGTACTAGAAAACTGTAATTTGGCAAGGGTATAAATATCAATCACGCCGACAAAGTCGTGAAATGAAATTGTGAAAAATATTTTTTTTAGGGTACCTCCCCTACATGAGAAGTGGGAATGAATTTTTTTTCTCGTCTATCCCATATTGTGGGGTGTCGTTGAATAGGTCTTTCAAAAATATTGTGGCTGTAGGAACATCATTTTTCAATTCAGGGATCTGTTTGAGAAATATGATATTTTAAAGTGCTAAATTTTATTAGAGTCAAGTGTCCCCCCCCCCCCCCTCTGCCAGCTAAATGGTTGTATATAGGATACAAGAAAAAAATCACAGCAGTAGTATATATAATGAATTTTAAAGGAAAACTATCACGGCTAAGTAGGGTTCATTAGTTAAGGAGTTATATCTGTTTTTTCTAAGTTAGGTATTACACGTAGTGTAAGTTGCATATTTTGTAGAATATTATAGTATTTGAACCATGGAACTCAAAATTTATTCAATATTCATAAATAAAATAAAAGCACTATCCTAGGTCAGCAATAATATTTGAGACTTTCAACTACGGAACCCTACACTGCGCGTGGCCCGACACGCACTTGGCCGGTTTATTAATTTCTTATTTTATCCTCTTCGAATAACTACTCAATTAAAACTTAACAAAAAAATTTAAAACGTAACAACTTAGAATTGAAATAGAAGAATTGTATTTGGAGACAACAAAACAAGGGATTTTCAGTTAATAAAAATCGAAACTATCCCTCATATAGTGCGACAAAACCTTAAGCAAATAAATGAAATCTTTCCTCAAAAAAGAAACAACTAATTTCGCCGCACATCCAGCGCTTCCCCGTATCGGTAATTTCAACAATGCATTTTATTCTATACCCACTGGCGTTTACTGGAATTCTCTAAAAGCCTGTTAGTGGACAGCCGGCGATGTAAAGGCCCTTGCGGCACAGCTCATTGTGTTCGAGAATACAACACAGAATTCATTCACATAATTTTTCAGAGTTCCATCTCTGCGTCATAGACATTACCTATTTATACTGTTGCTAGCTGACGCCGAACTAAGGCAGATCGTGGCTAGGAGTTTAAATGATTTTGTAATACTTTTAAATGAATAGATCATACTAAAATAATTAGTTTCAATTCGATGCCTAAGATGGGTAGCCTAAGTATGTCACACTCTCTTTAACATTTCTGCGGTGGTGTCGTGTGATGCGGGTTGTTACGTTCCCTCAAATATGGTCGAGCGAAACAATGGCTGGGTCATGCGTCATGCTCGTGAACGGGTGCCACCAGCGGCAATGGGGCTACTTTCTGTCTGCCCGGCTTAACATGTGTTGAATTATAATTAGAAATAATTAACTACCTATGCTTTTGTGGAAATTCCCCTCATTGTGGAAACTCTGCATACATAGAATAATATCTATTAAGTATATTGTAAAAGTATTTTGAAAAGAGCAACTGCCGAGTTTCTTGCTGGTTCTTCTCGGCAGGAACGGCATTCCGAACCAGTGGTAGACTCATTGATGATTCAAAAGTACTTTGTAAAAGCTTATTTGAATAAAAAACATTTCTATTCTATTCTATTCTAATAAAATGATATTATTAAGATAATATTTATGTATAAAAAAAAGTGATATGTAGTACTTCGGTCTCCTATTCGGGGGGTCGCAGGTCCGATCCCGGGCACGCACCTCTGGCTTTTCCAAGTTATGTGTGCTTATGAAATTAAATATCACAAGCTTCAACGGTGAATGAAAATATCGTGAGGGAACCTGCACACCAGGAAGTTTGTCTGCCAATTTGCGTTGGGGACAGCGTGGTAGACTATGGCCTATAACCCTTCTCTGAAAGGAAACTTTCGCTCAGTAGTAAGCCGTTGATGGGTTGCTGATGATGATGAAAATACGATATCATTATTATGATATGTTAAGGTAATGATCATGATGCCTGCGTCCCGTGGGATCCGTGCTTTTTATCCTGATATTATAATATTATAATACAAAGTATTGTATTATAATATTATAATCTCAGGATAAAAAGTATCCTATAGCCATCTCCAGGATATACCTAAGCTATTACATTACATCTGTCCAGTAAGAAAGTATAGGTTGACAAAGTTTTTCGTCTTTGGTTGCCTGGAAGGAATTGCTTTAATAAAGCGATAAAGTTGCCAAGTTGCAGCTTCGACCTTGTTTGCTTTAATAAGTTACTTGTTTTGTTGATTGTGTACTAGAAAAGTGTAATCATTCATCCATATTGAACCCCTGTTACATTGATTGAAGGAAACCAAGGAACTTTGTTCAGCTTCGAGGGTTTAACAAAACCAAATTCACAGAGTCACCGATATATTTTCTAAAGGAAACTTTGTATGATACTCAAAAATTTTTATTTAATAATGCAGACAAAGTTTCGTTGGTTCAAAGTAATTTAAGGGGCTTGTTGAGATTGATGAGCTTTCTTGTGTTGCTTTCGGCTACGAAGTAATTTCGTTTGAGAAAATTATCATAACTTACTTTGTCTACCTTACCGTGATATATATTTTTATCAAGGAGAAAATGAGAAAGTTTTGGTAAGCATCTACTAGTAGGTGACCCTATATAAAACTTTTCACTTGAATAGGAATTTGTGAGCATAACCTTTTCTAGTGATGTGGCCTAGGTGCAAGTTGAGATTGTGCGTAATATCAAATTGATTGCGTTGGTCAAGCAACCTTGATCTAAGTAAGAAACTGGATGGTTGACCGACATTAAAGATTCAAATTTAGCCTTTACGTTCTGGAGAGATTCAGGTATCGGCTCTGGTTAGCGCGTTCGCGAAAACATAGCATTATTATCCCAAATTGAAAGGGTTAATGACCCACAGCAATGAGAATGAGTTCATAAACACATCACATGAACAAAAATTAATCAATTATTTACGAAGCGCGAGCACATTGCTATATTGTAAAACGAAGGCACTAGAAACACACAGAATTGTTATTATTATCTTATTCTTACTAATATTTGACCGAGCGAAGCGAGGTCTCTGAGTTAACTAGAGCGATTTGCACTTGTCCGTCCGTCCGTCCGTCCGTCTGTCAGAGCCTTATAACTTTTGAATTACTGAACGTAATTACTTCAAATTTAGATATAATATGTAAACCGATGGCCTCCAGCCGAAAATGGCTTAAAAAGTTATAAAAATCTTTATTTCAGGGGGGCTCTCATAGAAGCGAATGCGAAGTAAAAAAAAAATATCGCGTTACATAAAATTGTTACGTATCATTTTAAAGATAATTTTGAACTGAGTACAAAAATATATTTTTTTTAATTTTTCCCTTAAAATTGACGAAATGGGGGGCTTTCAAAGTGGCGATTTTATACGCTCGCTTGAAGACGCTCTCTAGGAAAATCCGCTATGGATTTTCAAACTGATTTTATGTTTTTAGGTCACTTATATCCTGTACTTGAACAACAAATACTAAAATTATATGAATATTATAAAGAAACGAGATTATTTAATTTTTAATGTACATCAGTAATTCATATAGCATCAACATAGCTTCACAATAATGCTAATAGATGGCGCAGTCAGTAACTATTCCCATGGAACTACGAGTTACGACTAACGACCTATCCCAAAAACAGTTTTGCGTCGACCATTATTATTTAGTTACTTATTATAATACAATAATTGTATTGTAATTTTTTTTGTACCATATTATTCAATTAAAATTATTTTTTAGTTAAATTTTAGTTAAATATTGTATATTTTCTATTCGCGTCGATAGATGACGATTTGTACAGATGCCCGTAACCCGGTTTCACTCGTTAGTACCTACATAATAATTCAATGTTTTCACTAACGTTCCCTAACCTTTACGGGCTACCTATAAGTTAGGTGATTGATGTTTTCTGTCAACTTATTTATCACGATCCTGTACGGGACACCTAAAAGGATATTGGGACGGATGTTAGGACTTAGGATTGTATTTAGGAGCTACCTACGTTAAGAGACTCCTACTTAGGGGATGATTTAGGTATGTTTGGTGAAAACGGGCATAATAATAATGTCAGTTTTGGTTATCATGTATCGATTGAATGAATAATCATGGGATACCGTTACCGCGAGGTCTCAGTTCGGGGCGAACCACTAGTATAATTAATGCGAAAGGTTGCCTGTTTGTTGGTTTATTGGTTTGTCCTTCAATCACGCTGCAACTGAGCTATGTATCGACGTGATTTTTTGCATGGGTTGAGGATCTGAAGAGTGACAGGCTTTTTTTGTCCCGGAAAATCAACGAGTTTCCGCGGGATTTTAAAAAAATGATTGTCTGTAAAGTCGATTTACGGTTTTACGTGATAACGTCATAAAGAAACATTGTTGAATAAATGTGTCACAAGCCAACGCTTGGGCCGATCGTGCCTCTCTATCGCTTGTTCCACGCTCTTGCTTGCACGCGCAGGCTCAGACGGAACGTAACACTTTTTCGTGCGTGCATCGATTTATATGACGTTATCACGTCAAAACCAAATCCACGCGGACGAAGTCGCGGGCATTAGCTAGTAATCAAATCTAAATCAAAATCAAAATTATTTATTTCATGTAGGCCAACCTGTGGCTCTTATGACACGTCAAGATTCTACCACCGGTTTGGAAAGCGGATTCTGCTGAGAAGAGCCGGCAAGAAACTCAGCAGTTGCTCTTTTCAAAATAATAAGTACAATATTAATAAGTAGCTATTACATTGTAATAAGTTTTTATACTATCTTGTGGGCAGCTGGATGCCAAGCTGATTTAACCCGTGCATCTTTGTTAGAATAGAATATGACAAATAGAATAAAATATATTATTTTTAATTCCAGGTCTACATCAGCGAAATCTCAGTGCCGGACATCCGCGGCTGCCTGAGCGCCGTGCTGAAGATCGTGGGGCACCTGGGCGTGCTGTTCAGCTTCACCATCGGCGCCTACCTCGACTGGCAGCAGCTCGCGCTGTGCATCTCCGCCGCACCGCTGCTGCTCTTCTGCACCGTGCTGTACATCCCGGAGACGCCAAGCTACCTCGTACTCATAGGCAAGGACGAGGAAGCCTACAGGAGCCTCCTCTGGCTGCGTGGACCCGACTCCGACGTCGCGCAAGAGCTGGCTACGATAAGGACCAACGTTCTAGCGAGCAAGAACTTTAGCCAACGACAGAGCCAAATGTCTAGCAGTCAACTCATTAACTCCTTCGATGTGAGGACGGCAAATCGACTTCTAGGTCCGATCCTGGTGACTTGCGGTTTGATGATGTTCCAGCGTTTCTCCGGTGCTCACGCGTTCTCTTTCTACGCTGTGCCGATATTTAGGAAAACTTTCGGTGGAATGAACCCTCACGGGGCCGCCATAGCTGTTTCATTCGTTCAGCTGCTCGCGTCGTGTCTGTCGGGGCTGCTCATCGACACGGTAGGGCGTCTTCCGCTGCTCATTGTGAGCTCAGTCTTGATGTCGATGGCGCTGGCTGGGTTCGGAAGTTACGCGTACTACGAAGAAGTGCACAGGAACCAGAGGATACAGAACGTCATGTTCCATCAGACGGCCGGTCAGAACGACTGGATTCCCTTGCTATGCGTCCTGGTGTTTACGATCGCGTTTTCCTTGGGTATGAGTCCGATATCTTGGCTGCTCATTGGCGAGCTGTTTCCTCTGGAGTACAGGGCGTTCGGGAGTGCGATGGCCACCGCCTTCAGTTACCTCTGCGCTTTCGTGGGTGTTAAAACATTTGTGGATTTCCAGCAGGCGTTAGGGTTGCACGGGGCGTTTTGGTTGTACGCTTCTATAAGCGTGGGCGGATTGTGTTTTGTAGTGTGCTGCGTCCCTGAGACGAAAGGAAGGGATTTGGATGAAATGGACCCCAACTACGTACAAAGTCTGTCGCCCAAGAGGTAAACGAATAAGGTAGCACGTTGTATTTACTTGGAAATTCCTATTACCTAAAAACCTTCTTGAGTTAAATTTTAAATAAGTTCAAAATAATATGCTGTTCACTTTGATTGATGAAATAATATGTTATATTTTATTAAGCTATTGCATAGCTTTTATCGCGGGCATTGAGCGCGGCGACCAAATCAAGAAATTCCGTAACGAAAATAAACCTAACACCCCCCACTCCGACCAGCACAGCGGTGCGGTGTTGAAAGCCGTGCATCGTCTATCGTCGTTTCAGTTCGGCAGACTTCGGCAAGGTGTTTGTGTGCGTGCGACTAGACGTATGCGTGTAGACTGTACGAAGCTCGCACGGATCGAGACGAGCTGCTCCGAAATTGGACGAATACGTAAGCAGAGCCTGTTTGTGAGAAAGTATAAAGGTATATAGGGTTGATAAAAAATGCTATGCAATAGCTTTACCGCGGCAGTCCCCGAGTGCCACATGTATTTATTATGTTAATTATTTCAAATGTACATGACATTTCCAAGTAGAATGACACAATAATTTAAACAGTTTGGAGGAACAAAATACAATCGAATCCACCGCAAAACTTTGGCTGTGCTTATTAAATTTAACGGGCAAAAATTATCCACATTTTTTATAGTGGGGCCCTTTTTGTCATATTGGATTAAGTACCCTAATCAATAATACATCTTTGCATATCCTGAAAATCATATCTCCAGTTATTTGTATCATTGAAGTTTGAAATCACAATCATTATGACTAATTATAAAATTATGCGTAGTTGGAAAACTACACCAATTAAAATAAATAGCAATGTCGGCTTGTGAATCAAACATAAAGTAATTTAAGTGTGTGACCAGACCGATATACATATTTAAGTTGAATTCATATTTGAATATTTTCTAGGTACTCAAATTAGAACTTATTTTCGTAATCAAAACTCTGTACTCGTTTAATGAATCACGGTAAAAATAATGATATTGGTTGTGTTATCCAGTTTTGAACGTCATAATCGATTTATTTCGATAGGTAATCGAGGTCTTTCTCAAACGTTGCCTCCGAAACCCAGTGTGCTCCATACAAACGAAGTTGAATCGTATTAAGTAAAATTGGATTCAAATTTCCTTTGTATGAGCTCAATAGCTCAATTTCTTTTATCTAAACTATACGAAATTATTAAAGAAGTGTTATTCTACCATGTTTCCGATATGCAAATAAAAAACAGAGTCAATATTGTTTTTGTATGTTATTTCAAGTGTATGATATGTATGTATGACCTTGTTGAATTTTTAAATCATTTCGGAAACTTTACACGCTACATTTTTATGCTTCTCGAAAACAATCGAAAGAATAATTTTACCGTGAAAAATTTATTTAAATTAAAAAATCATTTTAACGAGCTTTCAAACCTATCTATACCTACTATTATAATAATACGACAATAATAATGTTAAGATTATTATACGACAATAATTTAAAATATAGACGAATAGACAATAAATATTGTATTACCTAATAGAATCCTAATTTAGAATTAGTTTAATTCCACTTTTGAAGAAATTTAAGGATTCGTAAACATTAGAGTACCTACTTTTATAAGGCCCGCTTGCAGAGACGCCGAGTTAGTTAACCCAGGAATAAATTTGTAATTTAGACAGATGCTGTATACGCAATCTGTCAAATCTGTCCTTTTAACCCGGAGTTAGCTGCTAATTTTGGGTTAAAACGTTTCTGCAAGCGCGCCTAAGTGCCCTTCTACTATAATAAGATTTACCTACTTGACGAAATTAAGTAAATGATTTCCTTTTTGCGCTCAAAGCTTTGAAGATCTGAATACTTTGTTTTTTTTTTCAAAACCTGTTGTCAAAACTATATTGTAACGATTATAATAACAAAATATACAAACCTACTTACTATTTAATCTATTTAGTTTAAGAGGCCCAAATAGCAAAACGAAATAATAAATGATAATTTCCTTTCAATGATAATAATAATTTGTAAAAAATTCTCATCAATAGCTGATACATTTTTATTTTGTTTCACTTAAAATTAAGTATATTAAATATTTGAATGAACTTGTGGCTTTAGTATTTCTATCACATTGGAATTGAATTTAAACTGAAGGATACATAAATTCCTAGTACTTATATCGGTTTCTTAAAATATTAATTGGTAATGTTTTATTTAATGACACATTAAGAGGCCCGTTTCATTACAGCCGAATTACGTTGAATGCGTTTAACCGAGGAATAAAAACGTTCAGACAGTTGACAAAACCTGATGTCAAAATTACTTTGAGTATAAAGCAAAATTACGATAAAATTACTTTCTTACATCATAGTGTAATAAAAGCCTCAAACTATGGTTTTACTCTGCTTATCCTTTAGTGCTTTGTTCTGGAGACCTGCTTTGCACTGGAGAGTACAACATTTTATATTTTTTGAAAAATATAAAATGTTGCAAATAGATATTGAGTTCCCATTATGTAGTTAGTATAGGAAATTTTTAAAGGAAATGAGTTATGTAGCTTTACTGACGTTAAAACTTTATCATTGTTAACAATCATACATATTAAAAATAACAAAACTAAACAAAACAAATAAGGCTAAGGCCCAATTTAGATGGTGCCTCGTTCATCGTTCATTTTTGCGAACATTTTTGCGAAAATGAACCGTCTTAATTCGCCCTAAGGGCGAATTTAGCTTTCGAGATTTTTGCTTTGATTTTCGAGGCTTCATCGAGTCATCGAAAAAGAGCCGTCTAATATGCCCTGGTGCTCCTGGGAGGGCGTAGTATTTATTTATTTATTTACTTTTTAATCTTTATTTTTATTTATTGGAGATTGCGGGGCGCGGTGTCGGCCACATGGACCCTAACTTCAGGAATATTTAGTTGAGAGTCAGGGAATCTGATACCTTGGCCCGCTTTCCAGGGGACCCTACAGTAGGGCCCGCTATATTACTATTATTACGCCATCATACCTACTTTTTGACACTGTTATTGTAACTACGCACATTATGCATTTTTTCAAGATATGACGCCACTTTTTTTATTAAATTGTTACAATAAATCTTTTAACTAATCTATTGGTTAATATAGTACAAATCAAATAATTAAGACTCCATGGCCCCAGGGTCATCACAGCAAACGAAACAAAGTTTGACGTCTATGTCTGTCTGTCTGTGTGTGTGTGTGTGTCTGTCTGTGGCATCGTAGCTCTCGAACGAATGGACTGATTTCGATGCGGTTTTTTTCATTTGAAAGCCAGTTTCCTTGCGGTGGTTCTTAGCTATGTTTGGTTAATATCGGGCCAGCAGTGTAAGAGTATCAGCTCTTTTCGAAAATGATGTAAGGCATTTTTGTAGTATGATTACTCGATTAAGTGCTTCACGCGTGCCAGTATACTCGTTATATGACAATTAATTGATAACTTCGACCTGATGCTGCAACCAGAATGGTTTCCAGAGAACACGATTCTTTGAAAACTCACAGCAGACATATCGTATTTGGGTTCAATAGATTAGTTTCAATGAGTAGGTAGCTTCCAGGTTATGATCTTGCAATATGGTCACGTTGACCTGGTGCTGGTATCTAGTTTGCGGGATACCCAATTCTTCATCTACTTACAGCAGATATAGTGTGTTTGGGTTCATTAGAATGGTCTCAATGAGTAGGTGCTAGATAGATGATAGAGGATTGAGGATCGAGGAGAAGTATCTGATGATGGAGCAGAATAGTGGGTAGCAGTTTAGTACAGTAATCCGGCCGTAGATTCACATGTCGGGGGTGATTTAAATTTTCAATTTACACTTGTCTTCTATATACTTACTGTTATGTCCCTAACATAGTCTATTTTCATCGTTGTTTAGAAAATGTTTATTCCAAATATTTTTTACTTCAATTATATTATATTAGAGGTTTATGTATTCTATCAACTTCATATCGAAATATTTTTATGATAAAATTTATTTTAACGAAAATAAATATTATATTTTGTGTATTAGAAATTATGCAATTAAGTAAATTTCGATTTAGGGCCGATTTCACCAACTTAAAATAAGTCTTATCCCAGCGTGATACTTTGACAGTATTTTCAATACAAAAACTGTCAGAACGCCAAATTTATTCCTCCGATAAACGTCACTCGACTTTGGTGAAATCGGCACTTAGAGTATTCTGTGCATATTTATAATTTTTTTTTTATATATCGTGAACTATTTTGGTGTATTATGACATAAACAAAGATTAATTATATTATTTTTGTGCCAAGCTATTAATTATTATTTTAACATACAGTTTTTGCAATTCACGAAGACGAGTGAGCTTTACTCGTGGTTACTTCGTGTACATGCACATTGCATAAGTGTGCGTGCCTGTCAAAGCCTAGGTGGGAGCGGGCAGGCGCGAGCATTGCGCTCGCTCACACTCATACAGATACGACACACACACAACCATAAGTCAGTCGCCCTCGTGTATTATTGCAAGAACTATACAAGAAAACTAAAAAGCTTCGTAGTAATTTTGATTTATTAGCTGTAGTTTATATAACTTTTTGTGTTATTTAACTGTGGATCGTATGATTATATTGTAATATAAAAATAGAATTTTTTAAGACGATTGTGTTAAGACCACATACAACATCAAATTTATGTAATTAATAGATTTTACCGACTCTTTGAGTTGTGGTGTTGCTAGGATTTTATGCAAATTACGAAATCGACTAAATTTTTCCCTAAATATGATTAAAACTTATAAAAAATATTGGTTTTACATCAGTGACCATTTTTAAATTTTTTTAATTGTAAAAATTACAGGATATCAACACATATTATGTCTAAAAATTTTAGTAGAAACATTTTAACACTTTTACTTATATATGTATTGCAAAGTCTTTAAATATACTACTAGAGTTTTTAAACTCCTGAAGTATCTCTAAAAAAATTATTATAAACTAGCTGATGCCCGCGAATTCGTCCGCGTAGATTCAGTTTTTAAAATCCCGCGGGAACTCTTTGATTTTCCGGGATAAAAGCTTATATCACTCTCGAGGTGCTCAACTATGACTATGCAAAAACACATCGATCTATAGCTATGTTGCTGCGTGTTTGAAGGAAAAATCAACAAACAAACACAGTTTCGCATTTATATAATACTAACTGATGCCCGCGACTTCATCCGCATGGATTTAGCTTTTAAAATCCCTCGGGAACTTTTTGATTTTCCGGGATAAAAACCGGGTCACTCTCCAGGTCCTCTACTATACCCATGCAAAAAATCACATCGATCCGTAGCTCCGTTGCGGCGTGATTGAAGGACAAACCAACAAACAAACAAACTTTCGCATTTATAATATTAGTATGATTACAAGCATAATTTTTATTATTCACTCCATAATCTAAATAGGTATTAACTAATTAATAACTAAAAAAAAGAGGAGAAAGTAAAGGTGAAAATACGGAGCAAAGTCAACTTATTATAATAATAATATAATATAACTTACAATGACATCTTATTTATAAAATAGAGTTATTAAAGTGTAATTCATGAGTTGTTGCTGTACAACATTGTTGGTTCCATAATTATTATTTTTAAAAATGTGTTGTTTGTTGTTTTTTTTTTTTTAATAAGTATGAATAAGTATTAGCGTATCTATTCAGACAATAATACAATTCTTCTTAAGTTTAAATATATTATAATAATATAACATTTATCTAAGATCAGTAGTAAAATAAGAAATATTGCATAACGGACGAAAACAATGGGTATGATTCGAAAACCAAGTAGTAAAATGGAAAATTATAACATAAAAACTGTAAACTTTAGGTTTTATTGTAAATAATAAGAAAATATATCAAGAAGGCCTAGAACCCTGCAGTTTTTACAATAAATTAGAAAGTAGTAATGTTTGTATGACAAGTAAAATCACAATCGCCGTATGAACATTAATAGGTTGTGAATTTATACATTTTCTAGACTTTTATATAATAATGTATAATAAATTAAAATACATAAATATCGGCTTTGAATATCTTTTACTTCGGGCTTCAAATCTTTACAAATTTAAATAAACAGGATTATTCATATTATGTAGTTGACTGGTTGGCTCAGTAATAAAATTATTAATAATAACGAAGGATTTAAACGATTATAGTAGTCCCTATTATATTGGCCATCTTTGCCATAGATGTTTATTTTACCTTTAAATAATTCTGTATCCATAGATCCAACTTAGGAGTCTTTAAGAGTAGTTTCCATTTCGCTATAACAAATATTTTACAAGCTAATAAAGACCAAAATAAAAGAAAAATGCAAAAATAAATATATAACATTTTAGTTGCGTTTGCTTTAATTTTCAATTGAGATACGATCTTTAATTGCGTATATAGTCTAATCTGAGCTTTCTTCAATTAAATTTATTAAAGTATGAATATTTTTTGAATGTTAAGATATCTTAATAATATAGCCCATATTTTCCCGTTACCTATTTATTTTCCTAGTGATCTTTTAAGAACTATATTTTGATGAATATTCATACTTTCATGATTATAATAATTTTAAGAAAACTTTTATTTTTCTCGACTATTTAATGCTCACAGAACCTATTTAGGAGAAACTTTGAATTGAATCACAAAGTCATAATGATAAAATAGCATCATATTTTCCGGGAGTGCTTTACTTAATTAATTGATAAATACTTAGTGCTAATGCTAACGCTTAGAAATTTAGCCATCTTAATGTATTAGAAGCGTGCCTGTTTTAGATTTTATTCCAGTTTTAGATCTAGAAAATACTTTGCTATATTTAGCACTAATAAACGAACAAATTTTACAGTCTTATGCATAAGTTGTGAAGGATATTTTGACTGTAATATAAATCAAGTTAAATACTACTGCCATATTGTTTGTATGAAAGTAGAGTTAGTTCTGTTATTTGGGAAATAATAATATTATTATCTATTGTATGACATTAAAAATGCTATGTTTTTATTTATGCAATATTTTTCGTGTTATGATTACTTTTTAAACTTAAGTCCAACTTACATAATATATACAGTAATATACAAATAGAAAACTTAATTCACACTACACTTTATAATTCTAATAGACAAGTACTAATTTATTTATTTTTTTATTTAAATCAAATTATAAGCAGAGGATGCGTGACGGCACCTACGCAAACATAATTTAAGATTTTTAACTTTGATGACTTTAAGTAAACATTTTAGAAATCCATTATAATATTATCTCGAGGGAACAAATTATATTATATATATAATAATTATATTATATAATATGAATTTATAGTTTTAATCCATATTTTATCTATGTTTAACTGAATAACATAATATTATCAATAAATGAAATAAATCGTCTCCATTATTATCCAAGAACTTCTAACAACAACTGACAAAAAACAGTAGGTATGTAAATTGGACTTTTAAAATAATATTTTTTTATCATTTTATAGATTATACTATAATATTATATTATATTTTATTATTGAAGTTTATTATGTATACCTATCTACTAACTTCATTTAAGTTAAGATTATTAGTATTGTTATTATATTTTTCAAGATTATAATATTATCAGGAACAATTTAATATATAAGGCAATTAATAATTAAGATAGTAACGGCTTTAACTAGCTTAGAGTTTCCTTAAAAGACTTTAGATTGTACAAATAATATGTGACTTCGAGTCAAATGGTATCAATTTTTTAAAATAGATACTATATTTCTTCTTATTAGCAAAGGAAATCTATACTCAACTATAAAAATGCGAATTTGGTCATTCATTTTTAAAATTAAAGATAGATTGTTACGATTGTTGTGTTTATATACTTTTATGTGCATTGATTTAATATATTAACATACTCGTTAGTTAATATAAATTTTTTGTGTTATAAAATTTTTGTTTTTTTGACTACATATAAAATTGGCACACTTTTTCTACCGCCGCAGTTTTTCTACCACTTGCTTAAATCAGTCAGTTATAAGGTATGTTAAAAAATATAAAATATTTCCCAAAATATAGAAAGTTTAAAATATTATTCTTTATTTTTGTTAAACAACTTCAAACTATTTTTAAATATAAAATCAGGAAAGAGCTTTATCTAATGATCAAATGCGCATTTTATAAAAAAAATAATTATGATAAATTCGAATGCAAAAATATAATTATTATGGACAGTAAAATAATAATGTTTTCAGACAATAATCTAAAATAGCTCTCATTACATTCTAATAATTTCTTCTATATCGGAATGGATTGAGCGATTATATTCCTAGATGGTAAATGTATTGCTGAATTGCCTAAATATACTGACGTATAGATGGAGAGGTGTTTTATTTGCTAAACGTAACAAGTCAAGTACCATCCTTACCATATTATAAACTAGCTGTATCTAGTAATAGTAGAAGAGTAAGTTTTCTAAAAATCTCACGGCATCCGTTGTTTTTCGTGACACAAAGTAGCCTATAAATGTCACTGCCCAGGTCCATAACTATCAGATGTTAAGTATGTAGGAACACCAAAATACTACGGACGGAAAAAATTAAGGAACCGACACTCGACACATTTTTGAAACCGACACTTTTTTGTTGAATGTGAATTTTGCATTGTGTTCGGTATTTTCGCGATACAACATTGGATCTCCGTAGCCTAGTGGCTCCGGCAGTCGCCTAGCAGTTCACAGTCGATAGTTCGAATCCCAGCTTGATAGACTGAATTTTCTATTTTCAATTTTATTTTAAATAATTTCCACATGTAGAAATTTATTAAAATAAAATTGAAAATGGAAAATTCGGTCTGTCGAGCTGGGATTCGAACCATCGACTTTGAACTGTTAGGCGACTGCCGGAGCCACTAGGCTACGGAGACTCAATGTTGTACCGCGAAAATAACGAACACAATGTAATCGAAAGGAACTACGTTCCATCCGGGTGTCCCTTGACATCTCTCAAGTTATTCCCCTTTGGAGCGGATTTTAGGAAAACCTTTTCTTAGCTGATATCTACGCTACCTTTCAAATAAGTTTGTGGGCTTTAGAGTTTCTCAGATATCGTGATTAATGAGTGAGTGGTAATTCGCTTTTATATATGCAGGTATAACAAGCTTTTACCCGCGGCTTCCCTCCCGCCTTCTATTAAAGAAATCCCTAGTGGCGATTCCTATACAAAATTACCAATTTTGATTTTCCGATTTTGTTCTTAAATCTCGCAACAACGGAACAAAGGATTGACGTGATTTTTTGCACGAGTAGAGTTGAGGACATAGGCTATCTTTTATCCCGAAAAAACAGAAATTTTTCAAACCTAACTCCCATAATTTTTCTTCTTCTTCTTCCTAGCGTTTGTCCCGGCATACGCCAGGGTCCGCTTTCCTGCTAAGTTTCTTCCACTTTGCACGATCTAAAGCATCCTCTTTACGAAGACCGTTGGCACGTGCATCTGCCTGTACTATGTCGATCCACCGTTTCTTTGGCCGGCCTCGGGACCGCTGTCCAGGGACGGGTATATTTAGGCACCTGTGACCCACATAGTTTTGGGGACGGCGCAGTAAGTGGCCAAACCAACGCAACCGAGACTCTTGCATTTTGTCTGCGATATCTCGCACGCCAAGGCTACCGTGGATGTACTCGTTGCGAATTCTGTCCAAGCGAGTAACACCACACATCCACCTAAGCATCTTCATTTCATTGGAGTGAAGATCGCGGGTATGTCTCGTTAGCGCTGGCCAGGCCTCGCTGCCATAAAGCATTACAGGACGTATGATGCTCTTGTAGACCAATCCTTTTAGGCGGACAGGAACTTTTGGGTCACAGGTTACTGCCGTTATCTCCCTCCACTTGGCCCAGGCTGCTGCGATTCGGGACTTGACATCGTAGTCGACGCTTCCGGATTCATGTAGTACAGACCCAAGATATTTAAACTTATCCGATCTTTTAACGGGCACGTTATCTACATGGATGGTATCGTGATCCCCCACACTACAGGCCATGTACTCTGTTTTTGCGGTATTGAGTTTTAAACCGCCCTTCTCAAGAGTATCTTTCCACGAGTTCACCTTAACTTCAAGTGCGCCCCTGTTCTTACTGACAAGTACGATACCTATCGTCGGCATATTTCATTAGCCACGGAGGAGTACTCTGAATGTCCGCCGACAGAGCATCAAGCACGACACAGAAGAGATACGGGCTTAGCACTGAACCTTGGTGTACTCCTACTGTGATTGGAAAGGTCGAAGTGTCACCGACTGCGGTATAGCTTCAGTCTGGGTGTACATGTCCTGGATTATACGTATGTACCCTTCCGACACGTTTTTAGACCTCAATGCAAACTCTCATAATTTTTGACTTTATTATTTTACAAATATTAGTTCGGAATTCGAAAATAGATGCCGATGTTCAAATTCAAATTCAAAATTATTTATTTCACGTAGGCCAACCTGTGGCTCTTATGACAAGTCATGACTCTACCACCGGTTCGGAAAGCGGATTCTGCTGAGAAGATCCAGCAAGAAACTCAGCAGTTGCTCTTTTCAAAATAATCATTTTACAATATTATTATGAAGCTATTACATTGTAATAAGTTTTTTATACGTGTTTGTTATTGAATCTCGCTATCCAGCCATAGCTATATAGCCAGATAGCGAGTTGTATAGAATATAAATCAAACTGCCTAAAGGTCACATCTACAAACTTCGACGCGAGGTCGGGGCGAACCACTAGTTTCGATGATCATTTACATTATATTACGATTGTAATGTAATGTGATCTGCCAGATGTGGCTAAAATAATATATTCAATGTTTGATATCAAATACCTATATAAAAAACTAGCTGACTCGGCGAACTTCGTACGGCCAACTTACCTATATAAATAAAACAAATAACTACTAAAACTATCTTTCAAGTTGGACCAAATTACAGATAGTTACGAAGTTTGATCAAAATCGCTTAAGTAGTTTAGGCGTCCATCGCGGACAAACAACGTGACACGTAATTTATATATATTAAGATTTACACTTGAATAATGTCTAGAGTCTAGAGTCAACTGTTCAAACTTCAATTAATTACTTTTTTGTATCGTGATCAAATACTTATTTAAAAAACCGGCCAAGTGCGTGTCGGGCCACGCGCAGTGTAGGGTTCCGTAGTTGAAAGTCTCAAATATATTTGCTGACCTAGGATAGTGCTTTTACTTTATTTATGCATATTGAATACATTTTGAGTTCCATGGTTAAAATACTATAATATACTACAAAATATGCAACTTACACTACGTGTAATACCTAACTTAGAAAAAACAGATATAACTCCTTAACTAATGAACCCTACTTAGCCGTGATAGTTTTCCTATAAAACTCGTTATATATACTACTGTGAATTTTTTCTTGAATACTATATACAACCATTTAGCTGGCAGAGAGGGGGGGGGGGGGGACACTTGACTCTAATAAAATTTAGCACTTTAAAATATCATATTTCGGATCCCTGAATTGAAAAATGGTGTTTCTACACCCACAATATTTTTGAAATACCTATTCAACGACACCCCACACTATGGGATAGACGAGAAAAAAAAATTCATCCCCACTTTACATGTAGGGGAGGTACCCTAAAAAATTATTTTCCACAATTTTATTTGACCACTTTGTCGGCATGATTGATATTTATACTCTTGTTAAATTACAGATTTCTAGTAGGTACCAATAGTCTCCGAGCTAAACTGCGGACGGACGGACAGACGGACGGACATGGCGAAACTATAAGGGTTCCTTGTTTTTAGGGTTTCGTAGTAAACATGTTTACTACGAAACCCTAAAAACCGGTATCGTGATAAAATATTTAAATTTCCACTTGAATACTGTCTAAAGACTAGAATCAACTGCTCAAATAATTACTTTTCTGTATTTTGCTCTATAAAATGTGTCCTACGCGCAATTTTAAATTAATTCTTTAGCAGGCAAGGTAAGTGTTTCGTTAAAATATTGTATTATTAAATCCCCAACGGAAAAAGAGGATTCTTATTACCCTGGAGAGAGGACGTCTCTCTGAGAAGGGATTATTTTTAGATTCACAATATTCTTGGAATATTATTTCATTAATCAAACTTTTTTGCCTCTTCTCTTTTTCTTTCTTTGAAAATCCCGTGGGAACTCCTGGTTTTTAACCGACTTCAAGAAAGGAGGAGATTCTCAATTCGTCGGAATATTTTTTTTATGTTTGTTCACCGATTACTCGAAGACGCCTAGAAACTGATTTGAAAATTCTTTTTCATCATACCTATTCGAAGAACGAATATTGGTTTCAGAGGATAGCGGGAGCAAAATTTAATCTTAACCCCATGGGACTTTTCATTTCTCTCTTCTGATTTCTTCTGATTTCTTCTTTCGGACCAATCGGAAGAGAGAATTCAAAAATGTGTCGAAATTCAAAAATGTTTGAGTAGCTGTTGTCTTCGATAAGTCACGTTATCAAATTTGTCGATTAGATATATACGCCCATACTTCCAACATAAATATTAATGTTTAATTAAGTATTTCATAAAAATTTATTTGTGTTTTATTTAAACTTTCAATATACGTATTGGTAATGTCTATACTCTATACATAGTAGGTTCATACTCTTAGCTTTTTCTCATAGGTAATGATGAAAAATAGTGTGTGTCATTCGGGGCCAAAATTTTTTGTTCTCCGGCGGCGTATATTGAATTCCTCGCTACGCTCAGGATTCTACTTTTAAATCCCTCGCTGCGCTCGGGATTCTACTATGTAATACTTCACTTCGCTCTGAATTCAAAATAACGCCCTCGGGGAACAAAAAATTCCTTTGGCCCCATATAACACAAATAACTTTTTCATCATACCTATTCGAAAAACGAATATTGGCTTCAGAGGATAGCGGGAGCAAAATTTAATCTTAAGCCCATGGGTCTTTTCATTTCTCTCTTCTGATTGGTCGGCGTTTGTGCTTTAGTATGTGTATTACTACAGCGTTCGTTGCCAGAAACCTGCCGATCGCTCATTCCGTTCGAAATTCAAAAATGTTTGAGAAGCTGTCGTCTTTGTTAAGTCAGGTGATCAATTTGTCGATAGGATATACGCCCATACTTTATCCAACATAAATATTAATGTTTAATTATATCAATTACTTATTTGTGTTTTATTAAAAACTTTCAATGTAGGTATAGGTAATGTCTATACATAGTAGATTGATAGACTCCTAGCTTTTCTCATAGGTAATGATGAAAAATAGTGTGTGTCATTCGGGGCCAAAATATTTTGTTCTCGGGCGGCGTATATTGAATTCCTCGCCACGCTCAGTATTCTACTTTAGAATCCTTCACTTTGCTCTGAATTCAAAATAAGGCCTTCGGAGAACAAAACTTTTCTTTGGCCCCATATAACACAAATAACTATTTTGTTTGAAAGGGTATACTTCCCAGGTGACCCATATAAATTTTGTCGAAATCGGTCGAGAAATTTTAAAAAATCAACTATAAATTATATACTTTGTAGTGGTGCGGGTGTCTGAAGTTGGTTTTTTAATAATTTAATATAAAAAATTCTTTTTAAAAACCGACTTCAAACACCCGCGCCACTACAAAGTATATAATTCATTTAGTGTTGAATTTTATTGAAAACCACTCGACCAATTTCGACAAAATTTGAATGAGACCACCTGGAAAGTATACCCTATCAAACAAAAAAAGAATTTTCCAAACTGGTTCAGGCGTCTTCGAGTAATTGGTGAACATACATAACTAGTGGTTCGCCCCGAACTGAGACCTCGCGGTAACGGTATCCCATGATTATTCATTCAATCGATACATGATAACCAAAACTGACATTATTATTATGCCCGTTTTCACCAAACATACCTAAATCATCCCCTAAGTAGGAGTCTCTTAACGTAGGTAGCTCCTAAATACAATCCTAAGTCCTAACATCCGTCCCAATATCCTTTTAGGTGTCCCGTACAGGATCGTGATAAATAAGTTGACAGAAAACATCAATCACCTAACTTATAGGTAGCCCGTAAAGGTTAGGGAACGTTAGTGAAAACATTGAATTATTTATCAAACATTGAATTTAACTCGTAGTTCCATGGGAATAGTTACTGACTGCGCCATCTATTAGCATTATTGTGAAGCTATGTTGATGCTATATGAATTACTGACGCCCATTAAAAATTAAATAATCTCGTTTCTTTATAATATTCATATAATTTTAGTATTTGTTGTTCAAGTACAGGATATAAGTGACCTAAAAACATAAAATCAGTTTGAAAATCCATAGCGGATTTTTCTAGAGAGCGTCTTCAAGCGAGCGTATAAAATCGCCACTTTGAAAGCCCCCCATTTCGTCAATTTTAAGGGAAAAATTTAAAAAAAAATATTTTTGTACTCAGTTCAAAATTATCTTTAAAATGATACGTAACAATTTTATGTAACGCGATTTTTTTTTTTTTACTTCGCATTCGCTTCTATGAGAGCCCCCCTGAAATAAAGATTTTTATAACTTTTTAAGCCATTTTCGGCTGGAGGCCATCGGTTTACATATTATATCTAAATTTGAAGTAATTACGTTCAGTAATTCAAAAGTTATAAGGCTCTGACAGACGGACGGACGGACGGACGGACGGACGGACAAGTGCAAATCGCCCTAGTTAACTCAAAGACCTTCGCTTCGCTCGGTCGAAAAAAAGATTCCGACGAATTAAGCACCTCCTCCTTTTTTGAAGTCGGTTAAAAAGAATTTTTTATATAAAATTACCTTGTTCTAGATGGCAAAGTGGTTCGTCGTCGTTTTGTTTATCGGCGCTGCAGCATGCGCCACTCAAGAGGAAGTGCCCACCCGTCCACGGCTGGAGCTGGACGAGTGGTGGGGTCCAGCAGAGCTGCAGGGCAAAACTAATTCAACCATTAGAGAATACGAAATAAAGTTCTGTCCAGAGGTATAAAGAGTTATATTATTATACTAGCTGACACGGCGAACTTCGTACCGCCAACTTATCTATTATAAATTTTTTTTTAGTTTTTTTTTTTTATTAAGTATTCAAACCTTCCGTGGACCTTGAAAGGAACATACAAAAAAATTAATTAACCGAATTGGTCCATCCATTCTTGAGTTATGCGCTTACCAACATTCATTTTTATTTATATAGATATTTTAAAATCTGGTGTATCTGTCTACACTCTACAGTTAGGCAACCTTTGCCTAGAGATACCTTAAAAATTTAAAAGTACCTTCAAGTGTTGGATGTGTGTACTTTAATAATGAAATGCCCTTTCGGCTTCCGTCTTACTAGTTCTTACTTTGATACCCTTAACGAAGAGTGAATCGACAGCTCCATCTTTGGCTGCATCTTCACTTATCATCAGATGTGAAATTTGTAAAATTTCAAGCCATTTTACAACATGACGTAATCTATATAAATAAAAATGAATGTTGGTAAGCGCATAACTCAAGAATGGATGGACCAATTCGGTTAATTTATTTTTTTGTATGTTCCTTAAGTTCCACGGAAGGTTTTAATACAAAAAAAAAACAAAAAACTAAATTCACGCGGATGACGTCGCGGGCATCAGCTAGTAGATTGATATATTTTTTTAATGTTGCATGCTGTATTCAAGCAGATTTTGGCTGCTCATGTATTCTAGTATATTTTCAACACCTGTACATTACCCAAATTCGCAATAAAGAATTGAATTGAATTTAAAAAGTATCTAAAACTATGTATTGAGAAACAGCCCCCTGACAGACAAATGAACGGACAGTGGTAGCTTAGTAATAGGATCCCGTTGGCACTCTTTGGGTACGGAACTCTAAAATAGAAAGAAACTCCTTTCTGATTTGCATGTCATGAAAATAAATGGACAAGACCATGTCTGAGCTTCACCGGTTTCACTGCTACGGTTTCATTGCTACAGTTTTGCTGCTACAGTTTCACTGCTACAGTTTCGCTGCTACGGTTTCACTGCTACGGTTTCACTGCTACGGTTTATTATTAACGTGTAGGAGTATATCAGGTCCTAATTGGCTCAATTTTAAGCAAAGTCCTGATCAAGAAAAATATTGCGTTCACTTTTGTTCATAGACTAATTATTATTATTTCTAGATGATTCAAGATCTTAGAAGTCGCCTCAAGAATCACCGTAAATTCTTCCCACCACTAGAAGGCATTGCATTCGAATATGGCTTCAACACCAACGCATTAGAACCCTGGGTGAAATACTGGGCGGAAGAATACGACTTTCAAGAAAGAGAGAAGTATTTCAACCAATTCCCGCACTACAAAACAAACATACAGGGTCTGGACATACATTTCATCAGAGTAAAGCCTCAGGTAAGACAAAGCATTAAAATTGACAGCTCAATAATTCCCAGTTTGACTTTTTAAGCGGACGAAAAAGGGATGAAAAGTTAATTTTCCGTCTTTTTCTCATCCATACATACTAACTTCCTAATTATTACATTAACTAGCGATAAGCCCCGGCTTCGCGCGGCTAGTAGAGTATATTACGCCTATGCTTTGCAAACTCCTTGGGATGTTCCGTAAGTTATACCTTGAGCAGCATATTGAACAGTACGTAGGCTTATAAAAGAAGTAACTATCGCTCGGTTCAGTAATTTTTGAATTTATTGCGAACAGACAGACAGACAGACAAATAGACGCGGCGGGGGACTTTGTTTTATAATATGTAGATTGAACCTGCAATCTTTCAGTTTTTAATCCACGCCTTTACCTGTTGGGCTATTCATCATCATCATCATCAGCCAGAGTGCATCCACTGTTGGACATAGGCCTCTTGTAAGTAGCGCCAACGTTGCCTATCCTCGGCCTTTCGCATCCAATTGATGCCGGCCACTTTCCGGCTGTCATCGCTCCATCTAGCCGGGGGGCGCCCTACACTCCGTTTGCCGAGACGTGGTCTCCACTCGAGGACCTTACGACCCCAGCGGCCATCGGTCCTCCAGCAAATGTGACCAGCCCACTGCCACTTCAGCGTGCTCGCCCTAAGAGCTACGTCGGTCACTTTAGTTCTTTGGCGAATTACTTCGTTTCGGATTTTATCCCTCAAAGAAATTCCGAGCATGGCTCTCTCCATAGCACGCTGAGCAACTTGAAGTTTGTGGACTAGCCTCACTGTCAGTGTCCACGTTTCAGCACCGTAAGTCATCACTGGTAGGACGCACTGATTAAAGACTTTTGTCTTTAGGCATTGCGGTATTTGCGACGAAAAGACTCGACGAAGTTTCCCAAATGCTGCCCAACCTAACTGTATCCTCCTGTCAATCTCCTTCTCAAAGCTGTTTTTTCCCAACTGCAGAATTTGCCCAAGGTATGTATATTCTTGAACAGCTTCAAGAATAGATCCATCGACTATTGAGGGTACATATTTAATAACAGATTCGTAAGTTACACTACATACCTCTATATATCCCAGTTCCCACTATATTCCTCCCCCCATACGTGATTCCCGAAGTAGAACTACTTAATTGTTAAAAAATGAAAAATTTTTTTACTAGTGAAACAAAATTAATTTGATTTAGCGGTAGATATATCACTTATTTAATTTTATATGTTATGTTGAACAATTTTGTTTTCTTTGAAATATTATTGCACTATATTATATAAAATATATTTACCTATATTCGACCGAGCGAAGCGAAGGTCTTTGAGTTAACTAGGGCGATTTGCACTTGTCCGTCCGTCCGTCCGTCCGTCCGTCCGTCTGTCAGAGCCTTATAACTTTTGAATTACTGAACGTAATTACTTCAAATTTAGATATAATATGTAAACCGATGGCCTCCAGCCGAAAATGGCTTAAAAAGTTATAAAAATCTTTATTTCAGGGGGGCTCTCATAGAAGCGAATGCGAAGTAAAAAAAAAAAAATCGCGTTACATAAAATTGTTACGTATCATTTTAAAGATAATTTTGAACTGAGTACAAAAATATTTTTTTTTTAATTTTTCCCTTAAAATTGACGAAATGGGGGGCTTTCAAAGTGGCGATTTTATACGCTCGCTTGAAGACGCTCTCTAGAAAAATCCGCTATGGATTTTCAAACTGATTTTATGTTTTTAGGTCACTTATATCCTGTACTTGAACAACAAATACTAAAATTATATGAATATTATAAAGAAACGAGATTATTTAATTTTTAATGGGCGTCAGTAATTCATATAGCATCAACATAGCTTCACAATAATGCTAATAGATGGCGCAGTCAGTAACTATTCCCATGGAACTACGAGTTAAATTCAATGTTTGATAAATAATTCAATGTTTTCACTAACGTTCCCTAACCTTTACGGGCTACCTATAAGTTAGGTGATTGATGTTTTCTGTCAACTTATTTATCACGATCCTGTACGGGACACCTAAAAGGATATTGGGACGGATGTTAGGACTTAGGATTGTATTTAGGAGCTACCTACGTTAAGAGACTCCTACTTAGGGGATGATTTAGGTATGTTTGGTGAAAACGGGCATAATAATAATGTCAGTTTTGGTTATCATGTATCGATTGAATGAATAATCATGGGATACCGTTACCGCGAGGTCTCAGTTCGGGGCGAACCACTAGTATATGTATATAATATCATATGTGTATAAAGCTTCCTCCTTAATGCTATCTTTATATTATTTAATAATGTGATTATATTCGATACTATATATACTACGGCCGTTCAGAAAATGCGTTCCTGACACGTCGCGATTGAACTGACGACGTAACTTTGTAATGGCGTTGCAGTTACGATAAAAATATTATTGCTGGTTGTTTACCGTTTTAACAATTGATGAGCATTAAAACAACATTATTATATCAATAATCAATTAATACTGCTTACTTACTGCTTCCCTTCGAACTTTGCCATAGATTGAATTTACTGTTATAACTTGTAACTGTGACGTCACCTGGGTCACAGCTGAAAATCAGCGCCTGGCATTGTATGCATAGTGCTGAGCTGTACACCCTTTCTGGGTGGTGTCACAGACGAAATTACACTTTTGTAACTAGTTTTGTCTGTGTCACCATTAGTGAATAAAGATATTTTCTTTCTTTCTTTTTTTCTTTCTTTACATCCACAGTTAACTCCAACGTGATGTAATGTTGTACTAAAATCCCGAATGTTTTAGGTGCCCCATAACGTGCGTGTATTACCTCTGCTGCTACTGCACGGCTGGCCAGGCTCGGTACGCGAGTTCTACGAGGCAATTCCTTTGCTGACCACACAAAGGGAAGGATATGATTTTGTGTTTGAAGTTATTGTCCCGAGTCTGCCTGGATTTGGATATTCTGATGTAAGTAAATAATTAGTTAACCTAACGGGCATAAAAAAAATGTAAATTTTGATCGTCATATAAGTAATTATGGGAAACCGTTACCGCGAGGTCTCAGTTCGGGGCGAACCACTAGTTAGTTAAATAGGCTACCCGGGGCCCTAACACCATCACTTAAAGAAGTAGCTTTATATCATCTCAATATTGTTTTGACATATATTAACATACAATGACGACTTTATGCTACTCTACTACTTTATTTAAGGTCGTCATTGTACGACATTTCAAAACAATATTGAAACTATAGTCTAAGATCCAAAGAGAGGTTGTCATCCCAACCATCCCATCTGTTTACCAGATGAAAAGTATTTTAATTTTTCAACCGACTTCAAAAAAGGAGGAGGTTCTCAATTCGTCGGAATCTTTTTCTTATGTACGTTCACCGAATACTCGAAGACGCCTGAACCGATGTGAAAAATTCTTTTTTGTTTGACACCCTGTCAAACAAAAAAGAATTTTTCACCAGGTGGTCCCATATAAATTTTATCGAAATCGGTCGAGCGGTTTCTAAAATATCAACAATAAATTATATATTTTGTATAGTGGCACGGGAGTTTGAAGGCGGTTTTTTAAAAATAATTTTTTATATTCTATTATCATCGAATATTATATCTATAAAAAAACAAATCGCAATTCAAATAATTCAAAATTATTTATTTCACGTAGGCCAACCTGTGGCTCTTATTACAAACTACTTTTGAATAGTCGTTGAGTCTATCACTGGTTTGGAATGCCCTTCCTGCCGAGAAGAACCAGCAAGAAACTCGGCGGTTGCTCTTTTCAAAACAAGTTTACAATACAATAGATACTATGCTATGTATGCAGTGTTTCCACAACGAGGGGAAGTTCAAAAATGCATACTACTTACAATTCATACTTACATGTTAAGATGGGCAGACAGAAAATAGCCCCATTCCCGCCGGTGGAATCCTTTCACGAGCATGACGCATGACCCAGCCGTTGCTTCCTATCATTGAATGTCGTCAAACGCAAGCCTATTTCGCCATAAAAAAATCATCATCACCAAAACCATTAACGAGTAACATTAATCAAAGAGAATAGACGTTCTGAGTTTATGTATTGAAAATCTGTCAAAAAATGATTCGTTGGTTATACTTATAACTATATAGTTTTTACAATTCACGAATTCGAGTGAGCTTTGCTCGTGGTTACTTCGTGTACATGCACATTGCATAAGTGTGCGTGCCTGTCAAAGCCTAGGTGGGAGCGGGCAGGCGCGAGCATTGCGCTCGCTCACACATATACAGATACGACACACACACAACCATAAGTGTGCGTGCCTGTCAAAGCCTAGGTGGGAGCGGGCAGGCGCGAGCATTGCGCTCGCTCACACTTATACAGATACGACACACACACAACCATAAGTGTGCGTGACTGTCAAAGCCTAGCTGGGAGCGGGCAGGCGCGAGCATTGCGCTCGCTCACACTTATACAGATACGACACACACACAACCATAAGTGTGCGTGACTGTCAAAGCCTAGCTGGGAGCGGGCAGGCGCGAGCATTGCGCTCGCTCACACTTATACAGATACGACACACACACAACCATAAGTGTGCGTGACTGTCAAAGCCTAGCTGGGAGCGGGCAGGCGCGAGCATTGCGCTCGCTCACACTTATACGGATACGACAAACACACAACCATAAGTCAGTCGCCCTCGTGAATTGCAAGTTGTATACTCAGTGATGTTGAAATTGGCACTTATTATGTTTTACGTAGGTAGGTCCAAATAATGGAACATACATAATATTATATGAATAATTTTGCCCACAGCATGCAGTACGTCCTGGTTTGGGGCCAATACAAATGGGAGTTATCTTCAGAAACTTGATGCACAGGCTCGGCCACACGCAGTATTACGTCCAGGCAGGCGACTGGGGATCCGTGGTCGCTACTTCGCTAGCCACGCTATTCCCGGAAGACGTATTGGGCTACCATACGAACTTAATTTTTGTTTTGGTACGTATATATTGCAATATAGCAGCTTGGTACAGTATTGAAAGTGTCAAATCAGCGATTCCTTTTTATTTGATCAAATCACTTCCATTTATGTTCTTTAAGACTGCATTAACAGACATACCTATAATTTTAGCAGCAGGTCAGACCGACGCGACGCCACGCCAGCAGTATGTATGTAGTATGTATGTATGTAGTACGAAACAGTGTTGTTTACTACGGTACACGTAACCTGTGTCTACTTAAAAGAGATAATTTTAACAATAAAATAGGTATGATAGTGATAGCTTAGAAAGACTGTGCATTTATGTATGTACTAAGCTTGATATTACCTGTACAAAATAATTTCGACGTTTCACATTTGCCAGGCGTCCCGCGACGGCTCACAAGTTTTCATTTATCAAGGCATATCCAAAGTGGAAAATATCGTAAAAAATCGAACCTACGCTAGAACTTTACTAGCGGTAATCGAAAGTGGTACATTGTTGAGTAAACGTCGTACTGAGGTACATCGTCAAGTGAGAAAAAACTACCAAATAAATAACTTTACGCCCTTGTGAACGATGTACGACTTTTGATAATGATTAGGAAGTACTAAGATCAGGTAGTACTTGGTTATATACTCAAAGGGTAGTACAGTAAAAAGTCACTCAATGTGTGCTGTGTGAATTTCGAAAAGTTTATATCATGCAAGTTTCAATATTTTCTCAGTGTCGGTTTTCTTCGGGTTAGACTTATAAAAGCGTTTACTCAAAAGTGGCCCGAAGTGACTAGCAGTAGCTAGTTTTTTTTGTTAGGTACCCTACAAAAAGCGAGGTACAGCTCAAGTACCTCGCATATACATATCTAGTACAATGTTATTGTAATTAATATTTTTCGTAATTTAAATGTATCAGTCTTCTGCATAAAAATTTTAATAGGCGCAATTTAGGCTGTAAGTTTGTTAAATAATTAAGTTAGTGTACGCTAGTTAACGTTACATGTAATAGTTCATGACAATAAAGAATTAATAAAATAAAAAATAAAAAACTCAAAAGTGGCACTTTGAACATTTTACTTTGGCGTCTTGATCGAAACTAACTTTTGAACATTTATATTATTATGGTACACTAGATATTTTTTCCTTTTCAAGCTTTGTTGTAGGTGACGTAAGCTACCAATACTGTAGGTACCCGTACATAAACCTTATGGCTATTGGTATTATGTTATTTATGAACCACAGAATAATATTTGAACGTTATTTGTAACACAGAACAATTGCAGAATACTCAAATCCCTCGCCGGAGCCATGGCTGCCGTTCAAGGAAATGTTAAAGGAAACCCCATAGCGACCGTTATAGAGGAGACTGGATATTTCCATTTACAAGCTACAAAACCTGACACTGTCGGTAGGTATATAAAAGGAAATTAGATATTAAGCTTCAGTGGGGCGCTCATATAGAGACACTAGCAAGCAAACTCAATTCTGCTGCCTATGCTGTTAGGAAAATTAGACGGTTTACCGATGTGGAAACGGCTAGGCTTATCTACTTCGCCTACTTTCATATTGTTAGTTTTTGCCGGAGCGGCTAATATTGAAACTGTTTTTGTATTGCAGAAAAAAGCCATCCGATCTATTTATAATCTCGGATCGCGCGAATCTCTTCGTGAAAAGTTTAAACAGATTGGTATACTTAAAGTGGCTTCACAGTATATTTATAATAATATAATTTTTGTGAGACAAAATATTCATCTTTATACTCACAATCGACTTACTAGAAATCGTCATAAACTAGAAATACTTACTGTCATGTCGTTTGCGCAGAGTACAGAAATCCTTTGTGGGGCAGAGTGTACGCTTATATACTTAATATGATTCCGAAGGAAATAATAGATTTGCGATTACACAATTTTAAGCAATGTGTTAAAACACATAATGGTTAAGTCGAGGTTATTACAAAGTTAGTGAATTTCTTGATGACAAAGTTGCATGGAAACAATCGGCTTGCCATCCAGCTGACGCACACGTCAAGAGAGTGTAATTTACTAAATTGTCTTTTTAGGGTTCCGTAGTAAACAAGGAACCCTTATAGTTTCGCCATGTCCGTCCGTCTATCTATCTGTCTGTCTGTCTGTCTGTCTGTCTGTCCGCGGTTTAGCTCAGAGACTATTGGTAATAGAAATCTGTAATTTGACAAGGGTATAAATATCAATTACACCGACAAAGTGGTGAAATAAAATTGTGAAAAATATTTTTTTTAGGGTACCTGCCCTACATGTAAAGTGGGGATGAATTTTTTTTTCTCATCTGTCCCATAGTGTGGGGTGTCGTTGAATAGGTATTTCAAAAATATTATGGGTGTGGGAACACCATTGTTCAATTCAGGGATCCGTTTTTGAAATATGATATTTTAAAGTGCTAAATTTTATTAGAGTCAAGTGTCCCCCCCCTCTGCCAGCTAAACGGTTGTATAAAGGATACATGAAAAAATTCACAGCAGTAGTACATATAATGAATTTTAAAGGAAAACTATCACGGCTAAGTAGGGTTCATTAGTTATGGAGTTATATCTGTTTTTTTTAAGATAAGTATTACAGGTAGTGTAAGTTGCATATTTTGTAGTATATAATAGTATTTAAACCATGGAACTCAAAATGTATTCAATATTCATAAATAAAATAAAAGCACTATCCTAGGTCCGCAATAATATTTGAGACTTTCAACTACGGAACCCTACACTGCGCGTGGCCCGAAACGCACTTGGCCGGTTTTTATTTATGTTTTATTACGATAATGTATTATTTTGTTTTGAAAAGAGCAATTGCTGAGTTTCTTGCCGGCTCTTCTCAGCAGAATCAGCTTTCCGAACCGGCGGTGGTAGATTCACGACTTGTCATAAGTGCCAAAATTTGGCCTACATGAAATATAAATGATTTTGAATTTGAATTTGAAAGTACCTAACGTATTTCCATACAAATTTTCCAGTGAAGTTTTTGCCATTATAATTGAAATGTTTTGTCTTAAGGTTGAAGACAAGGGTCTGCCCGCGAAATTCAAATTTAATTTGGTTTTTCGCAATTTGTAAACTAATACGACAAAGTAGGCTTATGGTCTTCTAATTGCGCCAGTGGAATTATCATCTTCACAGGTTTACATAAAATTAATCTTTACTTGAAAGTGACCAGTTTAAGAAATTAATCAAAATACTGAGTTGGACGTGAGTTACTCACAAATTAGTCGTTATTTTGATTAATTTCTTAAACTGGACACTTTCAAGTAAAATTTTTTATATAAACCTGTGAAGATGATACTGCCATTGTCGCAATTAGAATACCATTTAAGTCTACTTTGTCGTATTAGTTTAGTACAAATTGCGAAAAACCAAATTATATTTGAATTTCGCGGGCAGACCCTTGTCTTCAACCTTAAAGACGTTTTATGTTAAATTAATTGAATTTTATTTTTTATTTTTGATTCGTTTTCATCGTATTTAGCTGCGCGGAGCCTGACACGCATTTGATCGTTTATTTGGTTCACAGGTGTCATGCTCGCAGAGTCGCCCGTCAGTTTACTCGCATACATCTTGATGTGCGTCTCCAGTGGGACAGACATCGGCAACAGGGCCCTGGCGGACGGCGGCCTGTACGACTCCTTCTCCCGGGAGCAGCTCATCGACAACCTGATGGTGTACTGGAGCACCAACTGCATCACCAGCGCCGTGAGGATCTACGCCGAGGCGCTGAACAGCAAGAACCGAGAGATCGAAATAGACGAGTGAGATATTTGGTTAATTCTTTGAGGCTTTGCAACCCACAATAAGATTCTTCCTTTTTCAACTGACTAGCTTTTACCCGCGGCTTCGCTCCCGCCATCAATTAAAAGTGCTGGTCCCTATACAAAATTATCAGTTTTTGATTTTTTCGATTTTTCAGCTGTTCTTCTGGGTTCCCGTATTTTTTTTTTGTTTTTTAACCACCCCTGAGGTATTGAGGCAAACAAAATAAAAAAAACAATATTCAAATCTGTCAAGCCATTTTGAAGTTTTAGCCATTTTTATATAAGTATAGATAGATATATAGATATAGTATATCTATATATCTATAAGTATAGATAGATACAAGATAAGATGAAAGATAGATAGATTAATGCATGTCTCTTGCATGTACGTATCATTACATAGCGCGGTCTCCTCTCAAAGAAGGGTTAAAATTATAAGCAAGCTAAGGTTAGAATTATTTTGCTATAATCCGCCAACAGAAAAAAATCTGTATGGTCAAACATGCAGTTACAAGCTAAGCACCGCTCACCTTCCCAACCAAGCAAGAAAGCAAAGTTCCCAAGCAAGCAATGCCACCACCACTCACATGCACCACCACACAAGACTCTTACACGTTTCGCCCCGACACCGGAGCAACCTCAGGAGATGTCGACTTCACAATGTCTTAGACAATACTGCATTGTAAAGTCACTAAATTCTAACCTTGTCTTGTCAATCATGAACTTCCGCAAAGTAACGCCTGCTTCTATCCAAAATTATAAGCAATAGTCCACTTTGCTGGCTTAATGCGAATTGGTTGACAGCACTATAACTTGGATACCTTTAAATTAAGAGTGAAATTATGAGTGGGTATATATAGGGGGTATATATAATAGGGGGGTAAGGGAGCGCACCTTCATCTAGCGCTCCAACAGTCAACCTCACCTGCCCGCGGTGCCCCCTGCTGGTTTACTGACGAGGCTATGGCGACCGACAGATGGCGGTATAACCATCTCATACTAGCTAGACTGAACAAATGGCACAGGCCGGTGTCGGGCAGCAGCGACATCGGCGCGATCAGTCTAGCCCTGCGATGACCAACACGCCTGCCCAGCGTGGTCATTATGGGCAAAACCCGATATGGAAAATGTCACAAGGCCAAGGCCCCTAGTTCCCGGCGGCCTCGCTGTGCCTGACCCTGGCAGCGGTCACGGTAATGGCGGGGCAGGGGGTGCTAAGAATCTCCGGATGAGATTCCGCTGCCAACCCCGACGACTGGACCTGGCGACATATAACGCACGCACGTTGAGGACTGACGAGAAGATCATCGAGCTGGAAGAAGCAGTGAGCAAGTTGCGCTGGAATGTTATAGGATCGTCTGAAGTCCGAAGAGAGGGGGAGGACTCGATAATCCTCAATTCCGGCAACTTGTTCTACTACCGGGAGGGCGATCAACAGTCCCAGGGTGGTGTCGGGTTCATCGTCCACAAGTCCCTCGTCAACAACATCGTCGAGGTCAAAAGTGTGTCGAGTAGGGTAGCGTACCTTATACTCAGAATCACCAATCGGTATTCGTTGAAGGTTATACAGGTTTACGCACCGACTTCGACACATCATGACGAGGAGGTGGAGGCGCTGTATGAGGATATATCAAAAGCCATACACGCCTCTACCACTCACTACAATGTTGTGATGGGGGATTTCAACGCGAGGCTGGGTGAACGAAGCGGTGCAGAGACGAGGGTTGGGCGATTTGGTTATGGGCGAAGGAACCAGAGGGGTCAAATGCTGGCCGACTTCATGGAGAAGGAGGGCCTCTTTATGATGAACTCCTTCTTCAGGAAGCGGCCACACAGAAAATGGACTTGGATGAGCCCCGATGGTTCTACGAGAAGTGAGATTGACTTCATTATGTCGACCAAGCGCCATATATTCAATGATGTCTCTGTGATCAACAGGGTGAAAACCGGGAGCGATCACCGTATGGTAAGAGGCACATTGAATATTAATGTGAAGCTGGAAAGGGCTAGACTGGTGAAGTCAACTCTCCGACCCTCTCGTGCTCATATCCAAAACCCCGAAAACTTCCAACTCGAACTGCAGAACCGATTCGATTGCCTAGCAGACTGTGTTTCTGTGGACGATCTAAACAACAGGTTCGTGGAAACTGTCCATACGGTGGGGTCTAAGTTCTTTAAGACCCATCGCAGGAAAAGAACCGAAAAGTTCTCTGACCATACTCTCAAGCTCATGGAGGAAAGACAAGAGATGAGGCTGCAGTCATCGGTAGACGCGGCTGCCTACCGGCGGATTAATAGGCAGATCTCTAAGGCACAAACTCGCGACCTTCGGGTCTTTAATACCAAGTGTATTAAAGATACCATCGAGCGGAACAAAGGCTCAAAAGTGTTTGTGAGAGATTTGTCTATCGGACAGAGCCAGCTGACGCGGCTTAAAACTGATGACGGTCGTCTCGTCTCTTCTCGACCTGAGATTTTGGGAGAGGTCGAGAAGTTCTATGGGCAGTTATATACCACGACACAAAAACCTGTTGAGGATTTGGCCAAAGATCCCAGAGCCAAACTGACCCGACACAATACAGAAGATATCCCGGACGTCAGCCTATACGAGATTAGAATGGCTCTTAAACAGCTCAAGAACAACAAGGCGCCAGATGATGACGGAATCACTGCGGAACTCCTGAAAGCGGGTGGAAAACCGGTACTTAAGATCTTTCAGCGATTGTTCAATTCCGTCATTCACGAGGGTATAACGCCGAAAGCATGGCACAGGAGCGTGGTGGTCCTGTTCTTCAAAAAGGGTGATAATACCTTGCTGAAGAATTATAGACCCATCTCGCTGCTGAGTCATGTTTACAAGTTGTTCTCGAGAGTCATTACGAATCGTCTCGCTCGTAGGTTTGACGACTTCCAACCTCCCGAACAAGCCGGATTCCGAAAAGGCTTTGGTACCATAGATCACATTCATACGCTGCGGCAGGTTATACAGAAGACGGAAGAGTATAACCGGCCACTTTGCTTAGCGTTTGTGGACTATGAGAAAGCCTTTGATTCGGTGGAAACTTGGGCTGTATTGAGGTCGCTGCAAAGATGCCGGATTGACTACCGGTATATCCAAGTGTTGAAGTGCTTGTATGAAAACGCCACTATGTCAGTACGTATACAGGACCAGACTACGAGACCAATCCACTTGCAGCGTGGAGTGCGACAGGGAGATGTAATATCCCCGAAGCTATTTACCGCTGCGTTGGAGGACGTCTTTAAGCTTCTGGATTGGAACGGACTTGGCATCAACATAAACGGCGAGTACATCACTCACCTGCGATTTGCCGATGACATAGTAGTCATGGCAGAGACTCTGAGAGATCTCAATATAATGCTCAATGATCTCAGCAGGGTTTCTCAACAGGTGGGCCTGAAAATGAACATGAGCAAGACGAAAATCATGTCCAATGCTCATGCTCCGCTCCACCCAGTAATTGTTGAGAACTCTGCGCTCGAAATTGTAGACGAGTATATATACCTGGGACATACAGTCCAGCTAGGTAGGTCCAATTTCGAGAAAGAGATTAACCGCCGAATCCAACTCGGCTGGGCAGCGTTCGGGAAGCTCCGAGATGTCTTCTCGTCCAAAATCCCTCAGTGCCTGAAGACTCAAGTCTTCGAACAGTGCGTGTTGCCAGTGATGACTTACGGATCCGAGACATGGTCGCTAACTATGGGCCTCATAAGAAGGCTCAGGGTCACCCAGCGAGCGATGGAGAGAGCAATGCTCGGTATGTCTCTGCGAGATCAAATCAGAAATGAGGAGATTCGTAGGAGAACCAAAGTCACCGACATAGCTCAGCGTGTCGCGAAACTGAAGTGGAAATGGGCGGGGCACATAGTTCGAAGAACTGATGGTCGTTGGGGTCCCAAGGTGTTGGAGTGGCGACCCCGCACCGGGAAGCGCAGTGTTGGCAGACCCCCCACCAGGTGGACCGACGACATCAAACGAGTCGCAGGGAGCCGCTGGATTCAAGCGGCGCAAGACCGAAGCCTGTGGAAGTCCATGCAGGAGACCTTTGTCCAGCAGTGGACGTCTATAGGTTGATAAAGAAGAAGAAGAAGAAGGAATCTTCAAGGAAAGCGCGCCAACTTAGGCTGTATCTTTACTTGCTTACAAGGAAGATTGCAGTCTTATATTAAAAAAAAAATGCCTTCGAAGAAGACTGCAGAAGGATAATTCTCTGTTCTTTTCCCAGGTATCCCGTACTAGCAAAGACCTGGGTTCTGTATCCCAAGCACGAGATTTTCGAACAACCGATGGACAGTCTGAAATACCCCAATATCGTTGGAGTCACTAAGCTGAATGAAGGCGGACACTTCATCGCCTTCCAGCGTGCCGAGGTCTACTCAGCAGATGTGTTCAAGGCGGTGCAGACGTTCATAAACTACGACTACATTAGAACCGAATTGTAGTTACGATATCATCGTCGTACTAAAATAATTGTAATACCAAGTTCATTGGTATCAAGTTCAATATGAGGAATAATGCAGTTTCATTTCACTCCTTATACCCAGAAAATTATCATTGTTATTTGTTGCTAATTAGGACCTAACCTAACCTAAGTGAAAATATAAGTGAATTAATGGGTAATAATAGTTTCATACTTTTAGAAATTTATTTATTCGGGGGGTCGCAGGTTCGACCTCTGACTCTTCGGAGTCAAGTGCGTTTAAGCAATTAAATATCACTTGCTTCAATGGTGAAGGAAAACATCGTGAGGAAACCTGCACATCTGAGAGTTCTTCATAATGTTCTCGAAAGTGTGGGCATCGAATTCGCATTGGGCCAGCGTGGTGGTCTATGGCCTATAACCCTTCTCTGATAAGGAGACCTGCGCTCAGTAGTGAGCCGTTGATGGGTTGCTAATGATGATGATGAATGAGAAATTTATACAGTTTTTTAATTCCCGATGCAAAAAGAGGGGTGTTATATGTTTGACTATGTGTGTATGTCTGTCTGTGGCACCATAGCTCTCAAACGGGTGGTGAAATTTTAAGTACTTCGGATTATTTCCAAGGTATGGTAAACTTCAGCTGATGCTGCAGATTCAAGTAGGTACCTAGTTTGTGGGATACCCAACTTCTCAGCAACTTACAGCAGATATAATGTGTTTGGGCTCATTAGAATGGTCTCAATGAGTAGGTGTCAGATAGATTATGATCGAGGATTGAGGATCGAGTCCGAGATCTGAGGATTCCGAGGATGGAAATTCGCATGTCAGGGGTGCTTTATATTTTGAATTTACACTTGTGTGTTAGTGTAATAATGATAGTAGTTACTCTGTGTAGGTACATGAAAGGGATTTCAAATGCACCTGAGTGCACTATGCTGCGTTTTAAAATAATGATGTGTGATGCGGGTTGTTACGTTCCCTCAAATATGGTTGAGCGAAGCAATGGCTGGGTCATGCGTCATGCTCGTGAACGGGTGCTGCCGGCGGGAATAGGGCTACTTTCTTTCTGCCCGTTTTAACATGTGTTGAATTATAATTATGTATGCTTTTGTGGAACTCATTGTGGAAACACTGTATACATAGCATAGTATCTATTGAATTGTAAACTTGTTTTGAAAAGAGCAACCGCCGAGTTTCTTGCTGGTTCTTCTCGGCAGGAAGGGCATTCCGAACCAGTGGTAGACTCATCGACGATTCAAAAGCACTTGAAAAAAATTTTATTTGAATGAAAAACATTTCTATTCTATTCTATTCTAAAATGCAAGTTGAACACCATGTATGAAAAAGTGAACCAACAAGTTGAAATGTCGCAAGTCACCGCGACGTTTCGGGTGACGACATAAGCCGGAAAAGATACCTACCAATTCATGTTGAGACAAAGAGTTCTACTATGTATAGAGCGGCAATTCGGAATAAGAACTGTGTCACAGTTTTGATTGCGCGGGCTGAGGTAGAGAGGGGAGCCGGATTGGAACATAAGGTTGCAATTCGTGCGCGCCCGCGGTCGTAGAGGCGTGCCGCACCCCGCTCCCCGCTCGTTCGTTCGTTATAAAAAAGTATTTGAATAAATCAAGAAATCATTTTTATTTCGTTGTTACGAATTACTATGTTGTTTTCTAATTATTCACTATAATAACCTTTTTGTTACTTACTCGAATATAGGTATTATTGGCATTCACAATTTTTATAAAGTTTTAAGAAAGTTTTATCGCATAAATAGCGCCCGCGTCCGTACGTGGCGAGCGCCGCGGCCACAATAACTGTATTGTTCGGCATTCGGTTCAACTCAGTTGAACATGGTAAGTGTTCGTAACCGCGTATCTAGTAGGTACTACATTTATGTCGTTATGTTGAGATAATAGATGTTCAGTGTAATGTCGCAATCACCTCATGCCGATGGTCAAATAACTACTTATCGTCGCTCAATGTCGTGTTATGGTTCCAAAAAATGAACGATCACTAGGAAGGCTAATACTTGTTTAGTATTAAAGTATGCGCCGAACCTATGTGAACGGTATAAAAACTGACGATATTCATCGGTTACTTCACTTCAGGAACTAAGTATAGTGGATTAAGACATAGCTATACATTTAGTAACTTTCCTAGGAAAGCTGATTCAGTGTTTGATGATGACACTTAATGTCAATGCTAGATATGATAAAAATGATGGAAAATATTATGGCGGAAGTAAATCACAATATATAGGTATTGTTTTTTTTTTAAGAATATTAGTCAAATTGAAGTTGACTAATATCCTCCTATCCCCTCCAACTAAGCGGAAAGCTTGTGCTAGGAGTGGGTACGACCATAGTGCAACAGGTGGGAATCGAACCTGCGACCTTTAAGTTTTTAGTCCGCACCTTTAGCCGTTGGGCTATTGAGGCTCATATAAATAAACTAGCGTTTGCCCGCGGCTTCGCTCACGTTAAGTTCGATTTTTCAAACCCCTATTTTACCCACTTAGAGGTTGAATTTTCAAAAATGGTTTCTTAGCGGTTGGTTAGCTCACGTTAAGTTAGATTTTATTGGTAATTAAAATCCAACCTAAAATATATCTCCGTAAAAAGCCAACATACCAAGTTTCATGGATATTACTTGAAAACTAAAATTTTTGCGAAACACGTATTTCTTATTTTTTTATCGAAAGCCCAAAAATTAAAGTTTCATGGATATTACATGAAAAATAATTTGATAAATGACGGACTTTTATACAAACTTTCAACCCCCATTTAACCCTCTTGGGGTTGGAATTTTCAAAAATCCTTTCTTAGCGGACGTCTACGTCATAATAACTATCTGTGTGCAAAATTTCAACCCGATCCGTCCAGTGGTTAGAGCTGTGCGTTGATAGACCAGTCAGTCAGTCAGTCAGTCACCTTTGCCTTTTATATATTTAGATGAAAGCTGAAGTACCAAGTTTGATGGATATTACTTGAAAATTAACTTAAAAATCTGGACTTTTATACAAATCACCCCCTATTTGAATTCTTTGGGGGTGGAATTTTCAAAATTTGCGAAACACGTATTTCTTATTTTTTTATCGAAAGCCCAAAAATTAAAGTTTCATGGATATTACATGAAAAATAATTTGATAAATGACGGACTTTTATACAAACTTTCAACCCCCATTTAACCCTCTTGGGGTTGGAATTTTCAAAAATCCTTTCTTAGCGGACGTCTACGTCATAATAACTATCTGTGTGCAAAATTTCAACCCGATCCGTCCAGTGGTTAGAGCTGTGCGTTGATAGACCAGTCAGTCAGTCAGTCAGTCACCTTTGCCTTTTATATATTTAGATGAAAGCTGAAGTACCAAGTTTGATGGATATTACTTGAAAATTAACTTAAAAATCTGGACTTTTATACAAATCACCCCCTATTTGAATTCTTTGGGGGTGGAATTTTCAAAATTTGCGAACCACGTATTTCTTATTTTTTTATCGAAAGCCCAAAAATTAAAGTTTCATGGATATTACATGAAAAATAATTTCATAAATGACGGACTTTTATACAAACTTTCAACCCCCATTTAACCCTCTTGGGGTTGGAATTTTCAAAAATCCTTTCTTAGCGGACGTCTACGTCATAATAACTATCTGTGTGCAAAATTTCAGCCCGATCCGTCCAGTGGTTAGAGCTGTGCGTTGATAGACCAGTCAGTCAGTCAGTCAGTCAGTCACCTTTGCCTTTTATATATTTAGATGAAAGCTAAAGTACCAAGTTTGATGGATATTACTTGAAAATTAACTTAAAAATCTGGACTTTTATATAAATTTTCACCCCCTATTTGAAATATTTGGGGGTGGAATTTTCAAAATTTGCGAAACACGTATTTCTTATTTTTTTATCGAAAGCCCGAAAATTAAAGTTTCATGGATATTACATGAAAAATAATTTGATAAATGACGGACTTTTATACAAACTTTCAACCCCCATTTAACCCTCTTGGGGTTAAATTTTCGAAAATCCTTTCTTAGCGGACGTCTACGTCATAATAACTATCTGTGTGCAAAATTTCAACCCGATCCGTCCAGTGGTTAGAGCTGTGCGTTGATAGACCAGTCAGTCAGTCAGTCAGTCACCTTTGCCTTTTATATATTTAGATGAAAGCTGAAGTACCAAGTTTGATGGATATTACTTGAAAATTAACTTAAAAATCTGGACTTTTATACAAATCACCCCCTATTTGAATTCTTTGGGGGTGGAATTTTCAAAATTTGCGAAACACGTATTTCTTATTTTTTTATCGAAAGCCCAAAAATTAAAGTTTCATGGATATTACATGAAAAATAATTTGATAAATGACGGACTTTTATACAAACTTTCAACCCCCATTTAACCCTCTTGGGGTTGGAATTTTCAAAAAACCTTTCTTAGCGGACGTCTACGTCATAATAACTATCTGTGTGCAAAATTTCAACCCGATCCGTCCAGTGGTTAGAGCTGTGCGTTGATAGACCAGTCAGTCAGTCAGTCAGTCACCTTTGCCTTTTATATATTTAGATGAAAGCTGAAGTACCAAGTTTGATGGATATTACTTGAAAATTAACTTAAAAATCTGGACTTTTATACAAATCACCCCCTATTTGAATTCTTTGGGGGTGGAATTTTCAAAATTTGCGAAACACGTATTTCTTATTTTTTTATCGAAAGCCCAAAAATTAAAGTTTCATGGATATTACATGAAAAATAATTTCATAAATGACGGACTTTTATACAAACTTTCAACCCCCATTTAACCCTCTTGGGGTTGGAATTTTCAAAAATCCTTTCTTAGCGGACGTCTACGTCATAATAACTATCTGTGTGCAAAATTTCAGCCCGATCCGTCAAGTGGTTAGAGCTGTGCGTTGATAGACCAGTCAGTCAGTCAGTCAGTCAGTCACCTTTGCCTTTTATATATTTAGATGAAAGCTAAAGTACCAAGTTTGATGGATATTACTTGAAAATTAACTTAAAAATCTGGACTTTTATATAAATTTTCACCCCCTATTTGAAATATTTGGGGGTGGAATTTTCAAAATTTGCGAAACACGTATTTCTTATTTTTTTATCGAAAGCCCAAAAATTAAAGTTTCATGGATATTACATGAAAAATAATTTGATAAATGACGGACTTTCATACAAACTTTCAACCCCCATTTAACCCTCTTGGGGTGGGAATTTTCAAAAATCCTTTCTTAGCGGACGTCTACGTCATAATAACTATCTGTGTGCAAAATTTCAGCCCGATCCGTCCAGTGGTTAGAGCTGTGCGTTGATAGACCAGTCAGTCAGTCAGTCAGTCAGTCAGTCACCTTTGCCTTTTATATATTTAGATGAAAGCTAAAGTACCAAGTTTGATGGATATTACTTGAAAATTAACTTAAAAATCTGGACTTTTATACAAATTTTCACCCCTATTTGAAATCTTTGGGGGTGGAATTTTCAAAATTTGCGAAACACGTATTTCTTATTTTTTTATCGAAAGCCCAAAAATTAAAGTTTCATGGATATTACATGAAAAATAATTTGATAAATGACGGACTTTTATATAAAACTTTCAACCCCCATTTAACCCTCTTGGGGTTGGAATTTTCAAAAATCTTTCTTAGCGGACGTCTACGTCATAATAACTATCTGTGTGCAAAATTTCAGCCCGATCCGTCCAGTGGTTAGAGCTGTGCGTTGATAGACCAGTCAGTCAGTCAGTCAGTCAGTCAGTCACCTTTGCCTTTTATATATTTAGATGAAAGCTAAAGTACCAAGTTTGATGGATATTACTTGAAAATTAACTTAAAAATCTGGACTTTTATACAAATTTTCACCCCCTATTTGAAATCTTTGGGTGTGGAATTTTCAAAATTTGCGAAACACGTATTTCTTATTTTTTTATCGAAAGCCCAAAAATTAAAGTTTCATGGATATTACATGAAAAATAATTTGATAAATGACGGACTTTTATATAAAACTTTCAACCCCCATTTAACCCTCTTGGGGTTGGAATTTTCAAAAATCCTTTCTTAGCGGACATCTACGTCATAATAACTATCTGTGTGCAAAATTTCAGCCCGATCCGTCCAGTGGTTAGAGCTGTGCGTTGATAGACCAGTCAGTCAGTCAGTCAGTCAGTCAGTCACCTTTGCCTTTTATATATTTAGATGAAAGCTAAAGTACCAAGTTTGATGGATATTACTTGAAAATTAACTTAAAAATCTGGACTTTTATACAAATTTTCACCCCTATTTGAAATTTTTGGGGGTGGAATTTTCAAAATTTGCGAAACACGTATTTCTTATTTTTTTATCGAAAGCCCAAAAATTAAAGTTTCATGGATATTACATGAAAAATTATTTGATAAATGACGGACTTTTATATAAAACTTTCAACCCCCATTTAACCCTCTTGGGGTTGGAATTTTCAAAAATCCTTTCTTAGCGGACATCTACGTCATAATAACTATCTGTGTGCAAAATTTCAGCCCGATCCGTCCAGTGGTTAGAGCTGTGCGTTGATAGACCAGTCAGTCAGTCAGTCAGTCACCTTTGCCTTTTATATATTTAGATGAAAGCTAAAGTACCAAGTTTGATGGATATTACTTGAAAATTAACTTAAAAATCTGGACTTTTATACAAATTTTCACCCCCTATTTGAAATCTTTGGGGGTGGAATTTTCAAAATTTGCGAAACACGTATTTCTTATTTTTTTATCGAAAGCCCAAAAATTAAAGTTTCATGGATATTACATGAAAAATAATTTGATAAATGACGGACTTTTATATAAAACTTTCAACCCCCATTTAACCCTCTTGGGGTTGGAATTTTCAAAAATCCTTTCTTAGCGGACATCTACGTCATAATAACTATCTGTGTGCAAAATTTCAGCCCGATCCGGCCAGTGGTTAGAGCTGTGCGTTGATAGACCAGTCAGTCAGTCAGTCAGTCAGTCAGTCAGTCAGTCACCTTTGCCTTTTATATATTTAGATGAAAGCTAAAGTACCAAGTTTGATGGATATTACTTGAAAATTAACTTAAAGCCCAAAAATTAAAGTTTCATGGATATTACATGAAAAATAATTTGATAAATGACGGACTTTTATACAAACTTTCAACCCCCATTTTACCCTCTTGGGGTTGGAATTTTCAAAAATCCTTTCTTAGCGGACGTCTACGTCATAATAACTATCTGTGTGCAAAATTTCAGCCCGATCCGTCCAGTGGTTAGAGCTGTGCGTTGATAGACCAGTCAGTCAGTCAGTCAGTCACCTTTGCCTTTTATATATTTAGATGAAAGCTAAAGTACCAAGTTTGATGGATATTACTTGAAAATTAACTTAAAAATCTGGACTTTTATACAAATTTTCACCCCTATTTGAAATTTTTGGGGGTGGAATTTTCAAAATTTGCGAAACACGTATTTCTTATTTTTTTATCGAAAGCCCAAAAATTAAAGTTTCATGGATATTACATGAAAAATAATTTGATAAATGACGGACTTTTATATAAAACTTTCAACCCCCATTTAACCCTCTTGGGGTTGGAATTTTCAAAAATCCTTTCTTAGCGGACGTCTACGTCATAATAACTATCTGTGTGCAAAATTTCAGCCCGATCCGTCCAGTGGTTAGAGCTGTGCGTTGATAGACCAGTCAGTCAGTCAGTCAGTCAGTCAGTCACCTTTGCCTTTTATATATTTAGATGAAAGCTAAAGTACCAAGTTTGATGGATATTACTTGAAAATTAACTTAAAAATCTGGACTTTTATACAAATTTTCACCCCCTATTTGAAATCTTTGGGGGTGGAATTTTCAAAATTTGCGAAACACGTATTTCTTATTTTTTTATCGAAAGCCCAAAAATTAAAGTTTCATGGATATTACATGAAAAATAATTTGATAAATGACGGACTTTTATATAAAACTTTCAACCCCCATTTAACCCTCTTGGGGTTGGAATTTTCAAAAATCCTTTCTTAGCGGACATCTACGTCATAATAACTATCTGTGTGCAAAATTTCAGCCCGATCCGTCCAGTGGTTAGAGCTGTGCGTTGATAGACCAGTCAGTCAGTCAGTCAGTCACCTTTGCCTTTTATATATTTAGATTCAGTACTTAATATTTTAACATGTTAAATTGGCTATAGTTCCTGAAGTGACCGATGAATATCGTCAGTTTTTAGGGTACCAAAATGGTAAAAATGGAACCCTTATGGTGAGACTTTCTCCGTCCGTCCGTCCGTCCGTCCGTCCGTCCGTCTGTCACAGTCGATTATTTCAGATTATTAAAGCTATCGACATGAAATTTGGCATAGTTTTGTATAATAGTGGCCCAACATCATTGGAATAAAGAAAAATCGAAAATTATTTTTAGTTTTATTAAAAAAGGGGGAAAATCGGGGGTTTGAAATTTAAAAGTAAAATAACTATACCGAATGGGGTATCATATGAAAGGCCTTTACTTGTGCATTCTAAAACAGTTTTTTATTTATTTCTATATATAATAGTTTTTGAGTAATCGGCCAAAATGTCGAAAAAAATACCGTTCCCCCCCCACCCTTATCTCCGAAGTTTACCAATCGAAAAATCTGAAATAATTATGGTCAATAGAGGTTTATGTATATTTTACAGGAAAAATAAAAGCAACGCGAAAATTATTTTAGTTTGATTAAAAAAGGGGGAAAATCGGGGGTTTGAAATTTCAAAGTAAGATAACTATACCGAATGGGGTATCATATGAAAGGCCTTTACTTGTGCATACTAAAACAGTTTTTTATTTATTTCTAGATATAATAGTTTTTGATTAATCGGCCAAAATGTCGAAAAAAATACCGTCCCGTCCCCCCCCCCCCTTATCTCCGAAGTTTACCAATCGAAAAATCTGAAATAATTATGGTCAATAGAGGTTTATGTATATTTTACAGGAAAAATAAAATCAACGCGACAATTATTTTAGTTTGATTAAAAAAGGGGGAAAATCGGGGGTTTGAAATTTCAAAGTAAGATAACTATACCGAGTGGAGTATCATATGAAAGGCCTTTACTTGTGCATTCTAAAACAGTATTTTATTTATTTCTATATATAATAGTTTTTGAGTAATCGGCCAAAATGTCGAAAAAAATACCGTTCCCCCCCCCACCCTTATCTCCGAAGTTTACCAATCGAAAAATCTGAAATAATTATGGTCAATAGAGGTTTATGTATTTTTTACAGGAAAAATAAAAGCAACGCGAAAATTATTTTAGTTTGATTAAAAAAGGGGGAAAATCGGGGGTTTGAAATTTCAAAGTAAGATAACTATACCGAATGGGGTATCATATGAAAGGCCTTTACTTGTGCATACTAAAACAGTTTTTTATTTATTTCTAGATATAATAGTTTTTGATTAATCGGCCAAAATGTCGAAAAAAATACCGTCCCCCCCCCCCCTTATCTCCGAAGTTTACCAATCGAAAAATCTGAAATAATTATGGTCAATAGAGGTTTATGTATATTTTACAGGAAAAATAAAATCAACGCGACAATTATTTTAGTTTGATTAAAAAAGGGGGAAAATCGGGGGTTTGAAATTTCAAAGTAAGATAACTATACCGAGTGGAGTATCATATGAAAGGCCTTTACTTGTGCATTCTAAAACAGTTTTTTATTAATTTCTATATATAATAGTTTTTGAGTAATCGGCCAAAATGTCGAAAAAAATACCGTTCCCCCCCCCTTATCTCCGAAGTTTACCAATCGAAAAATCTGAAATAATTATGGTCAATAGAGGTTTATGTATATTTTACAGGAAAAATAAAACCAACGCTCTAACTAGCATAGTTTTTTTATATTAACAATAAACCTCTACAAACAAAGTTAACGATAAATAAGCAAATTAATATAATATTGTCGTTTTAGTTTTACTTTTGGAGTACGGAACCCTCGGTGCGCGAGTGCGACTCGCACTTGGCCGGCTTTTTTTATACTGTTCACATAGGTTAATACTATGCAATACTAGGCACAAGTAGCAGCATTCCTAGTGATCGTCCATTTTTTGTAACAATAACACGACTTTGAGCGGCGATAAGTAGTTATTTGACCAACCGCATGCGGTCGCGTCTTTACGTTTCCGTGTTCAGTAGGAGGCAATATTCCCTCAAAACGCGCACGTGTTTGTTGTAACAACACTCGTTACAAACCCGTGTTCAATAGATGGCACTCGTCCTCCAATTGCGCACGGGTTTGTAACCGAAATTTTCTTCCAAACACGTGTTCAATTCTCGGCAATGATGCACTGGTCCTTTAACCGATGTCCTTCAATGATGCACTGGTCCTTTAAACGATGTCCTTCAATGATGCACTGGTACTTTAAACGACGTCCTTCAATGATGCACTGGTCCTTTAAACGATGTCCTTCAATGATGCACTGGTCCTTTAAACGATGTCCTTCAATGATGCACTGGTCCTTTAAACGATGTCCTTCAATGATGCACTGGTACTTTAAACGACGTCCTTCAATGATGCACTGGTCCTTTAAACGATGTCCTTCAATGATGCACTGGTCCTTTAAACGATGTCCTTCAATGATGCACTGGTCCTTTAAACGATGTCCTTCAATGATGCACTGGTCCTTTAAACGATGTCCTTCAATGATGCACTGGTCCTTTAAACGATGTCCTTCAATGATGCACTGGTCCTTTAAACGATGTCCTTCAATGATGCACTGGTACTTTAAACGACGTCCTTCAATGATGCACTGGTCCTTTAAACGATGTCCTTCAATGATGCACTGGTCCTTTAAACGATGTCCTTCAATGATGCACTGGTCCTTTAAACGATGTCCTTCAATGATGCACTGGTCCTTTAAACGATGTCCTTCAATGATGCACTGGTCCTTTAAACGATGTCCTTCAATGATACACTGGTCCTTTTTTAGTGTTCTTGAGAAGGTTGATTTCTGCCGAAGCTAAGGCCGAAGCCGAAGTCGAAGGTTTAATAAGCCTAAAATTCTGTTCAAGATTGTCTAACAGTGAAGCAAATAACATACCGTCCGGTTGGTCCCATTTAAGATCTATTTAATCTAGTAAAATGGTTATCTTAATATATATATTTCTTGTGTGCGTGTGTATGTCACTGAACTCCTCCTAGACGGCTGGACCAATTTTGATGAAATTTTTTGTGTGAGTTCAAGGGGATTCGAGGATGGTTTAGATTCACAATTTGGTCCACTGGAAATTGTTTATTTAACTAATTTTTCATTTACTTATAAGTAGTGGCGGTACGAAGTTCGCTGAATCAGCTAGTAGAAGTATAAATTTTCTTTGATTTCCACAACTGGTTGACTAGACTAAACTAGTTCTTCCTGTACAAGTACTATGTTTGCCAAGAAAATGTACACTTCTGTAACCATTTTACTAGATTAGCTATATTACTAGATCGCGTTCGTACTATAGTCTTAGTAAGATAGCTATGAATCGCTTTCGTATAGCTATATTCCGGCATATAGCTATAAACCTAGGTTTATAGCTATAACACGGCTTCAACTATCATGATGCGACAGATACATGACGACCAAAACTGACATTATTATTATGCCCATTTTCACCAACCATACCTAAATCATCCCCTAAGTAGGAGTCTCTTTACATAGGTAGCCACTAAATATAATCCTTAATTCCCTCCCAATGTCCTTTTAGGTGTCCCGTACAGGTTCGTGATAACGAAGTTGACAAAAAGCATCACCCAACTTAACATAGGTAGCCCGTAAAGGTTAGTGTCTTACCTAGGTTTACGGGCTACCTATGATAAGTTAGGTGATGATTTCTGTCAACTTCTTTATCACGATCCTGTACGGGACACCTAAAAGGACATTGGGACGGATGTTAGGACTTAGGATTGTATTTAGAAGCTACGTACTTAAAGAGACTTCTACTTAGGCATCCCCTAAGTAGGAGTCTCTTTAAGTACGTAGCTTTAGTTAGTACGTAGTTTATTTAGGTATGTTTGGTGAAAACGGGCATAATAATAATGTCAGGTTTGGTCGTCATGTATCGATTGAATGAATAATCATGGGATACCGTTACCGCGAGGTCTCAGTTCGGGGCGAACCACTAGTAGATACTATGCTATGTATGCAGTGTTTCCATAATGAGGGGAAGTTCCACAAAAGCATACCTAATTATAATTCAACACATGTTAAGACGGTCAGACAGAAATGAGCCCTATTCCCGCTGGTGGTACCCGTTCACGAGCATGCCGCATGACCCAGCCATTGTAAGGTACGCTACCCTACTCGACACACTCTTGACTTGTACAATGTTGTGGAGGGACTTGTGGACGATGAACCCGACACCACCCTGGGACTGTTGATCGCCCTCCCGGTAGTAAAAAAAGTTGCCGGAATTGAGGATTATCGAGTCCTCCCCCTCTCTTCGGACTTCAGACAATCCTATAATATTCCAGCGCAACTTGCTCACTGCTTCTTCCAGCTCGATAATCTTGTCGTCGGTCCTCAAAGTGCGTGCGTTATACGTCACCAGGTCCAGTCGTCGGGGTTGGCAGCGGAGTCTCGTCTGGAGATTATTAGCACCCCTTGTCCCGCCATTACCGTGACCGCTGCCAGGGTCAGGAATAGCGAGGCCACCGGGAACTAGGGGCAATAGTCTTCTGCGAATATCTATTAAGGATTTGCCCATAACGACCACGCTGGGCAGGCGTGTTGGTCATCGCAGAGCTAGACTGATCGCACCGGTGTCGCTGCTGCCCGACACCGGCCTGTGCCATTTGCTCAGTCTAGCCAGTATGAAATGGTATTATATATTATATACCGCCATTTGTCGGTCGTCAGAGCCTCGTCAATAGACTAGCAGAGGGCACCACGGGCAGGTGAAGTTGACGTTTGGAGCGCTAGATGGAGGTACGCTCCATTACCCCCCAGAAAATATACAAAATTTAGTAATAAATAGTTTATTGATGTTTGATTTTTAACTAAATAATATTTTTAATTGAATAATATGTTATTTTAGGTATTAGTACTTGTTATACAAAATATTAATGGTAGACGCAATACTGTTTTTTGGGATAGTCAATGACAGTGCCATCTATTAACATTATTGTGAAGCTATGTTGAAAATTACTGATGCCCATTAAAAATTAAATAATTTCGTTTCTTTTTTTAAATTCATATAATTTTAGTATTTGTTGTTCAAGTACAGGATATACCTAACTGAAAGAAAAAAATAGTTTCAACTTCAAAATATATAGCCGATTTTGCCAGAGAGCGAGTCTTCGAGAGTAGTCTTCAAGCGAGCATATTCAATCTCCACTTTGAAAGCCCCCCCCCCCATTTCGTCAATTTTAAGGGAAAATTATAAAAAAAATTTTGTACTTGGTTCCAAATTTTCTTTAAAACGATATACCGCAACCTCGCTATAAAAAATATATTACTTCGCATTCGCTTCTATTAGAGCCCCCCTCAGATAAAGATTTTTATAACTTTTTAAGCAATATTCGGCTGAAGGCCATTGGTTTACATAATAAGTTTCAATTTTAAGTAATTACGTTCAGTAATTCAGACGTTATAAAGCTCTGACAGACAGACGGACGGACGGACAAGTCCAAATTCACTCAAGTAGACTCAGAGACCTTCGCTTCGCTTGGTCAACAATTCAAAGTTTGATATCAAATATTCAAGAAAATTACAAGAATCAACTGGTCAAATAATTAAATAATATCTAGACAAAGAGTCAACTGTTCAAATAATTACTTTTAATTTGTATCTTGCTCTATAAAACGTCTTAAACGCGCAATTTAAAATTCAATTCCTTAGCAGGCAAGGTAAGTGTTTTGTTAGAATATTGTTTTTTAAATTTTTGCCGAGTTTCTTGCTGGTTCTTCTCGGCAGGAACGGCATTCCGAACCAGTGGTAGACTCATCGACGAATCAAAAGAACTTGTAAAAAAGCTCATTTGAATAAAAAACATTTCTATTCTATTCTAAATAATCAACGAAAAAAGAGAAGTCTTATTATTCTGGAGAGACCTAGACGTCTCTCTGAGAAAAGACTATTGTCGTATTCACAAATTGGAATATTATTTCATTGATCAAACTTTTTTACCCGACTAAGCAAAGCTTACAGGAAAAGCTATGATTTTAACAGTCTATCTATGAACGCATATAATTGTATGTATGTTTGGTTCTATTTACCTATGTTCCATCGTAGCTCCTAAGCTACTGAGCCGAGTTTGATGAATGAGGTGTCAATCGATTCGTTATTAATATGGTCCGGCTGACTTATGCTATTTTTAACCCCCGAAGCAAAAAGAGGGGTGTTATAAGTTTGACATCGATGTCTGTCTGTCTGTGTGTGTGAGTGTGTCTGTCTGTGGCATCGTAGCTCTCAAACGGATGAACAAATTTCGATGATTAGTTTCAATGAGTAGGTACCTTGCAGGTTATGATCTTGCAATACGGTCTCGTTGACCTGGTGCTGATATCTAGTTTGTGGGATACCCAATTCTTCATCAACTTACAGCAGTTATAGTGTGTTTGGGTTCATTAGAATGGTCTCAATCAGTATTCATTCATTCATTTATTCATTCATTTATTCGTTGCATTCCAACTTACAATATATAATATTTACATTGGAACCCCGTTGGGGCACAGCAATTACTTGTTTAAGTAGAGAGACGGACACCATCATTTTTCTTCAAAAAAATCTTTTATTTTATAATACTCTCTTTCTATCAGAAACATTTTTAAGGACTTGATAAAGGCTGTATCACTCCTCATTTCTTTTATGTGGTTTGGGATATTATTATATATTTTTACGCACATCGGGTTGGGGCCGGTACTATGGATTTTTAGGTTGGAGCTTGGTTTATGCATATTATGCTTACGCGCTGGCCGAAGTTCATAGCGTCGCGTCATACGTCTTGTAGTTTTGTGAAGTTTTGTCGTTGTTTTCTGACGAATTTGGATGCTTCTAATATGTAAATGCTGGGCAGGGTTAAATCTTTAGTGATTTAAAGTGGGGTGCACAGTAGGTGCTAGATAGATGATAGAGGGTAGAAGATCGAGGAGAAGTATCTGATGACGGAGCAGAAAAGTGAGTAACAGTTTAGTACAGTAGTCCGGCCGTAGATTCACATGTCGGGGGTGATTTAAATTTTCGATTGACGGATGTTACACGTGCATATAATTTTCAATTGACGGATGTTACACGTACATATAATTTTCAATTGACGGATGTTACACGTACATATAATTTTCAATTGACGGATATTACACGTACATATAATTTTCAATTGACGGATGTTACACGTACATATAATTTTCAATTGACGGATGTTACACGTACATATAATTTTCAATTGACGGATGTTACACGTACATATAATTTTCAATTGACGGATGTTACACGTACATATAATTTTCAATTGACGGATGTTACATGTACATATAATTTTCAATTGACGGATGTTACACGTACATATAATTTTCAATAGACGGATGTTACACGTACATATAATTTTCCGTAGTCTGGTTAGAGGGTGAAACTGTTTTCTTGTTTTAGATGACAAAGTGGCTCGTTTCCGGGAGCTTTGTTTTGTTTATCGGCGCTGCAGCATGCGCCACTCAAGAGGAAGTGCCCACCCGTCCACGGCTGGACCTGGACGAGTGGTGGGGTCCAGCAGAGCTGCAGGGCAAAACTAATTCAACCATTAGAGAATACGAAATAAAGTTCTGTCCAGAGGTATCATCATAATCATCATCATCATCATCGGCTCACTACTGAGCGCAGGTCTTCTCTCAGCGAAGCGTTATTAGCCATAGTCCACCACGCTGGCCCAATGCGATTTGGCGGACTTCACACACCTTCGAGAACATTGTGGAGAACTCTCAGGTGTGCAGGTTTCCTAATGATGTTTTGATTCACCGTTGAAGCACGTGATGTTTAATTTCTTAAACCAGAGGTATAGAGTTATAGTTTATTATATTTTTAAAATCCGGTGTATCTGTCTACAGTTAGGCAACCTTTGCCTAGAAATAACTTACAAAACTTAAAGGTATACCTTCAAGTGTAGGATTTGTGTACTTTAATAATGAAATGCCCTTTCGGCTTTCGTTTTTCAAATTAACTCTTACTTTGGCACCTTTAATGAAGAGTGAATCGACAGCTAGCTCCATCTTTGGCTGCATCTTCATTTACCATCAGGTGTGATATTTGTAAAATTTCAAGTATCTATCTATTCTATTATCTATTGATGAGAAATAGCCCGCTGACAAACAAACGGACGGACAGTGGAAGCTTACAAATAGGATCCCGTTGGCACCCTTTGAAACCCTAAAATTGAAAGAAACTCCTTTCTGGTTTGCATGTCATGAAAATAAATGAACAAGACAATGTTTAAGCTTCACCGGTTTCACTGCTACGGTTTCACTGCTACAGTTTCACTGCTATGGTTTCTAATTGACGTGTAGAAGTATTCCTAATTGGCTCAATTTTAAGCAAAGTCTTGATCAAGAAATATATTGCGTTCACTATTTTTCATAGACCAATAATTATTTATTATGATTTCTAGATGATTCAAGAACTCAGAAGTCGCCTCAAGAACCACCGTAAATTCTTCCCACCACTGGAAGGCACTGCATTCGAATATGGCTTCAACACCAACGCATTAGAACCCTGGCTGAAATACTGGGCGGAAGAATACGACTTTCAAGAAAGAGAGAAGTATTTCAACCAATTCCCGCACTACAAAACAAACATACAGGGTCTGGACATACATTTTATCAGAGTAAAGCCTCAGGTAAGACAAAGCATTAAAATTGACAGCTCAATAATTCCCAGATTAACTTTTCAAGCGTACGAAAAAGGGATGACAATAATAACTTTATAATAACTTTATTTAAAGTTAATTTTCTGTTTTTTTCTCATCATACATTCTAACTTCTTAATCATTACATTAATATTAACAGGAGATTGAACCTGCGACCTTTCAGTTTTTCAATCCACGCCTTTACCTGTTGGGCTATTGAGGACACATATTTAATAACAGATTTACGCACAGTTAACGTAAGTAATACTACATCCAAAGAGTTCTAGGGACTACAATTTTATCGGTGACTACATCCACAGTTATAGTTCTTGCAATTCACGAGGGCGACTGACTTATGGTTGTGTGTGTGTCGTATCTGTATAAGTGTGAGCGAGCGCAATGCTCGCGCCTGCCCGCTCCCACCTAGGCTTTGACAGGCACGCACACTTATGCAATGTGCATGTACACGAAGTAACCACGAGTAAAGCTCACTCGCCTTCGTGAATTGCAAAAACTGTAACTCCAACGTGATGTGATGTACCTGTATTAAAATCCCGAATATTTTAGGTGCCTGATTGTATTCGCACGGTGCCTCTGCTGATACTGCACGGCTGGCCAGGATCGGTACGCGAGTTCTACGACGTTATTCCTTTACTGACCACACCAAGGGAAAAATATGATTTTGTATTTGAAGTTATTGCCCCGAGTCTGCCTGGATTTGGATTTTCTGATGTAAGTAAATATGCTAATCTGGGACCCTACGATCAATGCTTAAAGTAGTATTATTTACTTACTTCAAGGTCATTGTATGATATTTCAAAACTATATTGAAATAATCACTACATAATAAACAAAGTCCCCCGCTGCGTCTGTCTGTCTGTCTGTTCGCGATAAACTCAAAAACTACTGAACGGATTTTCATGCGGCTTTCACCAATAGATAGGTGATTCACGAGAAAAGTTTAAGTGTATAATTTTTTAAGGTTTTGTTTAAATTAGTTGAAATATGACGATAATTGTTGACAATTATAAGACAATTTAATTTTCACAAAAATATTATAATTGTTGACGGTAATGTCGGAAAAATTCAAGCCGTTTGGGAGCTTTCATCGAAAACGCTGCCTAATCCTTTTGAGATATAACAAAACAATTTATTTTGGTGGTATGGTGGGATAAGTCTTTACAGAAATATTCGCGATGATGTCACATACCATGCGGTAATTGGAAATATATTTAGACGGATAGAGTATTAATCCTTTTCAACTTAAATACGTTAGTTACCATAAGCATTCCATGCACATTATGAAATGATATGATATCTTAGGAGTTATCGCAAAATAAAAACGAACGCGCGCCACTATAAATACGCGGATTTCAACCCGACGATGGCGATGACGGGACTCGCTCATGCGACCAGTGACCACCCCCGCGCGCGCCGCGTTGTTGCTATATTATAAGCCGAGTGATACTTCTTTTATAAGCCTACGTACTGTTCAATATAACTTATGGAACATTTCAAGGAGTTTGCAAAGCATAGGCGTAATATGCTCTACTATGGGGTAAAGCAGCCGACATTGGAAAAATTTTTGTATTGCAGAAGAGGGCAATTCGCGCAATCTACAATTTAAATCCGCGGGATTCCCTTCGAGAAAAATTTAAGGAAATAGGCATTCTGACAGTAGCTTCACAATATATTTATAACAACATAATATTTGTCAGACAAAATATTTTAAGTTACAAAAAAAAGGGTGATTTACACGATAGGCAGGTTAGAGATCCAAATAGGCTCGTGATTCCTCGACTGCGCCTCCAGAGGGTCCGAAAGACATTTGTGGGAATGGGCGTGACGTTCTATAATAAAATTCCACAGTCGATCTTAGACTTGCCTTTACACAAGTTTAAGAAAGCAATTAAAACTTCTCTCATGGAAAAAGCATATTATACAATTGAAGACTATATTAATGACAAAAAAGCGTGGATATAACTCGCTCCAGCGATTCATGAGACAGTAATAATCAACCTGTGTAACAAAATTATCCTGTGCTATTCAGTGTTTCTACTTTATTTGTGTCTAAGTGATGTCTTAAAATTAGCATTTGAATATTAGTTTTCAGTTTGATGCCTTGACATGGGTAGCATAAGTATGTCACGCACTCTTTAAACATTTCTGTGGTGGTGTCGTGTGATGCGGGTTGTTACGTTCCCTCAAATATGGTTGACCGAAGCAATGGCTGGGTCATGCGTCATGCTCGTGAACGGGTGCCACCGGCGGGAATGGGGCTACTTTATGTCTGCCCATCTTAAGATAGAAGTTAGTCTGTATGCATTTTTGGAACTTTCCTCATTGTGGAAACACTGCATATATAGCATAGTATTTACTGTATTGTAAATCTGTTTTGAAAAGAGCAACCGCCGAGTTTCTTGCTGGTTCTTCTCGGCAGGAAAGGCATTCCGAACCAGTGGTAGATTCATTGACTATTCAAAAGCACTTGTAAAAGTTTATTTGAATAAAAAATATTTCTATTATATTTCTTTGCTTCATCCTTCAATATAATTATTACAAAGGTAGTCACTCCCGTCGCCAGAGATAAGTCCGCGTATTTTACAGTTATACCCTACCCTAAAAATAAATCACCTTGGCAGCACCGTCTTAAGTTTGCTCATTACTTTTTCGCGCGAGATAAGGACCGCACGCGCTCAGCGCGCCGCACTTAATAATTTAACCAGAAGTGCAGAAGATCGAGTGATATTGTAGGATAGTGTGATTGCAGTATTGTTCATCGGCTGAAATCATCATCATCATCATCATCAAAGGAAAAAGGTACGAGCTCTTTTCTGTTTTCAAACGATCTCTTGTTTGCGCTTACGTACCGCCACATATATAGCCTACTATATTATTGTTTTTGCATTAACATAAAAACGGTACACTTTTCGTATCGAGGTTTACTGTGAGTCTTCATCGATTATGAGGTATCAGAGAAAACGTAAATATTCTGAATTAAATATTACGTTACCTACTCTACAAATACTTGCGGAAGTGTTTTATTATGAAAATTAATAAAAATTAAAACACAACTATAACGATTATTATGGTAACACTATTGTTACAACTTGTCATCAATCACGATTGAATTAACTTAGTACCTACCCCCCAAGTGTCTCGGATTTATTTAGGTAATTTATCATTATTATTTCTACATATCATATTATACATTCGAAAAATGTAATACCACACTCAGCTAATAACAAAATAAAAATTCTGCGTAAAATTCACGAATTCACTCAACTATGCTCGTAAAATTCGCTCAACGGGGCTTTAGTAGCTTGCCCAGCCGTTAACTATATTCGAGTACCTACTTGTAAACAAAAATATAATATTATTTATCTGGAGAGACGGTAGTGTCCCTTCCAAGACGAGCCAAGCGAAGCGTAAGGGAACTAACTACCCACCTTTTCTTCGATTTATCTGAAAACACTAATTGTTACGAAACACGTAAAATTAAAAGCAATGGTAGATGAACAAGCAGAGCAAGTAGATGAACAAGCAGAGCAAGTAGCATATTATTAGATATTATAGAAGATATTAAATATTTGGAAGAAATAATGGCCATTTTCCTCGGTTTGAAAGTCTTGCTCGTAACTTTAACAACTGTGCAATGTTCGTGTCGACACTACGACGGTAATGAGTTATATTAATTGAAAGAGAGGCATTCAATACCCTCACTTAAATAAGTTAACTAGAACCAGTTGGCATTGGTGTGAACAATGTGAGCTTTGTTTTTTTTTTTGCATCATACGTAAACACCGAAGAAAATCAAGCCGACGCCGAGTCTAGTACAGTTAATCCAGATACTGAATGGTCATTTTGACAAAGTGTTCAAAGTTACTTTATAAAAGGTCGGTCAACTCGAAATTGACTCAAAATTACACTCGGCGCTTGGGAAATCGACGCATGTTTCCCCGAAGTATGGTGAAAATATTCATGCCAACCATATGGCTCTTTATATTAAAAAAGGGGATGCGACAAAGAATAATCGTCCTGAGTATCACGGCCGTTAGTAAAGGAATGGGCCTACTATTAAAAGAGAGTGTAAACAGGGTGCAGGCCATGAAACACCTAAGCAGGAAGATGGCTGCAGGATCCTATGTGATTCAAACTTCGGAATCACTCAAAGCAGCATTAAACTCTTAATGCCTCAACTCAACAAGAAGTGCTATAAGATTGGGAAGGAGACAAAACTTTATTTGGATTGGCTTTATCCGAGAAACTAAAAAACAACAAACAGGGATTGACTGCGAACCAATTGCAATAACATGATTAACTGCGAGCTAATCATCAGTCATATACTAGAGCCATGACTCCACAAAAAAATTGGAATTGGCTGCGAGTCAATTTGCGATAATATAACTAGCTGTGAGCCACTCATGAGTCATATTCTAAAGCTGTGACTCCACAAACAAATCAGGATTGACTGCGAGTCAATTACGATAACATAACTAGCTGCGAGCGAGCTACTCATGAGTCAAATCCTAAAGCTGTGACTCCACAAAAAAAATCGGGATTGACTGCGAGTCAATTGCGATAACATAACTAGCTGCGAGCTACTTATGGTTTGTTCGCGCCATAATTCCTTGTTCCATGGTCGTGGCGCTAGCAACCTCTTTTGGCTCGCAATGAATTGGACAGATGACACTTGAAAGGTAAAAACTTGCCGCCATTTTGAGGTGGTCTTTGCAAGTTCCGTTTTGACAGCTAATACGTATCACGAAAATTTCGCGTCGCCTCGCGCCCGTTTTTGCTTTTAAGTGCCTAGATTTAGCTTATTTTTACGGTTTTGTTGCGACGTTGAGCGATCTATTGTGTCGACCTAGCTTTAAGCATTCTTGTTGAAGTGCTATCCCTAACAAAAGAACCTTTTTGGAACCCGCCGACTTTGCTCGCAACGTGCTCGGCAGAAAAGTGTGTGATTAAGGATTTTGAACCTGACTAGTGACAAGCCGAGTGTACAGTGCTCCGCTAGCCCAACGTCCACAGCTGCAGGCCATAATTGGCTGCCTGCCTGCCGCTGCCAACGGACTGAGAAGTTCACCTTCCACACTAACCCACATCACACTTAACCTTCACAACACACCCCACATAATCACCACTATCACACCATCTCCGGCCTGCTACAAGGATTGAACGCTGCAAAGGAAGGTCAGTGTAACCCTACCAATAAGTTACGGAGAGACCAAATCTGACCGCGGAGAAAGGCCCTTAGGCCAGCGACCCTGGACTCAGGTTACAGCTGATGGGCCCCTGAATCTAGCAGTCCAGGTCTTGTTTCGTTGGCCAAGCCGTTGGCCTCAACATTTTGTAGCAGAGCGTGGTTAGATTGATTCCGCGGACAGATTTGGCATTACTGTGACTTAACTTGGCCGTTTCTAGGGTAAACTCATTTATTGTAAATTAATGGACCTTATAACTTGTTAATCTACTTGTTAATAAACTAGGATCTTACCAAGCCAATTTGTAATTTGCAGTGCCTAGTATGAGTCTAGTGGCTTAGTACGGGTAATTAAAAACTTAATTTTTCTTTTATTTTAATTTATGTTATTGATTGACTTAACATAAATTATTGATAGCTTAATTTGTATCTTTTAGAACTTTTAACCAACAAATACTTTGTTTGTTTACTAAAACCCCTCGTGGTTAGGTAACAGAGCAGTTTGTTTGATGTCTTTAAAATAAATAATTCTTGTTTTAAAGTTAATAATTCTTGTATTCTTAATAAATAGTATTTAAGTAGTAATTTGTTTGTGTTTAAAGTGGGTAATTCTTGTTTGATTATTAATTTGTTGGGTTGAAGTTGAAACATAACTTGTAACAAATAACTTTGTTTTTAACTGTTATTAAAAACTATTATTAAAATAACTGTTATTTTATGTTTTTCAACTGTTATTAAAATAACTGTTATTTTATGTTTTTTAACTGTTATTAAAATAACTGTTATTTAAGTTGTTAACTACTGTTATTTAAGTTGTTTTGTACCTACCTAAGATGGCAGCCCACAAAAAATTGAGCGTGCAAATTCAATCAGAGCTGCGTTGGGCTGCTACAGCCAACGCCTTGGTAGGCCGGGAGGACCGGGCATCCGCACTGCTCCAGCGGTGCGAGCAGGTGCGGACCAGGCAGGCAGTCGTCGAAGGGGCCTTCCGAGACCTCATGGCATTGGAGCTACCTCCGGAATCGCTGGAGTCCTCAGTGCGGGACTACGAACAGTTCTTTGAGCTGACAGACGGTCTAGTGGAGGAGGCCGCGAGGCTCAAGAAGGAGGCGAGAATGAGCTCTATTCTTGAGTCTCCCACCAGACCCACCACGCAGCCTGTGTTACAGGGCAAGTTGCCAACAATAAACTTGCCCCACTTTTCTGGCAACCTGAGCGAGTGGCTAGGCTTTCTCAGCCTCTTTGATAGCCTGGTGGACGCGAGAAGGGACCTGTCTCCCTGCCAGAAACTGGCCTATCTACTCTCTTCCCTGCAGGGAGAGGCTCTGGGTTTAGTTAGCCACCTAGACCTCTCCGAGGAGAGTTATACCACCGCGCGGGAACTACTGACTCGGCGGTATGCCAACGTGCGCCGGTTAGCAGACACACACGTGGCACAAATTCTAGCGCTGCCACGTGTCTATGGGGTGTCCCATTTAAGAGAATCACTCTTAAATCCACTGATTATAGCCTGCAACGCTCTTAAGCGTTTAGAGCTTCCCGTGGACCAGTGGTCCTTCCTTTTATTACACATTGTGTTGTCCCGCCTACCTCCCGAATTGAAACTGCGTTTTGAGCAAAGGTATGGTGGGGACGGGGCCAGCTACCTGCCCCCCTTTTCGGACCTTTTAAAGTTCCTTGAGGAAGAGTGCCGGCAGGCTGATAACTCCGGTATTGCTGGTCCTTCAAGGACCCCAGAGCGGCCTGCCCAGCTGAGGAAGGAAAAGGGTCACACTGGCGTCCCTGGTAAAAAGGCCTCCGACCGGAGACCAGTGCCCGTTTACACTGGACTTGCTGCCACTGAACCCGCCCCCTGTAACTATTGCAGGCGTCCAGGCCACCGGGTGCTTTCTTGCCCCCAGTTTCTCTCTAAGCGGATCAAGGATCGGAGGGGCATTGCAAGAGACCGCCACTGGTGCTATAGTTGTCTGGGAGCTCACATGCAACGGGACTGCCAACAGCAACGGCCATGCCCAATCTGTAGGGGTAACCACCTGGAGATTTTGTGCGCCAACAAGAATGGTGTTGGCCGCCAGGTGGAGAGTGAGGGCGCGCCCCGCACGGGCGGGGGCGCTCTTACCGATCGCTCCCCGGATTATTTGCGTCGGTCCCCTGATCAGGGCCATGAATCCCGACGCGTCCGGATTTCGACCCCCCCTATGGGGGCTTCACCCCACCGTGAGGGGGGCGCCAACCCCCCTCGACGTTCTGATGGGAGATTTGTGGCGGCCCCGTCTACGGTTCGACCTACCCGCTATTCACCTCCGCTTCATGAGTGGCCACGCCTCGAACGCCGCCCACCTCGAGCGGGTCGACAGCAGTACTACGACCTACCGACCTCAGCCCGTATGACTAGGCCCGTGCTGCCGCCACGAGATGACGCATGGGTTTACCCAAATGGAGGCCCGTCCCCCTCACCTTGGGAGGTCCCCCCTGAGTCTCAACATGAGATTCCCCGGTTAGAGGACGGGTTTGATGAGGACGACCACCAATAGATAGTTGCCGCCCTAGCCCCCACCACAGCAACTTCTCCTGAGACCTTGAATCTCCGGCAGTCTGTCTGTCAGACCATTCTTTTGCCGACTGTCTCAGTGAAGGTATTCAACCCGAAGGGTGAATTTTTAATCGTTCGCGCCCTTTTGGATTCGGGTTCACAGCGCTGTATTGCTTCTTCTCGTTTGGTGGGTGCGCTAGGGCTCCCTTGGAGTCCTCGAACAGGACGGGTGATAGGTATCGGGGGTATAGAGCCCTCGACTCCTACCGGGGAAGCGGAATTAATGTTTGGCCCCGTTACGGGCAATCTTAGGGTCTTGGTCAAGGTGTCAGTCCTTGACAATATCTTAGGTCCCCTACCGCAGGTCCGAATAACTGACGCTGCGGTGTCCTGTGCATCAGGCCTAAACCCAGCTGACCCCCACTGGACTGAACCCGGTCCTACGGACCTTTTGTTGGGTTCCGACGTGTTGGGCCTGGTCTTGTCAGGGGAAATTAGGGTTTTGCAGAAGGACGGCCTATGTGCCATGTCCACTATATTCGGTTCTAGCTTTTTTGGACCCGTGCTATGGTCTTCGGACCTACCGGTGCTGGACCAATTCCAAGCAGCCGGCTTGACGCTGTCGGACGTGGTCCAGCGCTTTTGGGAAGTTGAGGAGCCGCCGCATGCCGCGCGAGTTGACCCTCTTGACCTTGAATGTGAGTTGTTTTATCAAAACAACACAGGCCGCCGTGTTGATGGGCGATTTGTAACTCGCTTGCCCTTTCTCGCTTCTCGCCCCCCGCTTGGTCAATCGCGGGCCTTGGCGGAAAAGAGGCTCTTGTCTATGGAACGGCGCATGCGGCGCGACCCCACCTTCCGCTCCAAGTACGTTGAATTTATGCGCGAGTACGAGGGCCTGGGGCATATGTCACCATCCAATTTTGATTGGCGCGCACACGAGCACTACTTCTTACCCCACCATGCCGTCTTGAAGACCCCTGGGGGGAAGATTCGAGTGGTTTTTGACGGCTCCGCGGCCACATCCAACGGGGTGACATTGAACCAATGCTTGCACTCCGGTCCTAAGCTGATCAAGGATATCTCCGATATCCTCACGCATTTCCGCCGGCATCAAATTGTTTTCGTAGCTGACATCAAGATGATGTTTAGACAGTCGGTGGTACATCGCGATGATCGGAGATACCAAATGATTCTGTGGCGCGAAAATCCTAATGAGCCAATGCGTGTCTTTGAATTGAACACCACGACCTATGGACTCAAGTCAAGCCCCTATATTGCTATCAGGACCTTGTTAGAACTAGCTAACCGGGAGCGACTGAATTACCCTCGCGCATCAGCCACCTTGGAATCGTCAGTCTATATGGACGATATTTGCACGGGAGCCTCGAGCGTTGAGGAAGCTCTGATTCTTCGCGATGAATTAATTGCAATACTGAAGTCCGGAGGTTATGAGTTGGGCAAGTGGCTGTCCAACTCCCCTCACGTCTTGAAGGATCTTCCGGGAGAGGATCAGCAAGATCCTCATATTTTTGAAAATCCCGAAAATCCCAATTTGCTGACGGTCCTTGGAATACAGTACCAGCCCGTCCAAGACGTTTTCACCTACCGGGTCAAATTAGACCCACCTCCTAAGGTCTGGACTAAGCGTTCCGTATTGTCTACGGTTGCTCGCACTTTCGATCCCAATGGATGGATCACTCCCGTAATATTTTTGGCTAAATGTTTCCTCCAGAAGCTTTGGATTGCTGAACTCGGTTGGGACGAACCACTCCCTGGGAAGTTATTGAAGGAGTGGAACTCCCTTGTGTCTTCACTTCCTGAAGTTAACCGAATTTCCATGCCTCGACGCTTCCTACCAACAGGAAGGTGTCATGCCAGTCTCCACGGGTTTTGCGACGCCTCCGAACGAGGATACGCCGCCGTGGTATATTTGAGGACTGTCGATGTCGCCGGTGAGGTCGCGACGCATCTCGTCTTGGCAAAAAGCAAGGTGGCCCCTATTCGGTCACGGTTAACTATCCCGAAATTAGAATTGTCTGGCGCCGCCCTTCTGGTACGCCTCTTGAACCACGTCCGCTCCTCTTTGGCATCTGCGGTCGATCTGACCGACGTTTATGCTTGGACGGACAGTGAGATTGTCCTTTGCTGGCTACGAGCCGCGCCTCACAACTTAGAGGTCTTTGTTGCGAATCGGGTCTCCCAAATTCAGAGCTCTGCAGTACCGGTGATTTGGAGACACGTACCCGGAGAACTGAACCCGGCCGATTGCGCCTCCCGCGGCTGTGAGGCCTCTTCACTGGTCCACCATCACCTTTGGTGGGATCCAAGTTGGCTATCCCAATCCGAGACGACTTGGCCTCAAAATAGGTTTTCCGCTCCCGAAGTATTGCCGGGCTTAAGAGTCGGAGTGGTTGAGGATAAACAGATCCCCGACTTGAACTTTCTTTTGAACCGTTACAGTTCCCTTGATAAACTAATTGGTGTTACCGGTTGGATTCGACGTTTTATCCATAATGGGCGGAATTCGGAAAATAAAAATTTGAGTCCTGTGCTTTCCCCTCTTGAACGCCAAGACGCACGGAACTACTGGGTGCGTGTGGTTCAGGTGGAGCATTTTTCATCCGTGATTGACACTCTAAAGAGAGGTTTAGTTTTGAAGGGCCCCCTTGCTCGCCTAAGCCCCTTTTTGGACAATAACGGAATGCTACGCGTTGGAGGACGCCTCAAGAATTCCAATCTGCCCTATGGTGCTCGCCACCCTCTTTTTCTACCTAAGGACGGCACCTTTGTCAAATTGCTAGTGACACACTACCATCTTAAAAATGCCCACGCTGGTTGTAATGCACTCTCGGCTATTCTACAGCGCGAGTTTTGGATTCTGGCAGGGAGACGCACCATCCGGAACGTCATTTTCAAATGTATTCCGTGTTACCGCTTGAAGGCTAATACTTCACAGCCGATGATGGGTGATCTGCCCTCCGACCGCGTTCTAGCCACTCGACCCTTTGCTGGGGTTGGCACTGATTTTGCTGGCCCGTTTGCCATCAAGAGCTCTAACCTCCGCAACGCCAGATCGCTCAAGGCCTACCTCTGCGTTTTTGTATGTCTCGCTACCAAGGCGGTACATTTAGAACTTGTGAGTGCCTTAAGCACTGAAGCCTTTGTAGCCACGCTAGGTAGATTTGTCTCTCGTCGAGGATTGCCTGACCTGATTCGCACTGATTGCGGCACCAATTATAAGGGCACTGATAGATATTTAAAAGAAATTGTCGAATTCCTGTCTAGCAATAAGATTAGATTAAGTACAGCATTGTCCAAGATGGGGGTAACCTGGAAGTTTGACCCCCCAGCTTGCCCTCATTGGGGTGGAATATTCGAAGCCGTGGTTAAGGTGGCCAAGACTCATCTCCGGCGCGTTATAGGCGAAACTGTTTTAACCTTTGAAGAACTCGCCACCGTGTTTTGCAAAATTGAGGCTGTACTCAATTCTCGGCCACTCTGTCCCCTCTCATCTGACCCAAATGACCTGGAGGTCTTAACTCCCGGTCATTTTCTGATTGGTCAGCCCCTTAACGCTCTACCCGAATACCCCTTCAGGGACGTGAAGGTCTCACGTTTGTCCCGGTTTGAGCTGCTGCAACAGATGACTCAGAGTTTTTGGCACCGTTGGTCACTAGAGTATTTGCATCTTTTGCAGCAGCGGGTTAAGTGGGCTGACAAATCTGATCCACCCAAAGTTGGTGACCTAGTGCTGATTAAGGAACCTAATTTGTTGCCTTTATACTGGCGCCGTGGGCGCATTCTTAAGCTGATCTACGGGTCGGATGGGGTTCCCAGGGTTGCCGAGGTAATGGTCGGAGACTCTGTCTTGCAGCGAGCCGTTTGCTCCTTATCACGCTTACCCATTTACTAGTAAGTGGACGTAAATCCTTACGCCCACGGGCGGGGGGATTGTTCGCGCCATAATTCCTTGTTCCATGGTCGTGGCGCTAGCAACCTCTTTTGGCTCGCAATGAATTGGACAGATGACACTTGAAAGGTAAAAACTTGCCGCCATTTTGAGGTGGTCTTTGCAAGTTCCGTTTTGACAGCTAATACGTATCACGAAAATTTCGCGTCGCCTCGCGCCCGTTTTTGCTTTTAAGTGCCTAGATTTAGCTTATTTTTACGGTTTTGTTGCGACGTTGAGCGATCTATTGTGTCGACCTAGCTTTAAGCATTCTTGTTGAAGTGCTATCCCTAACAAAAGAACCTTTTTGGAACCCGCCGACTTTGCTCGCAACGTGCTCGGCAGAAAAGTGTGTGATTAAGGATTTTGAACCTGACTAGTGACAAGCCGAGTGTACAGTGCTCCGCTAGCCCAACGTCCACAGCTGCAGGCCATAACTGGCTGCCTGCCTGCCGCTGCCAACGGACTGAGAAGTTCACCTTCCACACTAACCCACATCACACTTAACCTTCACAACACACCCCACATAATCACCACTATCACACCATCTCCGGCCTGCTACAAGGATTGAACGCTGCAAAGGAAGGTCAGTGTAACCCTACCAATAAGTTACGGAGAGACCAAATCTGACCGCGGAGAAAGGCCCTTAGGCCAGCGACCCTGGACTCAGGTTACAGCTGATGGGCCCCTGAATCTAGCAGTCCAGGTCTTGTTTCGTTGGCCAAGCCGTTGGCCTCAACATGGTTCATATCCTAAAGATGTGACTTCCTAACTGCGAGCTACTCATGAGTCAAATCCTACAGCTATGACTCCTCAAACAAATCGGGATTGACTGCGAGTCAATTGCGATAACATAAATAGCTGCGAGCTACTTATGGTTCATATCCCAAAGATGTGACTTCTTAGCTGCGAGCTACTCATGAGTCAAATCCTAAAGCTGTAACACCACAATAAAAAGGGATTAACTGCGAATCAATTGCGATAACATAACTTGCTGCGAGCTATTCATAAATCACATACTAAAGCTGTGATTCCTTAAACAAATCGGTATTGACTGCGAGTCGATTGCGATTACATAACTAGCTGCGAGCTACTCATGAGCCATATCCTAAAGCAGCTAAAGCTGTGACTCCACAAAAGGAAATCGGTAATTGTGATAACCTTACTAGCTGCGAGCTAGTTATGAGCCATATCCTTATGACAATTGTGTAGAAAATGTGAAATCGTGAATATATATGTACATTAGCTACAAATTATTGTCTGCGAGACAGTATACGTTATGTTCTTACCTAACTATATACGGGTACTCGACCAGCCCGCAACCAGGAAAACTGGCGAGCGCCTCGTCGGTACTCGTCATGAACTGGGGGGGGGGGGGGGGGGGCGCGTAACACTGTGGCGCAGGATAAAAGCTTACCAACTTAATATGTGGGTTGTTATTAATAATAATTTACTACAAATAGGAGCTATTAGTTCCGAGTTTTATCTTCTTGATGCCTAAACCTAATGTTAGGCTGTTCGTCTTATCAGTGACTCCAGGTGTTTTAATCAAGGTCATAAAAGAAGTTATAACCTATTTGAGATACCTAGGCTTTAAGTCCGTTTTTGCTTGAATAACAATACTAAATTTAAAAAATCCGTGCCTTGGCAACAAGATCCGGACGCTTTATCTGTCGATGCATTTACGCTATGTGGGGCTTTTATATTTTTCTATGATTTTTGTTTAATTTTAAAGTGTCTGAGGAAAATCATTGATAACGAGGCAAACGGAATCCTAGTTTTTTCAAATTGGTTACCACAAGCGTGGTACTCTCTCCTACAAAACTTGGTAGTTTCGGATACTACTTAATGTTAATCCTCATTAATACTTATTGCAATCTCATTTCACCATTCCTTGCACAAGTAACTTACCCTGGGTGTCGCGAGACTCTCCGGACTCTCTCTCTCTCTCTCTCTCTCCCTTAAAACAAGGCGCCGACCCAGACTCAGCGTCACTAATGTTAACATCATTCTCTGACAGTATTTTAAAACAATATAATACCACACTCAAGTTTCGGTGGCAGTTGTGTAAATTAAATAATAAAAATGTATTTAAACCGTCAAAGACCAGCATTAGGTATCTTCTCTTACAGCGTTTGTTACGGAGTTTGAACCCTTATCGAATTGCAATATAATTTATGCTAAGAAACAGCATTGTTTCTGGAGCGAGCGTAAAACGTCTCCTCAAAGGTGTCTATAAGTTAAGATCAACCAAACCCTATTACTCCCGTACTTGGGTCCCTCAACTTGTTTTAAACTAGTGGTTCGCCCCGAACTGAGACCTCGCGGTAACGGTATCCCATGATTATTCATTCAATCGATACATGATAACCAAAACTGACATTATTATTATGCCCGTTTTCACCAAACATACCTAAATCATCCCCTAAGTAGGAGTCTCTTAACGTAGGTAGCTCCTAAATACAATCCTAAGTCCTAACATCCGTCCCAATATCCTTTTAGGTGTCCCGTACAGGATCGTGATAAATAAGTTGACAGAAAACATCAATCACCTAACTTATAGGTAGCCCGTAAAGGTTAGGGAACGTTAGTGAAAACATTGAATTATTTATCAAACATTGAATTTAACTCGTAGTTCCATGGGAATAGTTACTGACTGCGCCATCTATTAGCATTATTGTGAAGCTATGTTGATGCTATATGAATTACTGACGCCCATTAAAAATTAAATAATCTCGTTTCTTTATAATATTCATATAATTTTAGTATTTGTTGTTCAAGTACAGGATATAAGTGACCTAAAAACATAAAATCAGTTTGAAAATCCATAGCGGATTTTTCTAGAGAGCGTCTTCAAGCGAGCGTATAAAATCGCCACTTTGAAAGCCCCCCATTTCGTCAATTTTAAGGGAAAAATTAAAAAAAAATTATTTTTGTACTCAGTTCAAAATTATCTTTAAAATGATACGTAACAATTTTATGTAACGCGATATTTTTTTTTTTACTTCGCATTCGCTTCTATGAGAGCCCCCCTGAAATAAAGATTTTTATAACTTTTTAAGCCATTTTCGGCTGGAGGCCATCGGTTTACATATTATATCTAAATTTGAAGTAATTACGTTCAGTAATTCAAAAGTTATAAGGCTCTGACAGACGGACGGACGGACGGACGGACGGACGGACAAGTGCAAATCGCCCTAGTTAACTCAAAGACCTTCGCTTCGCTCGGTCGACTATATTAAAAATTGGTTCCCTTATAGTCACTCATCTTTAGAAAAAATCACTAAGAAACTTTTCAGTATACTAGCAATTTGCACTGCTCCTAGACTACAAACTCTTCCATCAATTAAATTGGAAAGCAATATTACTTTCGAAATCGGGGTTTAAATTAGGATAACGGTAAATTAAAAAAAAAAATTAAAACATACGCTGCGGCAGATACCAAGCCTATTCTCTCTCTCTCTTCCTACCTTACTTTCAAGAAAATCTGAGCATCTGCCCTGCTACACCCCTCCACACACTATATTTCCAGAACTAAAAATATAAGATCTGAGGGGACAAATAACCTGCTATTTACCTACAAGAAGCCTTACAAAAAGGCCGAACTTCAATCGATCAGCAGGTGGATCAAGTAAACGGTATCAGGGAGCAGCGTTGACACAAGCGCACAGCGCCTCACGCTCAGGCGAGCGTTGAGGAAATTAGAAAAACGGCAGGCTGGACTAACACATCGAACTCATTCTTTCGCTGCTTAGATGTTAGATCCATGGCGGATGAGGGAGATTATGCCAGACCCTGCCAAGACAGGTCTTAATAATAATTGCGTTAACACATCTAATAGTGAATCAATTTATGAATTATACCTAATCATAAAAATAAATATATTCTAATTTATAGTATTAAATAATATTATAATAATAATATCATAAAAAAATTTTAATATTGTTAAAGTGTATGCAAGCAAATTAATTAGTATTTCCATAAGAAAGTGATTAAAAATACACGATTTACAAAATCTGTATTGCGTACATGTTTATCAAAACTTTTTACTCTAAACAACTACCTTTGTAATAATTATATTGAAGGATGAAGCAAAGAAATATAATAAGTGATCAAACGAACTTACCTGAAGTGAAGTTCGATCATTATTATATGAGTTGCTTCATCCGAAGATATAATTACCCACCCTCCCTGACTGCCCAAATAAAAAAGTTTTGAACCGTATACATCTCTAAAAATAATGAGCAAACTTAAGACGGTGCTGCCAAGGTGATTTATTTTTAGGGTAGGGTATAACTGTAAAATACGCGGACTTATCTCTGGCGACGGGAGTGACTACCTTTGTAATAATTATATCTTCGGATGAAGCAACTCATATAATAATGATCGAACTTCACTTCAGGTAAGTTCGTTTGATCACTTATTCTATTCTATTCTATTCTACTACCCGTGCGAAGCCGGGGCGGGTCGCTAGTACTACATATAAGCGTTTAAGCAATGATGGCTGAGGCTCTGGCTGTAGAACATTGCTTAGAGTGATAATTTTGCCTTTGCGTAATTTCTCATGTTCCTTTCAATTGTACTCGTTAAGTACAAGCCATCGCCGACTAACTCTGGGCCCGGATCTCTTCTCAGAATGAGAAGTGTCTGGGCTAGTCAAGCTTGCCAAATCCGGATTGGTTGACTTCACAAACCTTTGAGAGCTTCGTGGAGAACTCTCAGCTTCAGATCTATAGATCGTACTCTGGCTCTGCTCAAGACTCAAGACAGAGTTAAAATGAGACACAAATATGTCCTGACATAAATCTGTCTCGTTTTAACTCAGTCTTGAGTCTGAGCTGAGTGAGAGTGCCATTTTAGATCTCACCCTTAGGCGACGTTTTCGCATAGGCGTGGCGTTGCGCTTCTCGCGGCGCGTCGAGTCGCGTGAGCGGTCGCGCGATATGGCCAAGGTATGAGGGCGAGCGAGAGCGAGCGAGCGACGCGCCGCGCGACGCGCAACGCCACGCCTATGCGAAAACGTGGCCTTAGGCATGCAGATTTCCCCGCGATGATTTCCTTCACAGTTAAAGCGAATGATATATTTTAATTACTTAAAACAAAACAGCGGTTACGACTTCTAATATTTCCTTAAGTGTAAGTTAACACGTTAATAAAAATAAAAATAGTAAAAAAGCAATGTGGCATCTCTAGTTGGCTCTCTAATGAGCTCCATTGCAATATGCGGTCTTGGAAATTAGATCAACAACCTTAACGTGTTGCTACTAGATGTCGCTAACAGTTGCTTAAACTGAAAAAGTAGATGCATATCACTAATTTCGATGCTGACGTGTAGTTCGACCGTAGCCATAGTGTAAGAGGCTGACACACTCGGGCGCGATTCCCAAGAGATGTGGGTTCGAATCTCGCTGGCTTCGGAATTTTTGATATGTGTTTATAAAATTATTCTGACATTACCTTAAGTGTAGGTTAACACTTTAATAAAAATAAAAAAAGATAGATGAGCTACATTTTGTAACTTTTGTTTTGAAAACAGCAACTGCTGAGCTTCTTGCCGGCTCTTCTAAACAGAACCAGCTTTCCGAACCGGTGGTAGATTATTGACTTGTCAAAAGAGCCACAAGTTACATGATTTTGAATTTTAATTTGAATAATTTGTTAATAAAGAACAACTTTTTGGCATTAAATATTTTCATTTAATTTCATTTATTCGTTGCATAAACTGTGTTATATTAAGACCTTTAAATTTTAAAGGTCTTAAAATATAATTGGCTCCTACAGTTTGCCAATGTCTGGCGCGCACCATACTTTAACATATATTGGTATACTACCAAAAGGGGTTGTTTCAAATATATATGGAGCCTGGACCAGGTCTTTGTACAGTCCTTCAAAATGTTTGGGGTCATGAAATAGTGATTATTTTATCTTTATTTCTCATTAAAAGGTCCTTTTTACGAGGTACATTACGAAATTATTTTGCAAAATTAAAGCGCAACAACATGGCGTTCTTTTTGACAGTGACACGTACTTACACGAATCAGGATGACATTTGACATAAAAATAACCACAATTAACAGCAATTGACATTTAACATACCAGCAATTGACGTTTGACAATTGAAATGACATTAAGATGACGTAACGTCATTACAAACATAGACAACAAAAGCAGATGGATGCACTCCGGGAGTTGCCATTCTACAGATGTACCCAATTATCAATTTTAAATTTGTACCTTTTATTCACTGTAATACTACAAAAAAACATATTTTATTTCAATTTCTATGATTTAATACTATTTTTTGGTACAGCGTACACGGTACAAGTACCTGGCCCAAGATGAAACAACCCCTTAATGAATTTATATTTTAATGCCAATTTGAATAGTGACACTATTCAAATAGTGAATAGGCCTTTTCTAGACCAGCGCGCTCCAACCTAGACCTCACCAGTGTTTCCCATCATTGATTGTCGTCAAGCACAAGCCTACTTTGGAATAAAAAAAATTCACCGTCAACGAGTAATAGTAATCAAGATAGAAAACACGTTTTGAGAGTATTTATATTAAAAATCGTTCAAAACTTAATTTTTCGGTAAAATTACTCGGTGATGGTAAAATTGGCACTTATGCGGGTTGTTACGTTCCCTCAAATATGGTTGAGCGAAGCAATGGCTGGGTCATGCGTCATGCTCGTGAACGGGTTCCACCAGCGGGAATGAGGCTACTTTCTGTCTGCCCGTCTTAACATGTGTTATTATAATTAGAAATAATTACGTATGCTCAGCAGTGGACGTCCGCAGGCTGAGATGATGATGATGATGATGATGACGTATGCTTTTGTGGAACTTCCCCTCATTGTGGAAACTCTGCATACATAGAATAATACCTATCTATTAAGTATATTGTAAAAGTATTTTGAAAAGAGCAACTGCCGAGTTTCTTGCTGGTTCTTCTCGGCAGGAACGGCATTCCAAACCAGTGGTAGACTCATTGACGATTCAAAAGTACTTGTAAAAGTTTATTTGAATAAAAAACATTTCTATTCTATTCTATTCTATTTTATTCTATTCTATTCTATGACGTTTTACGTAGGTAGGTCCACATTGATATATGAATAATTTTGCCCACAGCATGCAGTACGTCCTGGTTTGGGGCCAATACAAATGGGAGTTATCTTCAGAAACTTGATGCACAGGCTCGGCCACACGCAGTATTACGTCCAGGCAGGCGACTGGGGAGCCGTGACCGCTAATGCACTAGCCACGATGTTCCCGGAAGACGTATTGGGTTACCATACGAACTTCATGTTTGTTTTGGTACGTATACAATTTATAATTATTATTAATGTCTATTGAGATTTGAGGCCCACCCGACTGCAATATACTTGTACAAACTAAAATTATTTTCTATTTGTAGTGGTGTTTGAAGTCGGTTTCTTTTTTTAATTTATTTTTTACTTATGAGAATCTTTGTACTTATATTATTACTTTGTAACACAGAACAGTTGCAGACAACTCAAATCCCTCGCTGGAGTCATGGCTGCCGTCCTAGGGGATGTTGAAGGCAACCCTTCGGCGACTGTTATAGAGGAGTCTGGATATTTCCATATGCAAGCTACAAAACCTGACACTATCGGTAGGCTGCTATTTTGCTCGATCTATATAATATGCACGGTGGTCGCGCCGAAGCGCTTTTTATAGATTTAAAATTGTTAGGTTTGCTCAAATTTCGACCTTCCTGCCTTCTAATTACCTCTCCTTATCTAATATGTCCCTGACCTGCAACGTTAGAAGAAATGCACGCAGCTAATGCAACTTCAAGTGTCATTGGTTGATTGACATTCGACATTGATTCGTCCTCGATCCGCCGCGCTACTGTGGTACCTACTTGCAAGAACATTGAAAGTGCATCGAAACCCATTGTGAAGCCAAATAATTGCCTACAACTTAGTGATAACTAGTGGTTCGCCCCGAACTGAGACCTCGCGGTAACGGTATCCCATGATTATTCATTCAATCGATACATGACGACCAAAACTGACATTATTATTATGCCCGTTTTCACCAAACATACCTAAATCATCCCCTATGTAGAAGTCTCTTTACGTAGGTAGCTCCAAAACACAATCCTAAGTCCTAACATCCGTCCCAATGTCCTTTTAGGTGTCCCGTACAGGATCGTGATAAAGAAGTTGACAGTAATCATCACCTAACTTATCATAGGTAGCCCGTAAAGGTTAGGGAACGTCAGTGTAAACATTGAATTATTATGTAGGTACTAACGAGTGAAAACGGGTTTAGGGGCATCTGTACAAATCGTCATCTATCGACGCGAATAGAAAATATACAAAATGCAGCAATTATTAGTTTATTAAAGTTTGATATTTAACTAAAGAATAATTTTAATTGAATAATATGTTATTATAATAAGTACCTAAATAATAATGCTCGACGCAAAACTGTTTTTGGGATAGATCGTAGTCGTAGCTCCTAGTTCCATGGAATAGTTAATGACTGCGCCATCTATTAGCATTATTGTGAAGCTATGTGAAAATTACTGATGCTCATTAAAAATTAAATAATCTCGTTTCTCTATAATATTCATATAATTTTAGTATTTGTTGTTCAAGTACAGGATACAAGTGAAGTAAAAAAATAAGTAGGTACAGCTTGAAAATATATGGCCAATTTTCCCAGAGAGCGTCTTCAAGTGAGCGTATTAAATCGCCACTTTGAAAGCCCCCCATTTCGTCAATTTTAGGAAAAAAATTAAAAAAAAAAATACGTTTGTACTGTGTTCCAAATTGTCTTTAAAATGATACACAGAAACCCTATGAATCGCAAAAAAATAAATTTTACTTCGCATTCGCTTCTATGAGAGCCCCCTTGAAATAAAGATTTTTATAACTTTTTAAGCCATTTTCGGCTGGAGGCCATCGGTTTACATATTATATCTAAATTTGAAGTAATTACGTTCAGTAATTCAAAAGTTATAAGGCTCTGACAGACGGACGGACGGACGTACGGACGGACGGACAAGTGAACATCGCTCTAGTAAACTCAGAGACCTCGCTTCGCTCGGTCAATAAACTATCTAAAAGTGGACCGTGAGGAGATTGTTCTCCAGCACGGAGAAACGCTGTTTGTGTCTGTTCTCTCGTGTGGCCGTTTTTCCAAGACACGCGTGCACGTGCAGCTATGAAAACGTCTAGAAGAATCCAGAGCCCAGGCGAGGTCAGTACCCAATTTCCTTTCCGTTTACCCAAAATCCCAATCCAACTACCTGTCGGTTTGAGCAAACACCCCATAAAAATAAACGAATACAGTCCATCCAAACCGCTTAGAACTTTCGTACAACCCGCGCCGCCACACGGTGACTTGTATATCGTCTTACAAAAGCAAACCAGTTAATGTACAGTTACACAATGCCTATTATCCATTAGCCGAACAATAAAAAAAATTAAGAACATTTGAACGAGTAATATTTAAAAAAAATAAACACAATTAAAATAGCATTGCTTGTGGCGCAATCACTTTGTTGCATCGTCCTTGTCTGTATTTCAAGGCCCTTTTTCTCAGAAATGGCTTGTTTACTATATTGAAATTTATATACTGATTACAATTAATGTCAATGGTTCCTTTATAGACCAGTGCAGATACCTTTGAAAATAATGAAAAATTAAAATAAATTATAGTAGGATGAAATCCATTGGAAAAGGGAGAGAATGTAACAAAAATGAAAGGAAAAATAAATTACGGGCGATCTGAGGTCGGGAAGTGGGGGGGAGGGGGGGTTTAAGGGTAAAAAACGGTTTATCTCAATTTCTGGAAAAACTACAAGTCCTATGGAAAAAAGTTAAATGGCAAAGTTGTAGGTAATAAAAAGATCTACAACTTTTGTATTTAGACTTTTTTCACATAACCTCAAAATGTATGTGAAAAATTCAAATAACCAAGTTTTTGGTTTTTTATTTTTATCTTTTACAAAAAAAAAAATATTTTTTCACGAAATTTGGTGAAAACTTACCTTTTTATGTCCCAAACACACTGTAATTTTTCTGATTTAAAATATTTATTTTTTCACCTTCTTTTTTGACTTAATATTGAAAAAGCACCTAATTTTCAATCGAAAATTCTCCCGTCAAAATATCTGCTTTTTTAAAAAAGTCGGTGAGCTTTTTGTTCGTTAAAATCTCTACTTTCTGATGGTGTAAAAAAAATATACATTACTATGGTAAATGCTCTCAGAAAATGCAGAAACGAAATACGAAATAACAGGTAGTAAGGCCCAGACCCTCCTCCTCCATTTTAGTATTTGTTGTTCAAGTACAGGATACAAGTGAAGTAAAAAAATAAGTAGGTACAGCTTGAAAATATATGGCCAATTTTCCCAGAGAGCGTCTTCAAGTGAGCGTATTAAATCGCCACTTTGAAAGCCCCCCATTTCGTCAATTTTAGGAAAAAAATTAAAAAAAAAATACGTTTGTACTCTGTTCCAAATTGTCTTTAAAATGATACACAGAAACCCTATGAATCGCAAAAAAATAAATTTTACTTCGCATTCGCTTCTATGAGAGCCCCCTTGAAATAAAGATTTTTATAACTTTTTAAGCCATTTTCGGCTGGAGGCCATCGGTTTACATATTATATCTAAATTTGAAGTAATTACGTTCAGTAATTCAAAAGTTATAAGGCTCTGACAGACGGACGGACGGACGTACGGACGGACGGACGGACAAGTGCAAATCGCTCTAGTAAACTCAGAGACCTCGCTTCGCTCGGTCAATAAACTATCTAAAAGTGGACCGTGAGGAGATTGTTCTCCAGCACGGAGAAACGCTGTTTGTGTCTGTTCTCTCGTGTGGCCGTTTTTCCAAGACACGCGTGCACGTGCAGCTATGAAAACGTCTAGAAGAATCCAGAGCCCAGGCGAGGTCAGTACCCAATTTCCTTTCCGTTTACCCAAAATCCCAATCCAACTACCTGTCGGTTTGAGCAAACACCCCATAAAAATAAACGAATACAGTCCATCCAAACCGCTTAGAACTTTCGTACAACCCGCGCCGCCACACGGTGACTTGTATATCGTCTTACAAAAGCAAACCAGTTAATGTACAGTTACACAATGCCTATTATCCATTAGCCGAACAATAAAAAAAATTAAGAACATTTGAACGAGTAATATTAAAAAAAAATAAACACAATTAAAATAGCATTGCTTGTGGCGCAATCACTTTGTTGCATCGTCCTTGTCTGTATTTCAAGGCCCTTTTTCTCAGAAATGGCTTGTTTACTATATTGAAATTTATATACTGATTACAATTAATGTCAATGGTTCCTTTATAGACCAGTGCAGATACCTTTGAAAATAATGAAAAATTAAAATAAATTATAGTAGGATGAAATCCATTGGAAAAGGGAGAGAATGTAACAAAAATGAAAGGAAAAATAAATTACGGGCGATCTGAGGTCGGGAAGTGGGGTGAGGGGGGGTTTAAGGGTAAAAAACGGTTTATCTCGATTTCCGGAAAAACTACAAGTCCTATGGAAAAAAGTTAAATGTCAAAGTTGTAGGTAATAAAAAGATCTACAACTTTTGTATTTAGACTTTTTTCACATAACCTCAAAATGTATGTGAAAAATTCAAATAACCAAGTTTTTGGTTTTTTATTTTTATCTTTTACAAAAAAAAATATTTTTTCACGAAATTTGGTGAAAACTTACCTTTTTATGTCCCAAACACACTGTAATTTTTCTGATTTAAAATATTGATTTTTTCACCTTTTTTTTTGACTTAATATTGAAAAAGCACCTAATTTTCAATCGAAAATTCTCCCGTCAAAATATCTGCTTTTTTAAAAAAGTCGGTGAGCTTTATGTTCGTTAAAATCTCTACTTTCTGATGGTGTAAAAAAAAATGTACATTACTATGGTAAATGCTCTCAGAAAATGCAGAAACGAAATACGAAATAACAGGTAGGTAGTAAGGCCCAGACCTTCCTAGCCCCTTCCCCACTTCTCTATGAAATACCTTTTGATGGGCTTAAATTTTCCGTAGATCACTCAGGTATATAAGTTATCTTAAAATAGCAATAAATAGCCATCTACGCATGTAATTTAAAAGGTATTTCATTCTCTTCCTTTTCCAATGGGTTTCATCCTACTATATTTTTTTTTGTTTTCAAAAATTATCTACCCTGGACTATTATGCTGTGCATGGAACTAGGAATTAAGACTAGACGCTGTGAAAATTTCAAGACAAAAATGTCAATGGTCCCTTAATGCTGTACCTAACAAGTGTAAATTAAAAAAAATATTTTTAAATGCAAGCTTTTTGTAGCTACATCATTAGACTCTGGATATCATCTAGGATCAGAGTACTTGTTATGACGAATCAAACGAGCCCAAACTCGATGGGGTTACGTCGTTTTATTACAGAGATCCGATAGCCATCAGATCAGCTCCATGTCACAATAATATTGCAGTGTCATCCGATTTACACATAAATGCAAAATTTCAGCTCGATCAGAAACCGGGAAGTGTGTCTATCATCTTGCAAGATTTGACCCAAACAAACAAACTGGTCAAGCTAAATAAAAGCTTGTAAATAAAAAATAAAAAATTTCTAGTTTAACTCAATATAAACTTACCGTTTTTCAAAGCGTATTTCCATACATTTCCAGTGACGTATTTTGTTTAAATCCATGCGTTTCAACTTAAATCATTATTTTGTAAAATAAATACGTTTGGTGTGATTGTGGGAGATGGGGTTATATATGCTGCCAGCGTTCTGCAGGTAGCGGTGTGTTCCCTATCGAAGTTGTGGTAAATTAACAAAGAACCTACACGGAACAATTGAAACGTCTAGTTGACTTTACATTTATAAGTTACAAGAGACCAACGAGTGGACCAATGCAAGCAGCGGTTAAGGGACTGCCAGTAGGTACATAACGTTTCCACAATAGCCATAGACGAATTATATGTATTTACTAATAGACAATAGCCCAACAGATGAAACCTCTGGTGTCAGCATCCGCTACATCACACCACCCCAAATCTTTATCTCCATAAAAATTTACAAAAAAAAAACGAGTGCGCTTTCGACTGAAGTAAAACTTACGAAACGCAACTGGCTATGAGAGAACGAGAGAAAGAACATGTGTGCTCGCACCTCTCTCTTGTCCCTACAGTAATATACGAAATGTAACTCTCTCTCTTTTTATCTTCACTAAATTATATCGCCCTCTCAACTTCCGTTCGCCTCGCCTGATCACACTTTTCGTAACGCATTCACCAGCTTACTGCCCAAGTCAAGCGTGCGTAAAGAAGTTTTACTTCAAAAACCTTAAATTTAAGTACACATTAATAAATATATTATTTCACAACCAGATCTGCTTCAGCTAACAAATTCTAATCCAAACTCAACACTACTTCTTCTTCTTCTTTATCAACCTATAGACGTCCACTGCTGGACAAAGGTCTCCTGCATGGACTTCCACAGGCTTCGGTCTTGCGCCGCTTGAATCCAGCGGCTCCCTGCGACTCGTTTGATGTCGTCGGTCCACCTGGTTGGGGTCTGCCAACACTGCGTTTCCCGGTGCGGGGTCGCCACTCCAACACCTTGGGACCCCAACTACCATCAGTTCTTCGAACTATGTGCCCCGCCCATTTCCACTTCAGTTTCGCGACACGCTGAGCTATGTCGGTGACTTTGGTTCTCCTGCGAATCTCCTCATTTCTGATTTGATCTCGCAGAGATATACCGAGCATTGCTCTCTCCATCGCTCGCTGGGTGACCCTGAGCCTACTCAACACTACACTCAACTCAACACTACATCACATGCTTATGTGATGTAGTGTTGAGTTTGGATTAGAATTTGGCCTGAACCTTGGCCTGAGACGCGTTTGACCGTTTATTTGTTTCACAGGTCTCATGCTCACAGAGTCGCCCGTCAGTCTACTCACATACATCTTGCTGAGGTTCTCTAGTTCGACGCGGGCCGGCAACACGGCCCTGGCGGACGGCGGCCTGTACGACTCCTTCTCCCGGGAGCAGCTCCTCGACAACCTGATGGTGTACTGGAGCACCAACTGCATCACCAGCGCCGTGAGGATCTACGCCGAGGCGCTGATCGCCAAGAACCGAGAGATCGAAATAGACGAGTGAGATATAGCGAAGCAATGGCTGGGTCATGCGTCATGCTCGTGAACGGGTGCCACCAGCGGCAATGGGGCTGCTTTCTGTCTGCCCGTCTTGACATGTGTTGAATTATAATTAGAAATAATTACGTATGCTTTTGTGGACCTTTCCCTCATTGTGGAAACTCTGCATACATAGAATATCTGTTAAGTATATTGTAAAAGTATTTTGAAAAGAGCAACTGCCGAGTTTCTTGCTGGTTCTTCTCGGCAGGAACGGCATTCCGAACCAGTGGTAGACTCATTGACGATTCAAAAGTACTTGTAAAAGTTTATTTGAATAAAAAACATTTCTATTCTATTCTATTCTATTCTATTCTATTTGGTTAATTCTTTGATGCTTTGCAACCCACAAGAAGATTCTTCGTCTTCTTTATCAACCGACTGGCTTTTTCCTTGCTTAGCTCCCGGCATCAATTAAAAGTAATCCGAAATGCTGGTTCCTATACAAATTTTTTTATTTTTTCGATTTTTCAGCTGGTCTTCCCCCATTTTTATATTTAGTATTCAGGGGAACAACAAACAAACGAACAAAGAACAAAACAAACCATTTTGAAGTTTTAGCCAAACTAACGAAGAGAAATTGATTTTTATATTATACATATAAATAGATAGACAGAAAATAACATCTAAAATAGATAGATAGACAAACGTCGTGCGGGGTCACCTCTACAGCACCATCGGACCCTAAGGATCTTCAGTTCTTCGAAATATTTTGGTTTTCTTTTTCTCCTCTCCCCTCCAAATAAGCGGAATGTTTGAAGAGTGGGAACGACAATAGCGCAAGAGGTGGCAATCGAACCGTCGAATTTCCAGTTTTCAGTCCGTACCTTTAACCGTTGGGCTAATGAAGTTTGTATATAACTACTAGGTAGGTATACTGATAAAGTTTGGAATGCCCTTCCGGTTTCCGTTTATCCAACTAACTATAACTTCATCATCAGCAACCCATCAACGGCTCAGTACTGAGTGCAGGTCTCCTCTCAGAGAAGGGTTATAGGCCATATCTAGTCCACCACGCTGGCCCCATGCGAATTGGTAGACTACTCTATAACTTGGGTGCCTTAAAATAGAAGAGCGCAAGAATGAATATGCATCTTCTAGGCAAGCGCGATCCATATTAGGCTGGAACTTTGCTTACCATCAGGTAAAATTGCAGTCAAGCACTAGTCTATTTATTAAGAAAAATTTGACCCGCACGCGAAGAAGATTGCAGTAGGATAATTCTCTGTTCTTTTCCCAGGTATCCTATAACAGCAAAGACCTGGGTTCTGTATCCAAAGCACTAGATTTTCAAGCAATCGATAGATAGTCTGAAATTCTCCAACGTCGTCGGGGTCACAAATCTAGATGACGGCGGACACTTCCTCGCATTACAGCTGCCCGGGCCCTTCTCAGCAAATTTGTTCATGGCGGTGCAGACGTTCATGGAAAACGACTACATTAAAAGCGAATTGTAGTTACGATATCATCGTCGTACTAAAATAATTGTAATACGAAGTTCAATTATATTAAGTTCTTTAAGAGGATGAATATAATAACGCAGTTTCATTTAACTCCTTAATCCCACAAAATCTTGTTGCTAATTCGGACTTAGGTTAAATAGGTAAAAATATCAGTGGATGTATGGATAATAATAGTTCAATACTTTGAGATACAGATATGTAGTCAATTTGTGTTAGTGTGATACTGATAGTAGTTAGAACTGAGTATGAGAGTACATGATAGGGACTTCAAAGGTCAATGCACTTGAGTGCACTATGCTGCGTTTTAAATACAACCATTTGAGCACCATCTATGAAAAAGTAATCGAACTAATACGTTGCAATGCTGCCACGATGTTCCTGGCGACGCGACGTCACAAGCTGGTAAAGATACCTACCACTTTGTACCACAGATTAGAGGATACTACGTACGATACGTACGTACGATAACAGATGTCGCGTTTGCTTATCAGCTTCTGTTGCGGTGGTAATTTTGTAAAGTTGATTGCATTAATGAAGCATTAATGTAAACATGTACCTAGTCGTAATTCCATAGTTTTACACTGACTGATCGCAATGACCTCTGTAGGTGCTCTCTCGTTATTAGAATATAATAGAATAGAAATGATTTTATTCAAATAAACTTTTTTACAAGTGCTTTTGAATCGTCGATGAGTCTACCACTGGTTCGGAATGCACTTCCTGCCGAGAGGAACCAGCAAGAAACTCGGCGGTTGCTCTTTACAAAACAAATTTACAATATAACAGATACTTTGCTCTGTATGCAGTGTCTTCACAATGAGGGGAAGATCCACAAAAGCATACCTAATTATAATTCAACACATCTTAAGAAGGGCAGACAGAAATTAGCCCCATTCCCGCTGGTGGTACCCGTTCACGAGCATGACGAGGGAACGTAACAACCCGCATCACACGACACCACCACAGAAATATTTAAAGAGAGCGTGCTGCGTGACATACTTAGGCTACCCATGTTAAGGCATCGAATTGAAACTAATATATTCAAATACTCATTGTGGAAACACTGAATAGAATATAATTATTTTGATATACAGGTTCATTACCTACTGTCTCATGAATCGCTGGAACGAATTATAATCCACGCTTTTTTGTTTAAATCCACGCTCTATTGATTAAAATGCAGCAAGAATGCAATAAATTCTGCCAATCAGAAGTCATTGCAATCCTTACGCTGATGCAATCATAATAATTAGAGAATACCATCAAAGTTTTTAGAGATAAAGACTAGGAACAAATCTCATAAGAATGGCCTTTACCTTGATAAAAGCTAGAACCTACTCTTTTAGACATAATATTAATCCACGGTATCACACCTAAGACCTTACCGATTTATTTCGGCGCTGTGTCAATGTTGAAAGAAAGGCTTTTCGTATTGAGGTTGAGAATAAACACCAAAAAACATATTGAGATATATAAACGATGCGATGTAATCGCTCGCATAAACGATTTGTCTGTAGGTACCTAAATATCGAACATGATACGAGTCGAGTACAATGTACATTGCATATACTGGTAATGATAGGTGTATCGTTTTGTGTTGTCAAGCGACAAATTGACAACTAACCACGACTAACTTCGGACTATGAGTCGCTTTATACATATTTTATAGTTCACTCACTGTTTAGTGTTTAGTTACAACCTAGGTTAGGCACCAGTCGCTCTATACAGGCTTGAAGTGCGTCCGCGCAGTGTTGTGTTCAGTTTCGTTGATTTTTATTCACTTTGCGGTGAGTGTAATGTATTGTAGATATATTTCATGAGTTCACTGTATAGTTTATTGTAAGTAATAAGTATTTTTGTCTCTCCTCTGATAAGATAGCCAGTTACTTATAATGTAGGAAGGCACGTAGTTATAACGTAGAATGATGTGGGATTCATAATTTTCCTAAGAAAAGCCCTAGAATTATTATTAGTATAAAGGTTCATTACCCTCAGAGAAATCAACCTGAAAATGAAAATGCGATGGGGAGAGACGTACGATAAAGGAGATTGGCGAATTCCATAGAGTTTCTGACCCAGACGAACTGAACTGAACACTGAAAGCCCACGCTTCACGAAACAAACTTCTCATAATTGTTCTAGTAAACCAGACTAACAAAAAATTAATCAAAGCCTATCAAATAAAGTTGAGAGAAAAAAGATATTCACTTGTATTGCCATGTAACGGTTCTTTATAATGTTTCTTGTGTAAAATTATATTTTTGATCCCCATCTTCTAAAAATTTGGGGTTTACACAGAAAAATACTCTGAAAAATCTTAATTAAAATTAAATGTTTTCTGAATCTGAACGGTTTTTAAAAATGCTGGGTCAAAATTCGCCAACCTCCTTTATAATTTATAAAATTGTATACCTATCTACTTAGTAGACTATGAACTTTGTATAAACTTATTTGTTTTAAAAAAATCATGTTACAAGCGAACCTTGGCTTTTATGATGACAACCCAAAACTCTACCAACGAACGGTTCGGAAAGCAGATTCCACTGAGAACTGATAAGAGCCGGCGAGATATTGCTCTTTTCAAAACAAAATACCTACCTAAGTATTACAAAAGTTGTATGTAGCCATATCACTACATATTATAAAACAAAGTCCCCCGCCGCGTCTGTCTGTCTGCTCGCGATAAGCTCAAAAACTACTGAACGGATTTTCATGCGGTTTTCATCAATAGATAGGGCGATTCATGTGGAAGGTTTTAGTGTATAATTTGTTAAGTTTATGTGTTAATTGGTGGAAATATGACGATAACTGTTGACAATGTTGGAAAAATTCAAGCCACCTGGGAGCTTTCATCGAAAACGCTGCCTAATCCCTTTGAGATATATCAAAATGTATGGTGGTAGTATGGTGGGATAGCTCTATACAGAAAAGTCCGCGATGGCATATAACTATGTTATAAGAATAGCTTACTACCATTTTAACTTCTAAGAAAATGGTCACGTACTATGCGGTAATTGGAAATCTATTTAGCCAGATACAGTATTAATCGTTATCAACTTAAATACGTTACTTAGGCCTAGCGCAAACATACAACTTTTAGTTGAACAACTATTTAGTTGTGTTTCATAAGTTTATGGGAATGTACTGCGATCATAGAATGTGCGCAAACTATCAACACGATAGTTGCTCGATAAAAAAATCAAAACGCCGTACGATTTGCTTTTGATTATAGTTTATTTGTGTGGAATTCACGAAAAGTACACAACTCGACTAAACAGTTTAGTCGATGTAAAAGTTGTATGTATGCGCCTGGTCCTATTACCATAAGAACTTCATGCACATTATGATAATCCTTTTGTAAATGGATATCTTAGGAGTTATCGCAAAATAAAAACGATCGCGCGCCAAAATAAATTCAAGCGCGCCCCACGTGTTGCTATAATGTAAGCCGAGCGCTTCCGAGTGATAGGTACTTCTTTTATAAGCCTACGTACTGTTCAATATGCTATTCAAGGTATAACTTACGGAACTTTCCATGGAGTTTGCAAAGCATAGGCGTAAGATGCTCTACTACCCGTGCGAAGCCGGGGCGAGTCGCTAGTATTAAAATATAATAGTTATTACCAGTTATTAGTTATTACTAGTTATTAGTTATTACGCTATTTTGTGGACAGCTGGATGCTAAGCCGATTGTGTTTTGGCGATTAGTTTTTAGGGTTCCGTACCAAAATGGTAAAAATGGAACCCTTATGGAATAGAATAGAATAGAATAGAAATGTTTTTTATTCAAATAAACTTTTACAAGTACTTTTAAATCGTCAATGAGTCTACCACTGGTTCGGAATGCCGTTCCTGCCGAGAAGAACCAGCAAGAAACTCGGCAGTTGCTCTTTTCAAAATACTTTTACAATATACTTAACATATATTCTATGTATGCAGAGTTTCCACAATGAGGGAAAGGTCCACAAAAGCTACGTAATTATTTCTAATTATAATTCAACACATGTCAAGACGGGCAGACAGAAAGTAGCCCCATTGCCGCTGGTGGCACCCGTTCACGAGCATGACGCATGACCCAGCCATTGCTTCGCTCAACCATATTTTAGGGAACGCAACAACCCGCATCACACGACACCACCGCAGAAATGTTAAAGAGAGTGTGACATACTTAGGCTACCCATCCTAAGGCATCGAATTGAAACTAATATTCAAATCAAATACTCATTTTAAAATATGACTTGTACACAAATAAAGTGGAAACTCTGAATAGAATAGAATTATTTTGATATACAATTATACAGGTTAATCATTACCTACTGTCTCATGAATCGCTGGAACGAATTACATCCACGCTTTTTTGTCATTTATATAGTCTTCAATCGTATAATATGCTTTTTTCATGAGCGTAGTTTTAATCGATTTCTTAAACTTGTGTAAAGGCAAGTCCAAGATCGACTGTGGAATTTTATTATAGAACGTCACGCCCATTCCCACAAATGTCTTTCGGACCCTCTTGAGGCGCAGTCGAGGGATCACGAGCCTATTTGGATCTCTAACCTGCCTATCTCGTAATTCACCCTTTTTTTTGTAATTCACAATGTTTTGTCTGACAAATATTATATTGTTATAAATATATTGTGAAGCTACTGTAAGAATGCCTATTTCTTTAAATTTTTCTCGAAGCGAATCCCGCGGCTTTAAATTATAGATTGCGCGAATCGCCCTCTTCTGCAATACAAAAATTTTTCCAATATCGGCCGCTTTACCCCATACTAAGATTCCGTATGACATAATACTATGGAAATATGCAAAATAAACAATTTTTGCAGTTTCTATGTCAGTTATCTGTCGAATCTTCCTAACAGCGTAAGCAGCAGAGCTGAGCTTGCCAGCAAGTACTGCTATATGGGTGCCCCATTGCAACTTTGAGTCCAGGGTTAATCCCAAGAACACTGTGGAGTCCTCTGTTTTCAAGGATTCATTACTTATCTTTAAATTTTTACTGACAGTTCTGGTGTTAGGCAATAAAAACTCAACACACTTTATTTTTTTAGCATTTAAAAGTAGATTATTTGCCGTAAACCATTCAGAAACTTGAGATAATGCATTATTTACATCGTCAAAATTGTCTTTTTTCCTATCGACTTTGAAAATCAAAGACGTATCATCAGCAAATAGTACAATATCGCAAGTATTTTGGACAAAATATGGTAAATCGTTTATGTAAATCAAAAACATGAATGGACCTAGAATAGAACCCTGGGGTACACCCATTACTGAGGCTGATCCGGATGATTTTACATCATTGACACACACTCTTTGAACACGATCCCTTAGATAAGACGCAATGAGGCTAAGTGCAATATCTTTAATACCATAGTGGCTCAGTTTAAGTAAGAGGGTCTTGTGATCAACGCAGTCGAAGGCTTTTGATAAATCACAAAAAATACCAATGGCATTCTGTGAGTTATTCCATGCATCGAAAATGTGTTGTAACAGCGTTGCGGCTGCATCGGTTGTTGATCGACCCTTAGTAAAACCGTACTGCTCAGGGTGAAGAAGTTTATTTAAGTTAAAGTGTAGAAGCAGTTGGTTGAACATTATTTTTTCGAAAATCTTGCTGAGAGTTGGCAAAATTGAAATTGGTCTGTAGTTATTCGGGTCAAATTTGCTTCCCGATTTATAAAGAGGTATTAATTTGCTACATTTCATTAGGTCTGGAAAAGATCCAGTATCTACAGATTTATTAAAAATTAAAGCAAGATAAGGCGCAATAATATCAATGATATTGTGAATTAATTTAACTGATATTCCCCATAGATCTCCTGTTTTTTTATTTTGCAATGATTTAAATGTTTTGATAATATCATATGGGGTAACGTGTTCAAACCTAAATAGTTTATTGCACTCAGAAACATTGCTTCTTAGAAGATTACAGGCTTCTGTTGGCGAGGAATTTAGAGAACTGGTCGTGTTTACTGGTATATTTTTGAAAAAGTTCTCAAATGTATTTGCAATTTCTATATCGGAGTCAATTACAAGGTTATTAAGTTTAAGCTCCAGTTTATTATAATGCATCTTGTTCTTACCCATTTCATCACCAATAATGTCCCATACTGCTTTTATTTTATTATCTGAATTGACAATTTTTTGTTTTATGTGAAGTGACTTTGCTTGTATGCACACGTTTCTAAACAATTTGGAGTAATTTCTTACATATTCTATAAACGCGGGGGTATAATTATATCGTTTTTCTGCATACAAGTCAAACAGCTTATTTCTACTTTTATAGATGCCAACAGTTGCCCAATCACTAAATTTTAAATTTTTAAATAATCTTTTGTTTATTACCTTAAAGATAGAGTTAAATTGAGAGTTTAAAAGATCAAAAAACTCACTATAAATTTCATCCGGACCACCCTGTGCAATATCAAGCGTCGGCAATGCAGCTGCGATATTTTGTTTAAATTGCCTTACTTTTTTTGTGGTAACTGGCCTATATTTTACTACTTTTGTTGTATTCTGCTCACTGCTCGGAATAGATATCATTTGTCCGCAATGATCAGATCTTAAATAAGTGATAATCGATTTTTGGATAATTTTACAATCACAGAAGATGTTATCAATACAAGTAGCTGAATTAGCAGTTATTCTCGTAGGTTCAACAAAAACATTTTCCAGGTTAAAACTTTTAAACAAATTAAGTAATCTACCTGTAAAAGGCGTGTGTTGCAGGATATCTATGTTGAAATCACAACAGATTACTATTTTTTTTTATGTCCTACATAGCCGCCCTAAGGCGTCCTCCATGACCTTCTCAAAATGAACAAAATCGCCCGAGGGGGGTCGGTACACGCAGACTATAATATATCGGTCCAGCTCAACACAAGACAGCTCAATAATGCGTTCCATAGAAAGACTAACAGGTGAGACTTTTTCCGTCCGTCTGTCACAGTCGATTATTTTAGTAACTATTAAAGCTATTGAGATGAAAGGAATAGTTGTATATGGAATATGTTGGAATAGTGGCCCAATATCATTGGAATAAAAAAAATCGAAAATTATTTTTTGGTTAATTAAAAAAGGGGGAAAATCGGGTGTTTGAAATTTCAAAGTAAGATTACTATACTAACTGGAGTATCATTTGAAAGTTCTTTACCTGTACATTTTAAAACAGATTTTTATTTATTTTATATATTCCCCGCCTTATCTCCGAAGTTTAAAAATCGAAAAATCAGGAATAATTATGGTCAATAGAAGTTTATGTATATTTTACAGGAAAAATAAAACCAACGCTCTAACTAGCATAGTTTTTTTATATTAACAATAAACCTCTACAAACAAAGTTAACGATTAATAAGCAAAATTATCGTTTAACTTTAACTGCTGGAGTGCGGAACCCTCGGTGAGCGAGCCCAACTCGCGCTTGGCCGGTTTTTTCATTTGTCACATCGATAAATGATCAGAGGTAATTTTATAGAAAAGACGTACCTAGGTACCAACTGCACGTACGTATAAAGTGCCTGAGAATCCTGAGATTCGAACCCGGACGCCCGAACTCTATCTACCCTATAGTATAATTTCTAATCCCACTTATACATAATGTTGGTTATTATTATAAACGCGAACGCTTGTGAGGATGGATGGATGGATTTTTGTTAACTCCTGGGGTATGGCTCCTATTTGGCTGAAAGGAATGGAGCTATCTCATACCCAGCATTAACACAAAGACTAGGTACTTTTTATTCCAGAAAATTTTATAAGAGGTCTCAGTAGAGGTCGATCGAGGTCGGTCCTGCTTGCTATTTCACCTAACATTGTGTGAGAAAGAGATAGACTCAGTGTAGCGACTAGCGAGTGCATACGCGCATACTTCCGTGCTACCGTCCCGCTCCCGCTCCGTATGACTCCGTTTCGGGTGAGAGGCGCGATAATTTTCACCGAAATCAAGCGCGCGAAAAGGGTTGAACAGACGTTTGGGAAAAGTGTTTTTTGGGAAAAAACTACTTAATGTATGGTTGCAAAGTAAACTTATTTCAACTAATGAATAGATAAACTATGTTTAATGATAACTTTTTTGAGAATTTTCATACTCATAATCTTATTTATCTACGCCTAAATTTGTCATAAATTTAGTGTAAAAATATGAATATTTCGAGGCTCGTAACTTTAAAATCAATATTTTTTTTCAATGATTTGTTTATCAATAAACCTAGATAATGACGAGCCAAATCGATATTATACTTCGTTTTAAGCCTACCATATCAAATAATGTAATAATCACCCCTCTACGTTTGTATGAAGAAATTAATGGATTGAGTAGGTACCCTTAGAAGGAGCGGGCATCATCTTATAATAATTTACTTTAATTAGGTGATCAAAATGTTACTTTAGGTACCTATCTACATGTAAATAAAATTATTGATTTTTATTTAAGTTAAATTCTTATCAAAAAGTTTTATCTATCACCGATTATGCAACCATCCTGCCCTTGAACTTAACTTCAAGCAACGAGTCACGCTGGTATGACAGTAAATTAAACTATTATTATAGGTAGGTAACTACCAACCTGTTTAAGTAAACTGCAATTCTTAGTTGCAGTTTACTCAACTGCGTAACAAAAGCGTGGTTACTTAATATTTTTATACTCGTTATGTCTAAAATTTTTTACGTACATTCGTGGCGCTTGACTCTAGAGAGTTGAGACTAAAACAAGAAGCTTAGGTATAAATTGTATAGAAGCAGGAGAAAAGAAAATTCTATTGCTTATAATCTGGCAAGCAAGAAAAAAATCAGTATGGAACCATAGACTTTATATATCTAAGACATTACATGTATTTACTGAAATATACCTACTAAGTTTATGAGTACAACAAAAACCCCCTTGCACTGATTGCCACTCTTCCAGTAGAATAACAAATACATGATGGCAATGTGCAGCTGATGATGATAAGATAATAAACTTTAAATAAATAGTATTACCAAAACGACACAATAGCTTATCAGCTAGCATTCTAATCAAGAAAGCAAACAAAAATTATCATTTTTCGGGCGTCAATTATTTGCTTCAATATGTATGTTTATGTGTGTATGCTGAAAACTAATATGGTAATGTTGATATTATGGTCTTTTAAATTGCTTTTCAGAGCAAGTTCCTTGATAACACCTAAATAACTAGTGGTTCGCCCCGAACTGAGACCTCGCGGTAACGGTATCCCATGATTATTCATTCAATCGATACATGATAACCAAAACTGACATTATTATTATGCCCGTTTTCACCAAACATACCTAAATCATCCCCTAAGTAGGAGTCTCTTAACGTAGGTAGCTCCTAAATACAATCCTAAGTCCTAACATCCGTCCCAATATCCTTTTAGGTGTCCCGTACAGGATCGCGATAAATAAGTTGACAGAAAACATCAATCACCTAACTTATAGGTAGCCCGTAAAGGTTAGGGAACGTTAGTGAAAACATTGAATTATTATGTAGGTACTAACGAGCAGTACCGTCTTTACCATATGGGCACACGGGGCCCGTGCCCAGGGCCCCCATCACCAAGGGGGCCCCGAAAAGCCGATATATTCGCCTGTATTTTACATTTTTTTCTATTTTAGGTAGATATTGTAACAAAACGTTAACCGACAATAAAGTTTCAGTAAATGAGGGCGTTGTTATCGACTTTCTGGCAACACTGAGCAGTGACAAGCCAATGACATTGCCGAGTTTGACAGTAAACGTGGCATTGCCAGATTTAACAGTTATGAAATACGTAGTTTAGGATTGCCAAAGGTACGATTTATACGATTTTTTTAGCCCTAGTACGATGTACGATCGTTTACTCGAAATCGTACGCAATATATTTTAAGAACTTTGAAATTATTTAGTCTTCATATTTTAACTAATGAAAAATAAATAGACGAAACGTTAATGCGCTACTTAATATAATTTTTTTGCATTTAGGTATGCTTATGTACATACCAAATAGTATGGACTACACAGAGGCGTAGTGCGATCAGAAAATTGTCGCGCTCGCTTCGCTCGCGAAAATATCCATTTCACATGGCTACTGTAGGTGCGAAGTATGAACTACATTGAAGCGTAGGTAGTGGAATCGAAAAATTTTTGCGCTCGCTTCGTTCGCGTATAGGTGCCAAGTATGGCGTAGTGGCGTAGTGCAACGGTTAAAAACGTCGCACTCGCTTCACTCGCGATAATGTCTATTATAGATTGCTTATGTACATACCAAATAGTATGGATTACACAGAGGTGTAGTGTTATCAAAAAATATCGCGCTCGCTTCGCTTGGGAAGATACCAGTTTTGCACAGCTACTGTAGATGCCAAGTATGAACTACAAAGAAGCGTCGTGCAATCGAAAAAAATTTGCGCTCGCTCCGCTCGCGATAATGTATCTTTTTTTCTCAATTGGTATTGTAGGGACCAAGTATGAAGTACACAGTTAAGTAGTGCCGTCCAAAAAACGCGCTCGCTTCGCTCGCGAACATGTCGCTGTTAAATTGCTGTTGAAGGTGCCAAGTATGGACTACATAGTGGCGTAGTTAAAAATGTCGCACTCGCTTCACTCGCGATAATGTCGATTATAGATTGCTTATGTACATACCAAATAGTATGGATTACACAGAGGTGTAGTGCTATCAAATTTATTTCGCGCTCGCTTCGCTCGCGAAGATATCAGTTTTGAACAGCTACTGTAGGTGCCAAGTATGAACTACTAGAAGCGTCGTGCAATCGAAAAAATTTTGCGCTCGCTCCGCTCGCGATGATGTATCTTTTTTTCTTGATTGGTATTGTAGGGACCAAGTATGAAGTACACAGATAAGTAGTGCAGTCCAAAAAACGCGCTCGCTTCGCTCGCGAACATGTCGCTGTTAAATTGCTGTTGAAGGTGTCAAGTATGAACTACATAGAGGCATAGTGCAATTGAAAAAAATTCGCGCAGTTAGTATTGTAAGAATCAATGAAGCACATAGTGTAAGTGTACGGCCGTCATAAAAAAATTCACGCTCGTCTCGCTCGAGAAATGTCGTTTTTTAAGTTGCTATTGTAGGTATCAAGTAGTGGACTACGTAGTGGCATAGTGCAGTCCAAAAAATTACGCGCCCGCTTCGTTCGCGAAAATTTCCTACGGTAACTTTGTATTTTTGGATAGCACCAATATATTCAACTAACTTGACTACGGTTTGGTTTGTATTTGGAATCGCCCTTCCCCACGCTACAACACTGGACTACATCATTGCAGACCAGTTACCAACTCCTCAATCCTAATGCTGCTGGGTACTGCCCACCTTAATTGTGGATGATCATAACAGAAAAATGTTTTTGCCATTCATTTTTTTACTTTCCAACAGGGCCCCATATTCTTGTGTGCCCAAGGGCCCCGGCATGGCCTAAGACGGCTCTGCTAACGAGTGAAACCGGGTTACGGGCATCTGTACAAATCGTCATCTATCGACGCGAATAGAAAATATACAATATTTAACTAAAATTTAACTAAAAAATAATTTTAATTGAATAATATGGTACAAAAAAAATTACAATACAATTATTGTATTATAATAAGTAACTAAATAATAATGGTCGACGCAAAACTGTTTTTGGGATTGGTCGTTAGTCGTAACTCGTAGTTCCATGGGAATAGTTACTGACTGCGCCATCTATTAGCATTATTGTGAAGCTATGTTGATGCGATATGAATTACTGATGTACATTAAAAATTAAATAATCTCGTTTCTTTATAATATTCATATAATTTTAGTATTTGTTGTTCAAGTACAGGATATAAGTGACCTAAAAACATAAAATCAGTTTGAAAATCCATAGCGGATTTTCCTAGAGAGCGTCTTCAAGCGAGCGTATAAAATCGCCACTTTGAAAGCCCCCCATTTCGTCAATTTTAAGGGAAAAATTAAAAAAAATATATTTTTGTACTCAGTTCAAAATTATCTTTAAAATGATACGTAACAATTTTATGTAACGCGATATTTTTTTTTTACTTCGCATTCGCTTCTATGAGAGCCCCCCTGAAATAAAGATTTTTATAACTTTTTAAGCCATTTTCGGCTGGAGGCCATCGGTTTACATATTATATCTAAATTTGAAGTAATTACGTTCAGTAATTCAAAAGTTATAAGGCTCTGACAGACGGACGGACGGACGGACGGACAAGTGCAAATCGCTCTAGTTAACTCAGAGACCTCGCTTCGCTCGGTCAATGAATATGTTTAAGGTTTGGCGCCTACAGTCGTGGTTATAATTGATTTTTGACGTGATAACGTCTTATAAATCGATGAACACCGGCTTCACGCACGAAAAAGTGTCACGTTCCGCCTGAGCCTGCGCGTGCAAGCGAGAGCGCGGAACAAGCGATAGAAGGGCACGATCGACCCAAGCGTTGGCTTGTGACTAGAGAAAATTGTAATTTTCAATTAACTCCTCCTTTGTATTATACAAAATAATGATAATTCAGTAATAATATTTCAATTCAGTTCATAAAAGTATGCAATTTTTCATCAATGTTTCTTTATGACGTTATCACGTAAAACTATCGTCCGTAAACCGACTTTACAGACACCCATTTTTTTTTTACTTTTTAGATGGCAAAGTTACTCTTCCTTCTTAGCCTGGCTGTAATCTGCGTAGGGGTATGGTTCTTCATAACCTCGCAGGTGCCCAGCTTCCCTCCACAGCTGGAGCCCAACGAGTGGTGGGGACCCACGGAGTTAAAGGGAAAAACAGACGCAAGCATCAAGCCGTTCGAAGTCAGGTTTAGCCAAGAGGTAGGTGCTATATCATCCAATCAATCCATACAAGAGGTAGGTGCTATATCATCCAATCAATCCATGCAAGCAACGTCTTCTTCTTCTGCATCAACCGATAGACGTCCACTGCTGGACAAAGGTCTCTTGCGTGGACTTCCACAATCCTCGATCTCGCGCCGCCTGGATCCAGCGGCTCCCTGCGACTCGTTTGTTGTCGTCGGTCCACCTGGTGGGGGTCCTGCCAACACTGCGCTTCCCGGTGCGGAGTCGCCACTCCAGCACCTTGGGACCCCAACGACCATCAGCTCTTCGAACTATGTGCCCCGCCCATTTCCACTTCAGTTTCGCGACTCGCTGAGCTATGTCGGTGACTTTGGTTCTCCTACGGATCTCCTCATTTCTGATTCGATCCCGCAGGGACACTCCGAGCATTGCTCTCTCCATCGCCCGCTGAGCGGCGATGGAGAGAGCTATGCTCTCAATACAAGCAACACGAGAATCAAGATTGTATTTTGTGGTGGCGATCTGCAAGATAATTATGTCCAGCAGTGGACGTCTATCGTTTGAGACGAAGACAACGATGGAAATAAGCATTGAGGATATCCTCATTTGTTTATCCTTACTATACACCTCCACACAACTCAACACTAGTAGGTATCTATTACCGATGGGACGTTATGCCTGTCTAAGATTTACCTGTGTGGTTATTCCGAGTTTTATTTCATTTGATCGTAATAGTTAATATGACATTAGCATCAAAGTAAAATGAACCATAAAAGTATGGGTTTAAAGTCACAAATTCAATACAGACTATTTTAATTTGGAGCGTTTTCGTTACGTAAACTTGTAAGAATACATACACGAAATAGAATTGAATATCTAACTCAATACAGTTATGGTTTATTTTACTTTGATGGTAATGTCATAGTTTACTATTCATAGTTAACTATCCAATCTTGTACTAACCCTTCTGTTATGTGTTCCGATGCCTTGGAGAGCACGTAAAGCTGTCGGGTTTGCATGGTTGCGCCTGATCTTTTTCCAGTTGTGTCGGATGTCCGTCCCATCGGACTATGAGAGTGAGGGATTAGAGAGTGCACCTGTGTTTTTACACACACACTAGTTCACTATAATCTTTTGCGCAGATGGCCAATCTTTGGAGATTGGCCGCCATGGCCGGATTCGGTTGGGAGAACTATTATTTACTTCTTAAAGCGAAGAACTTTACCACAGGAACAATGTAGGCTCTCAATATGCCAAAGTTCTGGAGAACGGTGACCGCCCAGCAACAAACTTCATAGCATCTTTTGTAGCAATAGAGTAGTAATTAGTCGCTGCCAAAGCCTCCTAGACTCCTCCTGCCTGACTAGACCAGTCAAGGGATCGTCTATAAATTATTGCTACAGTGTGAAGATCGGCTAAAATTTATTGCTGTTGCAAGAACGCCATAAATTCAGCCACTATAGATGCAGCTTTTTCACAGTCAACCAGTTAAGCCAGGAAATATATCATACTAATCTTAATATATATAAATTACGTGTCACGTTGTTTGTCTGCGATGGACTCCTAAACTACTGAACCGATTTTTATCAAACTTCGTAACTATCTGTAATTTGGTCCAACTTGAAAGATAGGATAGTTTTTTTGGATTGGGATAGTTTATTTGTTTTATTTATACAGATAAGTTGGCGGTACGAAGTTCGCTGGGTCAGCTAGTCTTAATATATATAAATTACGTGTCACGTTGTTTGTCCGCGATGGACTCCTAAACTACTTAACCGATTTTGATCAAACTTCGTAACTATCTGTAATTTGGTCCAACTTGAAAGATAGGATAGTTTTAGTAGTTATTTGTTTTATTTATATAGGTAAGTTGGCGGTACGAAGTTCGCCGAGTCAGCTAGTAATATTATAAATATCTAGGGCATCTGGAAAAGATCCTCTTTTGTAACGATAAGTTGTCCTTGTACACGTCCTTTCTATATTTAAGTTTAGTTTTTTATTATTAAAATGTACAGAATAAATAAATAAATAAATAAATAAATAATTGCGAAAGTGTGTTTGTTTGTTGGTTTGTCCTTTAATCACGCCACAACAGAGCTACGGATTGACGTGATTTCTTGCATGGGTATAGTTCAGGACCTGGAGAGTGACATAGGCAACTGGTTATCTCGGAAAATCAAAGAGTTTGAGGGGTTTTAAAAACTAAATCCACGCGGACGAAGTCGCGGGCTGATGCCCGTTAGTTGTGCTAGTTAAGCTATTGCATAGCTTTTATCGCGGGCTTTGAACTAGGACAAACAGTTTGAGCGCGGCGACCGAATCAAGACATTCCGTAACGAAAAAAACCTATCACCTTCGTTCAATAAGCGTTCAACATTTTAGAGGTTCTCAAGTAGCTCTATTTGGCGCAGTGGGTGGGCGGCCGCTTTCTTTGTATGATGTCGCAGGTTCGAATCTCACTCGCCGAGTAGTTTGTTTTTTAATTTTTTTTGCGTAATTATTATTATTCAAAAAAATATATTGCATAAATATTATAATTGCATAAGTTGATAAAAAATGCTATGCAATAGCTTTACCGCGGCATTCTCCGAGTGCCACTTATTGTTTTTTTAATAATGGCTATTTCTAGATGATTCGTGACCTAAAAGAGCGTCTCAAAAACCACCGTGAGATCATTCCGCCCCTCGAAGGTGTCGGTTTCGAGTACGGCTTCAACTCCAAGCAGTTAGATCCCTGGGTGAAGTACTGGGCTGAAGAATACAAATTCCAGGAGAGAGAGAAGTTCTTCAATAAGTTCCCACAGTTCAAGACCAACATACAGGGTCTGGATATACACTTTATCAGGGTGAAGCCTCAGGTGAGACGTTACGGTATATGCATATCTTACTCCAGGCAGATGGCCTTATTAAAAAAGCTGTGATCATAATCTTAGAACTTGTCGGTCCTAACTAAAAGTTTAAATCATGATGTCACCCTTAGGGTTTTATTCGCCCTAAATGTGAATCTGATGATGTGTTGTCTAATTCTGCATTTTTGGACTGGGTTAGCGTGGTGGACCTATGCTTATATACCCATCTCTTATGATGGAGAGAAGGCCATTTTCTTGACAATTATTATGTGATGTTTTTATTTTTATTAAACTGTTAACCTACACTTAAGGAAATATCAGAATAGATTTATAAACACATATCAAAAATTCCGAAGCCAGCGCGATTCGAACCCACATCTGTTGGGAATCGCGCCCGAGTGTGTTAGCCTTTTACACTATATCCGCGGTCGAACTACACGTCAGCATCGAAATTAGTGATATGCATCTATTTACTTTTTCAGTTTAAGCAACTGTTAGCGACATCTAGTAGCAACACGTTACAGTTGTTGATCTACTTTCCAAGACCCCTTATTGCAATGGAGCTCATTAGGAACTAGAGATGCCACATTGTTTTTAGGGTTCCGTACCCAAAGGGTACCAACGGGACCCTATTACTAAGCCTACGCTGTCCGTCCGTCCGTCCGTCCGTCCGTCTGTCAGCGGGCTGTATCTCGTAAACCGTAATAGATAGACAGATGAAATTTTCACATATTATGTATTTCTATTGCCGCTATAACAACAAATAATAAAAATTAAATTAAATTAAAAAAATTAAATTAAAATATTTCCATGGGTACATGGAAATATTTTTTTTAACGGAACCCTAAAAGAGCGAGGCCCGACTCGCACTTGGCCGATTTTTTTACTATTTTATATTCTAACCCACATCTCTTGGGAATCGCGCCCGAGTGTGTTAGCCCTTTACACTATAGCCGCGGTTGAACTACACGTCAGCATCGAAATTAGTGATATGTATCTATATTTTTTTTTCCCTAGTGGTTAGGACTGTGGTCTCCTAGTCGGGGGGTCGCAGGTTCGATTCCGGGTACGCACCTCTGACTGTTCGAAGTTAAGTGCGTTTAAGCAATCAAATATCACATGCTTTAACGGTGAAGGAAAACATCGTGAGGAAACCTGCACACCTGAGAATTCTCCATAATGTTCTCAAAGGTGTGTGAAGTCTGCCAATTCGCATTGGGCCAGCGTGGTGGACTATGGCCTATAACCCTTCTCTGAGAGGAGACCTCGCTCACTAGTGAGCCGATGATGGGTTGATAATGATGATGATGATCTATATTTTCAGTTTTAGCAACTGTTAGTATACAGTTATAGTATATAGTTGCTTAAACTGAAGTAAAGTCATGTTAAAGTAGATACATATCACTAATTTCGATGCTGACGTGTATAGTTCGACTGCGGCTATAGTGTAAAAGGCTAACACACTCGGGCGCGATCCCAAGATGTGTGGGTTCGAATCGCGCTGGCCTCGGAATTTTTGATATGTGTTTATTAATTTATTCCAATTAGGTGATGTGATGATATTTTTTAAATTAAACTACAAACTTTGTAAATCTCCAGGTACCAACCGGAGTAACCACAGTGCCACTGCTCTTGCTTCACGGCTGGCCAGGTTCCGTGCGCGAGTTCTATGAGGCTATTCCTTTGCTGACAAAACGAGCCGATGGATACGATTTCGTATTCGAGGTTATTGTTCCAAGCTTGCCTGGATATGGATTTTCTGATGTAAGTAGGCAGTATTGTAATAGGAGATAGCTCATGGAGCTCATAGAGTCGCGAAACTCACATGGCGATGCACAAAGCGTGAAAAACCGATAAGTTCAGGTTGGAGTTCCAAGATTCTTGACTGGCAATCTCGCACCGGGAAAGACATCGTTGGATAACCTCTCACTGCACACACAGAGTTGTCTGGTCTATCTTCTTCTTCTTCTTTATCAACCTTTAGACGTCCACTGCTGGACATAGTTCTCCTGCATGGACCCCCACAGGCTTCGGTCTTGCGCCGCCTGAATCCAGCTCCCTGCGACTCGTTCGATGTCGTCGGTCCACCTTCCTGCATTTTCTGCTTGTCACTCTCTGGTTCCGAAACAACATAAAACCATAAATAGATAAAGCAAAAGTACACGGTAACATAAATTTTTGGACCTACGAAGCGAACACATCTTGTGCAGCCAGTAGTTAGCTAATTAGCGCGTATCTACTGTCGCTGGCAGTGGCTGCATACAAGGAGCACAAGATCATATCTGTGGCGAATTTTGTAGAGAGAACATCTATCGGATGACACGACGATGGAAAGGAGACAAACCAAAGGAGATATAGTTATTTGTTATACAAGAGTGCAAAGTTGCTTTTTAACTCCGTGCTCAATTTTGATGACCGAGCAAGCTAAGGATTCTAAAATTGAATCCTAAGCGTTAGCGAGAGAATCAAAAGAACACGAGGTGAAAAATCTTTCCACTCGAGTGCAACACGTAACTTTCCATCTCCCCATTTTCAAGTTTCTTGTTTTTAATCTAAGGTTTTAACAATATGTAATGAAAAGAAAATGGCGCGCACAATGCAAATTAAAAAAAGTACACCAAGAAGGTTCCGAGTTTGAGTTTTTAACAAATGTAAGGTGACGCCCAAGTATGCCGTTTGTTATATTAAGTTTACTCAAATAGGTGCCTAGACTACCCCACATCAGGGAGCGCGTCGACGAAAGATTTGCGTAGACTACCACACATTGCCCGTGCGCGGGCGACCGACTCGATATTCACGCATTCCTAAGATCGGTGCGAAAGAGTGCACATCGCGCGAGGATAGAGCCGGACACTGTCGTTTATTACCGTGCTTGTATCGTATAATAATTTGCGAATGTTTAGTGTAAGGATTGTTTGTGTACGAAATATACAAATATCACCTTATACAAATTAAAAAAGGTTGTATGATAAATTCGGCACCATGGAGGTAGAAGTAAATAGGTTTAATGATGTTTGAATTCACAAACTTAGTGCACACGATATTCTAAATTCAATTTACTTTATCCTCTAGCGGATAAAAACGGCAAAAAGCAAAAATACTATTTCCGAGATGGGGAGATGAAAAAAATATTATCTATATAAATAAAAGAAAGTGGTGTTAGTTACACTATTTATAACTCAAGAACGGATGAACCGATTTGGCTGAAAATTGGTGGAGAGGTAGCTTAGAACCAGGAGACGGACATAGGATACTTTTTATCCCGTTCGACCGCGCTTCCGTCAAGTCACTATAAAACGTGGTATAACAAAAACGCATCTGACATGGAATAACAAAACGCAAATGACAGTGGAATAACAAAACGTAAATGACAGCTAAACGTAATTTTGTCTTTGGTTAAGTATGGTAAAAAATTTGACAATTATAAAAATGATAGCTAAACGTAATTGATAATATCATCAGTAATATGTTTTCTCTTTGAATCATCATTAACAATGCCGCGAGCAAGACGATCAAATGTTTCCTGCTACAAAGCTACGGATTGACGTGATTTATTGGATAGGTATAGTTGAGAACCTGGAGGGTGACAAAGATTTCCCGCGGGATGTTATGAACTAAATCCACGCAGACGAAGTCGCGAGCATCAGCTAGTATCTTATAATAATATAAAAATTACCTTTTAGAGTTAACGCCATCTCTCGCCACATGTTAGAACATTCTCGTAATAAGTAAGCGCGCACCTATGACATATTATTATGAAAATATTATCTTGTAATAATGAAAATTACCTTGTAGAATCAACGCCATCTCTCGCAACACTATAGAAAAAAAGTGTAAGAATTTTCCGTCACAACCCCCTTGATCGTGACGAAAAAAGTCTGTACCGCGCGATAAGGAACTTCTCTCCAATGAAATGTGGCGTCTGTGTCCCACATTACGCCTTACGCTAATTATACCTAAATGAAAATAATCTGTTAATTTTAAGCTCGTAGTTTAGCTGTGTTTTATGACTTGTTTCTCACGCCTATATTTATTGTAAGGCCGTAGCTATTAAGTTAGAAAATATTTTTACTTTGGGTTTTTCTTTGTATTTCTTTGTAACACCGACTATTGTCTTTGTCTAAATTAATATTTTAAAGTTTATTTTTTTTACAACTCTATTCCCTGTACTGTACTGCAAATGTAATTGTTTATTTTTTTCTGTTTTGGTAATCTGCCTTTGTGAAGTTAGCCGACACCGACCGCTGTATTATTTTTGATTTTAAAAAGTTCCGATTTCAAGAACAGTTCACATTCAACACTCGAGGCGTTCACACTGAACACTCGAGGAGTACACGCGCAACCACGGTCCGAGTCGGTTCTCTTATACCACTCTGTGTATATTTATTGCTCAATATAAACCATATCACTAAGTGTTAAAATCTATAATTACTCTCCGCACAAACCCTAACCGTATGACCAAGTCAGAGCGCCGGCAGAAATGTTATTTGTTTTCGTTTCAGGCAGCAGTTCGCCCAGGACTGGGAGCTCCTCAGATGGCGGTGATCTTCAAGAACCTGATGAACAGGCTCGGCCACAAGAAGTACTACGTGCAGGGGGGAGACTGGGGAGCTATCATCTGCAGCTCAATGGCCACATTGTTCCAGAACGAAGTGTTGGGCTACCACTCAAATATGCTGGTTGTACATGTACGGATCTGAAAACTTTATTTTATTTACGATTATCTGCTGAGGAGTTTTGTCCTCTATCTCCGATAATATTTATCAAATCTTCACCAAAATTGAGCAAAACTTACCTAATGGTACACACTTTTAAGAAAGAAAAAATAATAAAAATCGGTACATAGTTGACTGAGTTATGGAGTAAAATCAATAAAAACGTTCAGCCCCTATCCTGGAGGAACCTTATTATTTATTGGGATAAACACTATCCTATATGATGACCCGGAGTATCAGCTACCGCTATACCAAATTTCATTTAAATCCGTTCAGTAGTTTTCGCGTGATGCGCGGACGGACAGACAGAGAGACAAAAATTTAATAAAAATCTGTTTTGGGCTCAGTATCGATAATAAAGCATCCCCCAGTTAAAATTTTCAAAATATATTAAATGTACAGAAATCTTCCAGTTACACTTTTATTATAATTACTAGCTTTTGCCCGCGGCTTCGCTCACGTTAAGTTCGATTTTTCAAACCCTTATTTTACCCCCTTAGAGGTTGAATTTTCAAAAATGGTTTCTTAGCGGTTGGTTAGCTCACGTTAAGTTAGATTTTTGTTGGTAATTAAAATCCAACCAAAGGCGATTCGTATCTCCGTAAAAAGCCAACATACCAAGTTTCATGGATATTACTTGAAAACTAAATTTTTTCCCTATTTTTTTATAACTTATAAGTTATAAAAATTAGGGAAAGGTTCCACATGTAGAAATTGTTTAAAATAAAATTGAAAATGGAAAATTCGGTCTGTCGAGCTGGGATTCGAAACAACGACCTTTGGCTGTTAGGCGACTGCAGAAGCCACAAGGCTACGGAGACCCATTATTGTACCGCGAAAATACCGAACACAATGCCAAATTAATTAATCGAAAGGAACTACGTTCCATCCGGGTGTCCCTTGACACCTCTCAAGTTTTTTATACAGATTTTCATCCCCTATTTGAAGTGTTTGGGGGGGTCGAATTTTCAAAATTTGCGAAACACGTATTTCTTATTTTTTTATCGAAAGCCCAAAAATTAAAGTTTCATGGATATTACATGAAAAATAATTTGATAAATGACGGACTTTTATACAAACTTTCAACCCCCATTTAACCCTCTTGGGGTTGGAATTTTCAAAAATCCTGTCTTAGCGGACGTCTACGTCATAATAACTATCTGTGTGCAAAATTTCAGCCCGATCCGTCCAGTGGTTAGAGCTGTGCATTGATAGACCAGTCAGTCAGTCAGTCAGTCAGTCAGTCAGTCACCTTTGCCTTTTATATATTTAGATGAAAGCTAAAGTACCAAGTTTGATGGATATTACTTGAAAATTAACTTAAAAATCTGGACTTTTATACAAATTTTCATCCCCTATTTGAAATCTTTGGGGGTGGAATTTTCAAAATTTGCGAAACACGTATTTCTTATTTTTTTATCGAAAGCCCAAAAATTCAAGTTTCATGGATATTACATGAAAAATAATTTGATAAATGACGGACTTTTATACAAACTTTCAACCCCCATTTAACCCTCTTGGGGTTGGAATTTTCAAAAATCCTTTCTTAGCGGAAGTCTACGTCATAATAACTATCTGTGTGCAAAATTTCAGCCCGATCCGTCCAGTGGTTAGAGCTGTGCGTTGATAGACCAGTCAGTCAGTCAGTCAGTCAGTCACCTTTGCCTTTTATATATTTAGATGAAAGCTAAAGTACCAAGTTTGATGGATATTACTTGAAAATTAACTTAAAAATCTGGACTTTTATACAAATTTTCATCCCCTATTTAAAATCTTTGGGGGTGGAATTACCAAAATTTGCGAAACACGTATTTCTTATTTTTTTATCGAAAGCCCAAAAATTCAAGTTTCATGGATATTACATGAAAAATAATTTGATAAATGACGGACTTTTATACAAACTTTCAACCCCCATTTAACCCTCTTGGGGTTGGAATTTTCAAAAATCCTTTCTTAGCGGACGTCTACGTTATAATAACTATCTGTGTGCAAAATTTCAGCCCGATCCGTCCAGTGGTTAGAGCTGTGCGTTGATAGACCAGTCAGTCAGTCAGTCACCTTTGCCTATTATATATTTAGAATAGCTTTTGCCCGCGGCTTCGCTCACGTTAAGTTCGATTTTTCAAACCCTTATTTTACCCCCTTAGAGGTTGAATTTTCAAAAATGGTTTCTTAGCGGTTGGTTAGCTCACGTTAAGTTAGACTTTTATTGGTAAAAGCTTTTGCCCGCGGCTTCGCTCACATTAAGTTCGATTTTTCAAACCCCTATTTTACCCCCTTAGAGGTTGAATTTTCAAAAATGGTTTCTTAGCGGTTGGTTAGCTCACGTTAAGTTAGATTTTTATTGGTAATTAAAATCCAACCTAAGGCGATTCGTATCTCCGTAAAAAGCCAACATACCAAGTTTCATGGATATTACTTGAAAACTAAATTTCTTCCCTAATTTTTTATAATTTATAAGTTATAAAAATTAGGGAAAGATTCCACATGTAGAAATTGTTTAAAATAAAATTGAAAATTGAAAATTCGGTCTGTCGAGCTGGGATTCGAACCATCGAGCTTTGGCTGTTAGGCCACTGCAGAAGCCACAAGGCTACGGAGACCCATTATTGTACCGCGAAAATACCGAACACAATGCCAAATTAATTAATCGAAAGGAACTACGTTCCATCCGGGTGTCCCTTGACACCTCTCAAGTTTTTTATACAAATTTTCATCCCCTATTTGAAGTGTTTGAGGGGGTGGAATTTTCAAAATTTGCGAAACACGTATTTCTTATTTTTTTATCGAAAGCCCAAAAATTAAAGTTTCATGGATATTACATGAAAAATAATTTGATAAATGACGGACTTTTATACAAACTTTCAACCCCCATTTAACCCTCTTGGGGTTGGAATTTTCAAAAATCCTTTCTTAGCGGACCTCTACGTCATAATAACTATCTGTGTGCAAAATTTCAGCCTGATCCGTCCAGTGGTTAGAGCTGTGCGTTGATAGACCAGTCAGTCAGTCAGTCAGTCAGTCAGTCACCTTTGCCTTTTATATATTTAGATGAAAGCTAAAGTACCAAGTTTGATGGATATTACTTGAAAATTTACTTAAAAATCTGGACTTTTATACAAATTTTCATCCCCTATTTGAAATCTTTGGGGGTGGAATTTTCATAATTTTCGAAACACGTATTTCTTTTTTTTATCGAAAGCCCAAAAATTCAAGTTTCATGGATATTACATGAAAAATAATTTGATAAATGACGGACTTTTATACAAACTTTCAACCCCCATTTAACCCTCTTGGGGTTGGAATTTTCAAAATCCTTTCTTAGCGGACGTCTACGTCATAATAACTATCTGTGTGCAAAATTTCAGCCTGATCCGTCCAGTGGTTAGAGCTGTGCGTTGATAGACCAGTCAGTCAGTCAGTCAGTCACCTTTGCCTTTTATATATTTAGATAAAAGCTAAAGTACCAAGTTTGATGGATATTACTTGAAAATTAACTTAAAAATCTGGACTTTTATACAAATTTTCATCCCCTTTTTGAAGTATTTGGGGGGTGGAATTTTCAAAATTTGCGAAACACGTATTTCTTATTTTTTTATCGAAAGCCCAAAAATTCAAGTTTCATGGATATTACATGAAATATAATTTGATAAATGACGGACTTTTATACAAACTTTCAACCCCCATTTAACCCTCTTGGGGTTGGAATTTTCAAAAATCCTTTCTTAGCGGACGTCTACGTCATTATAACTATCTGTGTGCAAAATTTCAGCCCGATCCGTCCAGTGGTTAGAGCTGTGCGTTGATAGACCAGTCAGTCAGTCAGTCAGTCAGTCAGTCACCTTTGCCTTTTATATATTTAGATGAAAGCTAAAGTACCAAGTTTGATGGATATTACTTGAAAATTAATTTAAAAATCTGGACTTTTATACAAATTTTCATCCCCTATTTGAAATATTTGGGGGTGGAATTTTCAAAATTTGCGAAACACGTATTTCTTATTTTTTTATCGAAAGCCCAAAAATTCAAGTTTCGTGGATATTACATGAAAAATAATTTGATAAATGACGGACTTTTATACAAACTTTCAACCCCCATTTAGCCCTCTTGGGGTTGGAATTTTCAAAAATCCTTTCTTAGCGGACGTCTACGTCATAATAACTATCTGTGTGCAAAATTTCAGCCCGATCCGTCCAGTGGTTAGAGCTGTGCGTTGATAGACCAGTCAGTCAGTCAGTCAGTCAGTCAGTCACCTTTGCCTTTTATATATTTAGATAAGTATAGAATAGAAACTAGCTGTTGCCCCCGCGACTTTGTCCGCGTGGAATTAGGTTTGGGGTGGAACTATCAAAAACTGTGAAACACGTACTTCTTTATTTTTAATCGAAAGCCAAAATACCAAGTTTCATGGGTATAACTTGAAAAATGACGGACTTTCATATAAACATTCATCCGCCTATTTATCCCCTTTGGTGGTGGATTTTTTTACGCGTATTCCTTCATTTTTAATTCAAAGCTCAGCTTCATGAATATAACTTGAATGATGACGGACTTTCATACAAGCTTTCATGCCCTATTTTAACCCACTTGGGGGTGGAATTTCAAAAACTCCTTTCTTAGTGCTCGCTTACGTCATAAAAGGAATCTACTGTCAAAATTTCTAGTTTCTAACTTCATATAGGCTGTGCGTTGATAGGTCATTCAGTCATTCAAACAAGTCTTTTTATAAGTATAGATTGTGGTGTTTCACCAACGTCGCGTAACGTTTATCCTCGGAATAAATTGGGCGTTCTGACAGTTATTCTATTGAAAATACTATCAAAAATGCTCGGATAAGACTTATTTTATGTTGGTGAAATCGGCCCTAAGAGTGTTAAATGTCTACAATTAACGAGTTATTTATTATTGTTCGTGAGTGACATGCTTTCCATCAATGGTTCACTACTAAGTGCAGCTCTGCTCGCAGAGAAGGATTATAGGCCTAGTCCACCACGCTCGACCAATGCGAATTGACAGACTTCACATAATTTTGAGAAAATTATGTAAAACACTCAAACGTGCCTGTATGCTAATAATTAGGTACAATAATAGATAAACTTAGGAGTTGAAATCGTACTATTTAGTTGACTTTTAATCCAAGAATACTCCTATTATTGTATCATTTGAGTCATGTAATCGTAGTGGCAATGGTCTACATAAGATTCTGATATCATAATCTGCGAAATGAAGCAAATAGAAATAACTTTTGATGTTATACGAGTATACTTATAGGAAGTTCAGATTCATTACTCAAATTTTTGAGAGTTGAAATCAACCAACCAACCGACTTATGGTAAAGAAGCTGTATTATCATAACAAATTTTGAAGATTTAATAGATAGAATATTTAAAATAATTATGTTCATAATCTGTACCGTCTATTTTTCTCACATTTTCAGAATAGTTGGTCAACAATCAAAACTTTCGTCGGAGCAATATTCCCCTCTCTAGTCGTAGAGTCTCACCTAGCTGATAGAATGTACCCCCTTTCCAAATACTTCGGTTACCTGATGGAGGAATTTGCTTACCTCCATCTGCAGGCTACGAAACCTGATACCGTTGGTAAGTTGAATCAATGTCATATACGCTTCGTACGACCTACACCTGTTTGATGATTTACTTTTCTTCCACTTACTTTGAATGCTTTTAAAAAAAGCTTTTAACTAAGTTAATCTATCGTTGGTATAGGGACTATTTAGGTTGGTATTAAGTTGGTAGTAATTTAGGTTGGTAGGGAGGATTTTGTTTTTGTACAATCACTTTTTCACCCCAGCTCTTATCCTGGATGTGTAGATCTCTTCACATTACTTTACTGTATCGAAAAGCGCTGAATGAGTATCTGATGCTGATACATTTAAATTGGCATAAACCTTGGTTTACAAGAAGCGTATAAGCTTCTTGGCATCACATTAATATCATAAATGTATGTTTGTTACTCTTTCACGCAAAACTGCTGGACGGATTTGGCTGGGAATTGAGATAGATTATACCCTAGAATCTAGGGCCAAATGTAGCCTATGTGCTAATCTAGGGCCGTAGCACTCAACCTTTTTTTCATGTTAAATAACAAACACGTGTTAGTTGTGGTATCGCGGGCCGTAAAAAGAAAAAAAAATAGGTAATGATTTCTAAGGTTTTCTTGATTGTTACAAATTGAATTAAACATTTATGAACGAATTCATCGCGTATATTTTAACCGCCTGCCCTAGATCAGCTATACTCAACCTATGGCCCGCGGGCCCATTTGTGTATAGCTGATCTAGGGCCTAGATTAACACATAGCACAGAGTAAGGATGCACATGCAGCATGGAAACACATGGACATGGAAGCAGTGATAGCCTAGTGGTTAGGACTGTGGTCTCCTATTCGGGGGGTCGCAGGTTCGATCCCGGGTACGCACCTCTGACTTTTCGGAGTTAAGTGCGTTTAAGAAATTAAATATCACATGCTTTAACGGTGAGGGAAAACATCGTGAGGAAACCTGCACATCTGAGAGTTCTCCACAATGTTCTCGAAGGTGTGTGAAGTTCGCCAATTCGCATTGGGCCAGCGTGGTGGACTATGGCCTAGAACCCTTCTCTGAGAGGAGACCTCGCTCAGTAGTGAGCCGATGATGGGTTGATAATGGTGATGATGAAGGATGCACATAGGCTACACTATATCCCGGAAAATTAAAGAGTTCCCGCGCGCAGACGTAATCGCGGGCATCATCTAGTATTCTATACATTGGTAAAAGGCAAGTGTTTTGAAAAATACAAGCAAAGAACGTTAAGATTTTCCTATAAGATTTTCCGTTAAGATAATGACAATATACTTAGTAGATCTAAATTATAGTAGTATAGTCTAAGGTCTAAAGTATCTTAGTAGTATCTAAAATAATTATATTTTGCATGTCAATTGACGAAACATACTGGACATTGAATAAATATTATGTTAACATCTATTTACGTACAATGTTTCTTGCAAATAAATATGTTTCATTTCCTCATTAAAAATATCCTTGTTCCTTTTACAGGAGTCGGTCTCTCGGACTCGCCGGCCGGTCTTCTTGCGTACATACTCGAGAAGTTTTCCACCTGGACGCGATTAGAACACCGTTCTCTCGTCGACGGGGGTCTCTCGTACCGGTTCTCCAAAGATCAGCTGATTGATAACCTCATGGTGTACTGGAGCACCAACTCTATCACAACTTCGATGAGATTGTACGCGGAGAATATGAGCAACAAGAACAGAGCACTAGGCATAGATAGGTGAGCTGTTTTGTTCATAATATTAATTACTAGCTGATGCCCGCGACTTCGTCCGCGTGGATTTAGTTTTTAAAATCCCTCGGGAACTCTTTGATTTTTCGGGATAAAAAGTAGTCTATGTCACTCTCCAGGTCCTCAACTATACCCTTGCAAAAAATCACGTCCATCCGTGGGCCTGTTGCGGCGTGATTGAAGGACAAACCAACAAACACACTTTCGCATTTATAATATTAGAACCTAAGGATAACTGAGTGGCTATCAAAATTTGCTTATAAAAAACTCAATCTTGCATTTATTACGAAATGCATGTTTGATAGTTCTTAGTTTTTATGGTTCCGTACCCAAAGGGTACCAACGGGACCCTATTACTAAGCCTACGCTGTCCGTCCGTCCGTCCGTCCGTCCGTCCGTCTGTCAGCGGGCTGTATCTCGTAAACCATAATAGATGGACAGATGAAATTTTCACATATTATGTATATCTATTGCCGCTATAAGAACAAATAATAAAAATTAAATTAAATTAAAAAAATTAAATAAAAATATTTCCATGGGTACATGGAAATATTTTTATTTAATTTTTTTTAACGGAACCCTAAAAGAGCGAGGCCCGACTCGCACTTGGCCGATTTTTTTTATTCGTTGACAAGATAGCTCTTGAGTGCGATCTCACCTGATGGTAAGTGTCGATGCAGTCTAAGATGGTAGCGGGCTAACTTGGAAGGGGTATGGCAGTGAACATTCAATTCCCATACCCCCTAACCACGTTTTCTACACGCCATCGTGCCGGAACGCTAAATCGCTTGACGACACGTCTTTGACGGTAGGGTAGTAAGTAGCCACAGCCAAAGCCTCCCACCAGACCAGACCAGAGACATTCCAGAAGTGATAAATTCCTTAATTATCCTCACCGGAAATCGAACCCGGGACCACCCAGTTATAAGACCACAGCGCTCATCACTGCGTCAGGGAGGTCGTCAAATGTTAGTCAAGTTGTTGTCTCCGTTGTTTACCGTAGCTACTGAAAGAGTAGCGTCTCTACTCAGACTCACGCACCTATTACATTCGAATCCCTCTCTCTCGCACGTTCTAATATTTTCAATTGTTGTAAAAATCTCAAATACTTTTGACAAGATGCGGTCAATTATTATTCTTGACAGTAAAATTACGGACATTTTAGGTATAGTTTTATTATGATATACCTAGATTTTGATAGAGATAAAAATGGCTAAAACTACTACATATTAACTTTTATCGCTCTTATTTTCTATCAAAAACTTGGTATATGATAGTAAAAATATGTATGTCTAAAATATCCGTAATTTAATTGTCGAAGATAATAATTGCCCACATTTTGTCAAAAGTATCTAAAATTTTTACAATCATTGAAAATATTAGAATGTGCGAGAGAGCGAGATGCGAGATGTAATAGTCCAATAAACTATTTTCCTTCGACTTCTCGGCGTTTTCCGAGTTTCTGCGGACAATGTTGTATACCTACCTATCATTGCTACGCGCCTGCTACGATAAAAACCTAAAATCTTTTCAACCGACTTCGAAAAAGGAGGAGGTTATTAATTCGACGGAATCTTTTTTTATGTACTCGTATGTTCACCGATTACTCGAAGACGCCTGAACCGATTTGGAAAATTCTTTTTTTGTTTGAAAGGGTATACTCGTTAGGTGGTCCCATATAAATTTTATCGAAACTGGTCGAGTGGTTTTTAAAATATCAACAATAAATTAAAAACTTTGTATAGCGTGTGTGTAATGTAGTAAAGTGAGTGGTTTGAAGTCAGTTGTTTAAAAAGAATTTTTTATATTAAATTATTTTATCACCCAGTTACCCAACCGCCGTACCCACGTGGGCCCTCCAGGCGAAGAACGAGCTCTTCTACCAGCCTCCGAACATGCTCAGCCTGAAATTCACGCACCTCCTCGGAGTCACAGTGCTGGACGATGGAGGCCATTTCGTCGCGTTTGAGTTGCCTGAAGTTTTCACCAAAGACGTCTTCAAAGCTGTGAAGGCTTTCAGAGAGTTCCATAAGACTAAAACTGAGTTGTGATTTTAGTGCTATAAAGATTTTTTATGTTGTTACTGCAGTTTTTTTTTCGAACGTTGGCACTAGACTAGACTAGCGAGTGCAGTAACTCGCCTGTTCTAGGTGGATCTAGGTTCTAGAACGGCAATTCAATAACAAAGTGGTAGTTTTACTTAGGTATAGAATAGTATCATCCGCATGCAAAAAATTCTATTATCTTAAAGACTTGTCCTGACTGACTGATTGACTGACTGACTGCTCTATCAAAATCAATTTGAAAGTTCCTAAAAACCTGATTCCACGCGGACTAAGTTGCGGAAATATAATATGTATATTAATTTGTACCTACCTCGTACTTGTGGCTATGTCCTTTTGCACCATTTGCATTGGTTGCCTGAAAAAGATCGATCAGTAGCGATAAGGCGTTACATTATACTTTTTATGTTGCTTTGTGTATTACATGGTGCATTAAAAAGAACACTTATTCATTCATCATTGATCATAATTATTATTGTTTTTGTGAATGATTAATAATCTTAGAGTTGATTGACACTAATGAATAAAACCAAAGCATAAAAATAAATACCTATCTAGGTAAGTTGATTCTATGAAATGACCCTCATCATTTCGATACGCTTTTCTCCATGGTAACTTCTTACAATAATAATTGATCCTTAATTTTGCGGCTCCCTGCAAAATTTTAATTAAAACAAAAGTCTCGCTTCCAGCCTAAGCCAGTGTGACGAAATGTTGAAACTTTTAACCGTCATTTTACCGAGTTGTGATAAAAATTAGCATCGTAAAACATTCCAGTACTTATATTTTCATTTTAGCCAGAATTTTGTATCAACATAAATTACCTGTCGATGTCGGTTACAATACGATAAACAATCGGAAATAAACACACTATGGTAACATGTGTTCAAAGTGGCTTCTAAACATTGTTATACATTAAAAAGTATCCATTAAATAATAGGTTCATTCATCATTCATGGAATGAAGGCGATGATAATGCAACTGCATACCTACGCATACGCGCGCATTCAATGTGTGTTTTTGTATGTGATGTAGGCTTTAAGTTTAAAGAATAAAAATAATTAGTTTGGCAAACAAATCATCGCGTTGTTGGTGCTAAGGGAATAGGTATTGCGACCAAGCGCTAACCTGTGTGCCCTTCTGTAAAGCCTCTAAGCAGGGTTGTAAAGGCAAGCGTGCGTTTCACTGATAAGCGTCCCTGAATAGGGTAGGGGACAGGGGAGAAACCTCCAGGGTAAACCAGGGGATACCAGGGGGTGCCAGGGGGTAATATGGGAGCTATAAGTCGTGTTTACCTTTCGGAATTCCGTAGATAACTCAAGGGTAGATGGTGTCTTCAAATTCGTCCACGCGTTTAGTATCCTTTGAGCACTCTTTCATTTTTTGCGATACAAAGTATCTTATTTCCATCATAGAAATGCAAGCTACCTCTGTGCCAAGTTTCGCCAAAATGGGTTTAGCGATTATTCCATATTGTCCCATATCGAAAGTTTTCATTCTAAAACAAATAAGTAATTAAGTAATTAAGTACATATATCGAAAGTTTTAATAGAAGGGTTCCTTATAATTTTGCAAAGAACAATAATTTTTGACGTGATAACGTCTTATAAATCGATGAACACCGGCTGCACGCACGGAAAAGTGTCACATTCAGCCTGAGCCTGAGGGTGCAAGCGAGAGCGCGGAACAAGCGATAGAGAGGCACGATCGACCCAAGCGTTGGCTTGTGCCGCCCGCCAGTCATCGTCAATGTTTCTTTATGACGTTATCACGTAAAACTATCGTCCGTAAATCGACTTTACGGACAACCAATTTTTTATCTATATTTTAATTTGCACATCTTCGTAACCCTCATGATACACAGCAATTCAATTACCATAATCAAACACTTCCTTTTATCGGAGTTGGGCAAATCGGGCGTCGTCCGGCCGCGTGCGCTGCGCTAATATTGTCATTAATCTGTGCTTTATCCTTGAGAAAGAGGATTATATTCATAAATATAAACATTGGGGGTTCACAGATCAACTCACTGATAGACTCCCGTGCGTCAACAATGTTTGAGATTATGCGCAAACCTACAGAATATTTTTTAGTAATAAAACGCAAAAAAATATCTTTAAGCGCTGCTTACTGTGAGATGTATTTCGTTTAAGTCGTATTCATTACAAGATGATGCCTGTGACTTCGTCTGTGTGGATTAAGAAATTATTAATTTATTTATTCCCGCGGGAGCTCTTTTTTAAATTTCTGGGATAAAATGTAGCTGGGTATGAGTTATCTCCATTCCAAATTTCAGCCAAATCGGTTGCATTCGTTGTGGCGTAAAGGAGTAATAAGCATCTCTCTATCCTTACAACTTTCACATTTATAATATTATTAGGGATAGGATACTTAGTAGGACAAGATCAAGACAAGACCGAGAAACGCAAGACCGAGGCCTGTGGGAGTCTATGCAAGACCTTTCTCCAGCTGTGGACGTCTATCGGTTGATAAAGAAGAAGGATAGTAGGATTGCTGAGAATCTATTAATTGCAGATAAGGGTAGGTAAGAGTTTGTATGTTTCATCCGCGTGGTGTAAGGCTAAATAAAAATCCCGAACGAACCTTTATTTTCCAGAATAATAAGTTGCCTGTGTCACTCTCCAAGTGTCCTCAACGTGCCTCAACTAAGTCATCATCATCATCGTGTGCCTTCCTCGTGTTGAAGTTTGGCGGTCATCATGCGAAAAGCTTCTCTATTTAAAGCCGCATCTTTTAATTTTGGATAAGTCAGCCCAGTCCACCCACTTATATCGTCCAACCACTTGCGTCTTTGGCGACCTGGAGCTCTCTTGCCTGCAATCCTCCCTTCCAGCACTGAATTTGGGAATGCGAATTGGGTTCCTCTTTGTAGATCAACTAAGTATACCCATGCAAAAATTATTTCGATCCATAGCTCTGTTGCATCTAGAATTAAGGATAAACCTGAAGTTCATTAAAGCTCGGAGAGTCGTGAGCTGCACCAACATCCTCCTCTAAAGACTGGAGGAGCTCAGATGAAATCCTCATCGCCCCGGTCCTGCTGAATCTCCTCTCGGAATCATCATCATCATCATCATTAGTAACCCATGAACGGCTCACTATTGAGCGCAGGTCTCCTCTCAGAGAAGGGTTAGAGGCCATAGTCCACCACGCTGGCCCAATGCGAATTGGCGGACTTCACACACCTTCGAGAACATTATGAAGAACTCTCAGATGTGCAGGTTTCCTCACGATGTTTTCCTTCACCTTTGAAGCAAGTGATATTTAATTGCTTAAACGAAGTTGACTCCGAAAAGTCAGAGGTGAGTACCCGGGATCAAACCTGCGACCCCCCCGAATAGGAGACCACAGTCCTTACCACTAGGCTATCACTGCCTTTCCTCTCGGAATGGGAAGAATATATTACGTATTATAGTCTACCACACTGACCAGGTGCGGATTGCAGACTTCACACACCTTCGAGAACATTATGGAGAACTCTGACATGTCAGAAGTCATGTCAAGTAACAAATATCATCACCACACCGTCAGTCAACTACTATTAGTATTGTTATCTCACCCCCGCAGGCGTGGAGTCATTTGTCGATGGTATGATGCTCTTGACTGCCGCCAGGGTTACCAAAATATTGTTTTTATACGACTGCCTGAAAAAAAACGAATAAAGGAGTATATTATTGTTTTCAGGGTTCATGTATGTATGTACTTATGTGAGTTTGTATTTTACATCATAACTTCTATACGCCTGAACCGATTTTGATTAATGAGGTATCGTTAGAATCCTTAGCTTATTCCAGGTGACATAAGTTAGTAAAATTTTTAAAATATTTGTTTTGAATTTTTTTTAAGGCATCTGCTATTTTTCAGCCTGCCATATTATTTAACTCTAGAAAAAGTTAAGTTTTGTAGCCTTTGCCCGTAACTTAACTTAAGTTGAACTTGAATTAAGTTTTTAAAAATCCTGCAAAAACTCTTTTTTCTGAGATACAAAGCACCCTACGTCTACCTATTTAGGTCTTTAAATATTATATCTCGTCTATCCTATAGTGTGGGGTGTCGTTGAATAAGTCTTTAAAAAATATTGTGGGTGTGGGAACACCATTTTTCAATTCAGGGATCCGTTTGTGAAATATGATATTTTAAAGTGCAAAATTTTATTAGAGTCAAGTGTCCCCCCCCCCTCTGCCAGCTAAATGGTTGTATAAAGGATAGGTACATGAAAAAATTCACAGCAGTAGTACATATAATGAATTTTAAAGGAAAACTATGACGGCTAAGTAGGGTTCATTAGATAAGGAGTTATATCTGTTTTTTCTAAGTTAAGTATTACAGGTAGTGTAAGTTGCATATTTTGTAGTATATTATAGTATTTAAACCATAGAACTCAAAATATATTCAATATTCAATAAAATAAAAGCATTATCCTAGGTCAGCAGTAATATTTGTGACTAGCAACTACGGAACACTACACTGCGCGTGGCCCGACACGCACTTGGCCGGTTTTTTTATGTATATTCACCGATTACTCGAAGACGCCTAAACTGATTTGAAAATTCTTTTTTTGTTTCAAAGGGTCTTCCCAGGTGGTCCCATTGAAATTTTATCGAAATCGGTCGAGTGGTTTTTAAAATATCAACAATAAATTATATACTTTGTAGTTGCGCCGGCGTTTGAAGTCGGTTTTTTAAAAAGAATTTCATAAAGAGATAAAACTCACATTGTGGACATGCCTGCCTTATTTTTACCGCTTAAAGACATTAAAGATACCTATCTCTACATAAAACTTATAAAAGTATCCTAAAGTTAACATTACTTATGGCAGCCCTGTTCTCACCCTAAAGTTTATTCATGAGTGGTCGTCCCTGAGGGATATTCACCCTTATTGCTCCAAATCCCATAATGTATGGGTGGATGAGCGATTTGAAACTCGTTAAGTGATATTTCTCACGTTTATTGCAGGGTTAGAGGGTTGGATTATTGCTATTTTATTTAAAAAAATTTGTTAATAAAAGCTGAAATATTGTTCAGAATTCAGTTAATTTAGTTTATTATTGGAATAGATTTAAGTTATTGGAATCGATTAGATTCCAATAATTTTTAAACCATGTTACAATTTGTCCCAAAAGTTAAGAAAAACACATGAAGTGAGAAAACGTAACATGTTACGTAAACGCACCTAGGAATAATCTATTTTTTGTCTTAGCTGTCGTGTAAACAGATCGCAGAAAAACGTGTAATCGACGGACGTACCCGGACGCTTGCGACGTTATTAAGTTGAATAATGATGGCCTTATGTGTATAATATTGAGCCGAATTTTCTTTAATCGTAATGTTACGTCTTTATTACAAAATCACTTAAAAGCAAAGTAAACTTTAGTTCCATACAATAAAGTTTACATTCGTGTGAGATTAATGATAAGATTAAATTGGCATAAGAAGCCTATGTATCAATACTTATTGCTACACTAGCGGCACGCTATGATGGCCGGTTTGACGTTTGTCCGCTCATGAAGTTCCGTATTAATTGATAACGACTTTGAAGGAAATAATTGTATTACTTTATTGACGATAGTGATGTGCAGAGATTCATAAATTTTATCGAATGTAGTTTTAGGTTTAGGACTCAAAATTTATTTATTAAATTGATTTCTAAAATGTATACAAGTGTAGAAAAATCAGTTTGCACCATTTAAGGGGTGAATGTACTTGTGAATATGAACAATTTTCACTATGTGGACAAACCTCTGAAATCGCAAAAAAATATCAGCTGTTTCATACAAAAGGTAAAATTTTTATTTTTATATGATATATACCACAACTCGGCATTTGGTTTTCTAAATTGAAAATTTTTAAAAATGGAATCTAATACGATCGTCACATAGGATCGCTGGCTAGCACAACTACTACCTCCGGCAAACTCGCGTCAATGCTCAATGCAAAACAAAGCAGTTTCGAATTGACGTTGCTTCGAAAAGTATAAACTGTCAGTGCAATGCGATTGTGATATAGTTTTGACCTGGCTTTGGATTTCAAATATTGATACTGCATTACTGTTGACCCTTGCTCGTTAATTTGGACTCTGTTCAAGCCCTTTGTTGTGGATTTCGTCGATATGACCGAACGTACGCAGAGAACTGTTCTAAATAGTCAGACACGTGAGTTCGTAATACGCCTTCGTAACTATTTCGATCGTGAAGCTCAAAATGGAGGGCCAATTTTACCTATAACGTCAGTGGTTGAACGCGTAGCTGATGCGCTTAATATTGGACAACGAACTGTTAGACGGATAACTAAAAAAAAAATATGGCGAGACTGGCACAGAAGAAAATAAACTTCACACACCAAAAAAGAGAAAACGAGCAAAACCAGTCGTAGGCATCGATAGCTTTGATGCCGATGCTATCCGAAGACATGTTTACGGCTACTATTTACAGAAGGAGTATCCAACAAGAAAAAAGTTGGTGCATTCACTGAAGGAAGCTGGATTATTCTTCGGTGGGGAAAGTTCTTTAACGAAGATTTTGAAGACCATTGGATTTCGATACAAAAAATGTAACAAACGCAAAATATTGATGGAAAGATTTGATATAGCGATGGCAAGGTATACTTTTTTACGGCAAGTGAAAGAAATCAAAAATTGGCAAAATGTTGTGTTCTTGGATGAAACATGGCTTAATGCTAACCATACTATAGGCCGTTCTTGGAACGATGACACAGCAGCATCTACTTCCAAAGTTCCTGTAGGAAAAGGATCGCGACTTATAATTTGTCACGCCGGAACCATCAACGGGTTTGTCGAAGGTTCTCTCATGGCTTTTGCGTCAAAAACCACTGGAGACTATCATGAAGACATGAATGGAGAAAAGTTTACTGAATGGTTTACCTCAATGTTGTGTAGCCTCCCTGAACCATCTATTATAATTATGGACAACGCCCCATACCACTCGATGCAAATTGACAAGCCACCTGCCCAATCCCAAAAGAAAGCTGATATCGTCGCATGGCTTCGTAAAAATGGCGTAAATGCAAACATGAATATGTTAAAAGCGGAATTAGTACGTCTTTTAAAAGAAAACAAACCAACCAAGATCCGATACGTCATTGACGAAATAGCATTAGAACATGGGCACAGAGTTATACGGTTACCGCCTTACCATTGTGAGTATAATGCGATTGAGTTGGTGTGGGCTCAAATTAAGGGATATGCTGCAAGACACAATACAGAACCCCCATTTACCACAAAAAAAATGCTAAAATTATTAGAAGAAGCTTGTGAACATGTGACTAAAGGAGACTGGGAAAAGGTTGTGAATAGAACTGTTAAATTAATAAGGGAAGATTATGAAAGAGATGTGAAAATAGATAATATTATAGAAAACGAACATATAATTATTAATGTAGGTGATGATAGCAGTGACGACAGTGAAAATAGTAGTATGGACGAATCTGATTAATTATGGCCTTTTGTGGCACCTTTTTTGGTATCTTTTGTATTCATATGTTTCTTGTGTGCATATAAAGTATGTATATTCATTTTCATTCAAATATTCAGTTCGTTCAAATAAATTAAATAAACATATACATTTTTGTTTTATTAAACCTATTTAATCAGGTACAAAAACAAAACTTAATTGTTTTTTGTTCGAGAATAAATTGACATTCCACATCACTATTGTAATGTGTCAAACCGGCCATCATAGCGTGCCGCTAGTTTAGTCTATTTTTATCAGTGCGTCGTGAAGAACGTCTGCGAAAAACAGTAAGGTAAGGTTTATCTCATGTGTCCGTCTTTTTTGCACCAATCACATGGCTATTAGTACATAATATTACTATACGTGTGAGCGAGATAGCAGCGGAAGATTATAAAACGCCGACCTCAGAATTAATGACTCGATAAACAATAAATAATGAAAGAAAATTTTTGTTGTATATTACGTTTATCGGTTCAATATAAATCTACAGGTTAAAGTTTACTGTAAAGCCCATAAACTGTTGTAGTACCAGAGGCACCACCAATGCGTTTCCGGCTTTTCAGGAGTTTTGTTCCCCCTTGAATAACCCCATGTTATAGTTTTTCACTAAACTTTCGAGTATCCACATTGCAGTGAGTGGGGATAAATAAATAATTGTCAATTCTTTTCAATGCTACCTAGTTTGTTAGTTTAGGACTTAAATAAATTTTTGCATGTCACTCAATAGAGCAAGATCCCAGTGCCGCCAGACCTAAGTTATTTTCTCAGCAATTATTTGTGTACGATGAGTACTGTTCTAGTGTCCTTTCAGTGTATGCGTACCAGCTAGATTGTGCCGACGGCCAATTTCCAGATACCAGGTGCTAAAGGTAGGTAAAAACTAGAATAACTTATCTTAAATTCTCAGGGCTGATTTTCATATATGTTTTAAAGAATATTGTAAAAATTAATAAATAAATACTGCCAGACGCTTACCGCCGGCGGTAACTTTAGCCAGACGCTTTGAAGCTCCCAAAAAAATATATAATTTAAGTTAACTTATATTCTCAGTTCTGATTTTTATACATGATACTCAGGGAACTATTGCGATATTATCTGTAAGCTGCCAGACCTATGGGAAGGGTCAAACATCCCGCCAGACACACATTATGCGTCCCCATATGTATGAGCGCTAGAACATGATTCACTTGTTTAAGTGTGTGAGAGATAATATCATCATACTATAATATTATAAATGCGAAAGTGTGTTTGTTGGTTTGTACTTCAATCACTCTGCAACAGAGCTACGGATCGACGTGATTTTTTGCCTGGGTATAGCTTAGGATCTAGAGAGAGAGAACTATTGCAATATCTTCTGCAAGCTGCCAGACCTATTGGAGGGGTCAAACATCCCCCCCAGACCACACATTAAGTGTCCCTACGAGTATGAGTGCGAGAGTGATTTGATGGTTTTATAATACATAATATAACTTTATTAAACTTTATTACGGGTATTATCCAATCCAATCCAATCCATCATCCTGTATTCATCCACTGCTGGACATAGGCCTTTCCGAGAGCGCGCCACCAAACACGGTCCTCCGCTTTCCTCATCCAGCCGCTTCCCGCCACCTTCTTAAGGTCATTGAAGTAGTTACTTAATTATCATAATAAAAATAAAATTGGAGGGTACTTAATTATCGATACTGAGCCTAATCTGAAAATAAAGTATTATGTGGCTAAAAAAGTGCCCTCCAATTAAAATTTTCAAAATATATTTAAATGTATAAAATTCGTCCAGTTACCTACAATTTTACTGTATAGAGTGATTGAAGGACAAACCAACAAAGACACTTTCGCATTTATAATATTATAGTATGATGATATTATCTCTCACACACTTAAACAAGTGAATCATGTTCTAGCGCTCATACATATGGGGACGCATAATGTGTGTCTGGCGGGATGTTTGACCCTTCCCATAGGTCTGGCAGCTTACAGGTAATATCGCAATAGTTCCCTGAGTATCATGTATAAAAATCAGAACTGAGAATATAAGTTAACTTAAATTATATATTTTTTGGGAGCTTCAAAGCGTCTGGCTAAAGTTACCGCCGGCGGTAAGCGTCTGGCAGTATTAATTTATTAATTTTTACAATATTCTTTAAAACATATATTTATGAAAATCAGCCCTGAGAATTTAAGATAAGTTATTCTAGTTTTTACCTACCTTTAGCACCTGGTATCTGGGAATTGGCCGTCGGCACAATCTAGCTGGTACGCATACACTGAAAGGACACTAGAACAGAACTCTATCGTACACAAATAATTGCTGAGAAAATAACTTAGGTCTGGCGGCACTGGGATCTTGGACCACAATTGATGCGGTCACCGTCAGAATTATGTGTACTTATAGGAGTTTTTATGACGGAACTCTATCGTGTCTTCATCGCCCAATTGCGGCCCCTTCGAGGACTGATAAATTATACAGAATAATTTAATAGGTAGGTGGGTTTTGAACCTTACTTAGGTGATCTTTGGGATTTCGACCTTTTTAGGATCACCTAAACTTTGAACAAAAAACTATTTTATAATTTTCTCCTTATTACAACAGTATATCTAGATATTAATTATGCTACAGTTTAAACGAATTTTATACGTTATTTAATCGTACTCTGATAAGATAATTCATTTGATTACTAATTATTATTAGTGATGGATGAACCTTTGCCGATTTTAGTAATCACTGATCAAGCTTGTAACCGAATTAGTTACAATTTCAACTTTAACGAATATCTTTATGTCTAATCCTAATAATGTTCAGGAGTTCCTAGTACTGTTCATGTTTATTGCACAAACATCTCTGTACTCCAAGAAGTCAAATAATATATAACTCAAACATAATATACTGTTTTACCGACCTATTATATTTTATTTATATTTTTTACATTGGGTTTTTACCTTTCAATAAAGATTTATTTATATATTTAAAGATTTATTATTATATTATTATTATTATTATAATATAGGCATAAAACAATGACTTTCGGCGTTAGTAGGGTTGACTAGACTTCATTTTCATTACAGATGTTGCTCCGAATACTCCTAGCCACCCTTCTAGCATTGGTCGCCATTATATTCGTGCCGTTATCCTACTTCTACCTGAGACCCACTCCGCCGATTCCAGAAATAGACCTTAACGAGTGGTGGGGCTCACAAGTACTTAAAGACAGCGTCACTGAAGAAATAAAACCTTTCAAGGTTCGGTTTAGTGAGGCGGTAAGTTTGCCAGTGAAACGATTTTTTATCTAAGTTAGCTGATGCCCGCGGCTATATTTTTTTTAAATCCCGTGGAAACAGTTAAGTAGCCTAAAGCAGTGATAGCCCAGTGTTTAGGACTGTGGTCTCCTATTCGAGGAGTCGCAGATTCGATCCCGGGTACGCACCTCTGACTTTTCGGAGTCGAGTGCGTTTAAGCAATTAAATATCACTTGCTTCAGCGGTGAAGGAAAACATCGTGAGGAAACCTGCACACCTGAGAGTTCTTCATAATGTTCTTGAAGGTGTGTGAAGTCCGCATTGGGCCAGCGTGGTGGACTACGGCCTATAACCCTTCTCTGAGAGGAGAGCTGCGCTCAGTAGTGAGCCGTTGATGGGTTGCTGATGATGATGATGATGATAAGTAGCCTTTGTCACTCTCCAGGTCCTCATGTTGACCTTTGTTGTTGCATGATGGAAAAATTAACTCATTAACTCACCTTAAGTCCAATTTTTCAACTATTTTACGCCCTTAGGGGTTGAATTTTCAAAAACTCTTTCTTAGCGTAACCTACGTCTTATTAGCTATCTGTATACCAAATTTCAGCCTGATCCGTCCAGTGGTTTGAGCTGTACGTTGATACATCAGTCAGTCAGTCACCTTTTCCTTTTATATACTTATTTAGATTATGGATACATACAATCATATTTGACCACGATCTCATCTGATGGAAAGTGATAATGTGGGCTAGTAGCACAGACCAGTCTAGACTTAGTCTGCGACTAAGAATGACGTTTGTACAGGTGATGCCTATTCATTAATGTTTTAAGAACACTCAGATTGTAAGTGTCGTGAAACACAGATCTCGGAAAAGCATTCCAGATCCGATTCGTACGAATGAGGAATAAAAACTTGAAGCGTTTCTGCTTCAATCAAAATTTAAAAAGTTTTTTTTTATAATTTTTTATTCTTATCAAGATTGTAGGTGATCTTACGATGTAGTGAAAAGTGATGGATGGTAGTTGGCTAACTTGGAAATTGGGTATCTCAGTTTAAATGAAACCCATACCCCTTATCGTTTTATACACGCCGGAACGCTAAATCGCTTGGCGGCACGGTATGGTGCCACGCCCAAAGCCTCCCACCTGACGTGAAGCGTCTAGAAGAAAATATAATATAATAGAATACATTTTTTTATTCAAATAAACTTTCATAAAGTGCTTTCGGTTCGTAAAGTGAATCTACCACTGGTTCCGAATGCAGAGGCGGATGCTGGCTGTGTGTCGTGGTAATACATCCTCCCAAATAATAAAAATTATAATAATGTCCTCTCGACCGAATCCGATCACGGCGGCCAACGCTCAGAGATTAGCCATCTGCGCGGGAGATATTATAGTGCACAAGTGTGTGAGCAGACACAGGTGCACCCTCTATGCCCTCACAATCATAGTCCGATGGGACGGAAAATCCGACACGACCGGAGAGAGATCAGGCGCAGGACCGACAGCTTTACGTGTTCTCCGAGGCACGGGGGTGACTCACCACTCTTCACAGAAAACCCAATACATTTTTTTAGCCCGACCCGGGAATCGAACCCGAACCTCGTCATCCGTAATCGAACGTGCTAACCACTAGACCAACGAGGCAGGCATCCTCCCAAATACCTATGTCTAAAATGCGGATAAACTTGCGATGGTGATGACATGTGTTCCACAGACGATACGAGATGTTAGAGAGAGGCTGAGGGACCGGCACCCCCTGGCTCCGCCTCTCGAAGGCATCGCGTTCGAGTACGGCTTCAACAGCAAACAACTCGAGATCTGGCTCAAGTACTGGGCCGAGGAGTATCCCTTCAGGTACCATCATAAACTATTCATAAGTCTTTGACTTCATCTTTACCTAATGGTTAATGCAGTACTAGTTGGCAAGGTATAGTAGGTACATGGCTTCAAGAAAGTTAGTTTAGCGGACATATGGGTATAATAATATTATAGTCTTAGTTCTACATGCTTTCGCAACAGAGCCTCCCATCTGATCAGACCTGAGCAAATTACCCATGACTATAATAACACCAGCAAGATTCTAAAGAGTTCTAGTTACAGTTGCTGTAATATTTATCAATAAACTTACTTATATAAATTTAACATCTTCTACAACTCTTGTCCACAAACTGCCTCGTTAGTCTAGTGGCTATCTTATGTGGGTCTTGGGTTCAAGTCCCAAATTGAGCCAAAACAATATCGGATTTTCCAAAAATAAGGTAATCGATCCTGAATCTTATCTCGTATGTCAGATTGCCGTCTTATCGGACTATGTGAATAAAGGAAAAGAAATTGTGCGCCTGGTTTGCGCACACACTTTTGCATCATAAAAACTCCTTCGTAGGTTGTATTATGACAATATGTGTTTATTTTCCAGTGAACGTGAGAATTTCTTCAACAAATATCCACAATTCAAGACTAATATACAGGGATTGGACATCCACTTCATACGAGTGAAGCCAAATGTAAGTCCCAACTCGACAAACCATACAATATTGCCGCATACATACAAATAAATAAAATTGAAGTATCTGTCTGTGATTTCAAAATAACTGCCTCTTATTAAGCTCATAATATGAATTGAAAGATAGCATAATCCGCACGTATAATTTTTTTCATCATACCTATTCGAAAAACGAATATTGGCTTCAGAGGATAGCGGGAGCAAAATTTAATTTTAACCCCATGGGATTTTTCATTTCTCTCTTCTGATTGGTCCGCGTTAGTGCTTTAGCATACTATAGCACTAACGCGGACCAATCAGAAGAGAGAATTCAAAAATGTTTGAGAAACTGTTGTCTTCGATAAGTCACGTGATCAAATTTGTCGATTAGATATATACGCCCATACTTCCAACATAAATATTAATGTTTAATTATTTCGTAAAAATTTATTTGTGTTTTATTTAAACTTTCAATATACGTATTGGTAATTTCTATACTCTATACATAGTATAGAGTATAGAAATTGGTTGATACTCCTAGCTTTTTCTCATAGGTAATGATGAAAAATAGTGTGTGTCATTCGGGGCCAAAATTTTTTGTTCTCGGGCGGCGTATATTGAATTCCTCGCTACGCTCAGGATTCTACTTTAGAATCCCTCGCTGCGCTCGAGAGTCTACTATAGAATCCTTCACTTCGCTCTGAATTCAAAATAACGCCCTCGGGGAACAAAAAATTCCTTTGGCCCCATATAACACAAATAACTATTGTCTACCTGTGGACTGCTATTCAGAAAACCGGTCAAGTGCGAGTCGAACTCGTGCGCCGAGGGTACCGTACCTACCCATTAAACCGCCATTATATTATTATTATTATTATATTATATAATTTTCAAATTTTTTTGGAATTTTTCCTTTATTTGTACTGTAAGACCTTGCTTTTTGCCAAATTTCGTGATTCTACGAGTAGGTCAACGGGAACTACCTACCATATTATATGTTTTCGACCCAAAACCTTTAGGATACTTCCGGTTGACCTAGAAGTGTCAATTTTGGTTAAAAGCAAGGTCTTACAGCACAATTCAAAAGAACATTCCGAAAAATAAAAAAATGGAAATTTAAATTAATTTTTGGAACTTACAAGTTTTCGCAAAAATCTAAATTTGTCCATATCTTTTTATCGTGTTGACTCAGGGCCTTGATTTTTATACCTACACCTAATAGGGACTATAGTATCTGGTATAAATTCCAACTTGCAAGGTCCACCCGTTCCTGAGAAAATCAGTGGTGACACACGGACAGACAGACGGACAGACGGACAAGAGAGTGATTTTATAAGGGTTCCTTTAACCTTAAAAATTAATCAGTTTGGGATTTTCACAGGCAAGTACAGGATTACACAATGAGTGACATTAATATTATTAGGCTACGTTTTAAAACTGATTTTCAAAAAAAGTGACTTTTCAATGATTCTTTCTTCTTCTTTATCAACCGATAGACATCCACTGTTCGACATAGGTCTATACATAGACCACCTGCATCCAACGGCTGCCTGCGACTCATCTGATGTCGCCGATCAATCTAGTGTAGTAGATGTGGAATTTGGTGAAGATAGTTACTATATACTAACCCTTCTCTGAAAGGAGACCTGAGCTCAGTAGTGAGCCGTTGATGGGTTGCTGATGATGATGATGATGAGTTACTATTGTTCCTTTCACGTGCCAGGTCACAGCAGGTGTGGAGGTGGTACCGCTGCTGCTCCTGCACGGCTGGCCCGGCTCCGTGCGCGAGTTTTACGAGGCCATTCCGCTGCTGACGGCCGTCGCCAAGGACCGGAGCTTTGCCATCGAGGTCATTGTACCCAGTCTGCCTGGTTATGGATTCTCAAGCGTAAGTACCCACGGTGACAATTCAAATTCAAATTCAAAATTATTTATTTCACGTAGTCCAACCTGTGGCTCTTATAACAAGTCATGACTCTACCACCGATTCGGAAAAGCGGATTCTGCTGAGAAGAGCCGGCAAGAAACTCAGCAGTTGCTCTTTTCAAAATAATCATTTTACAATATTATTATGAAGCTATTACATTGTAATAAGTTTTTTATACTATCTTGTGGGCAGCTGGATGCCAAGCCGATCTATCCCATGCAACTTTGTTAGAATAAAATATAACATTTCCACAATGAGGGGAAGTTCCAAAAAAAAAAACTAACAACCCGCACCACACGACACCACCACAGAAATGTTTAAAGAGAGCGTGACATACTTAGGTTACAATCTATATCTGCTTCCATAGATTTAGGATTGGTTGTCGCTTCGTTGGGGTCCCAGCTCCCAAGGTGCTGGAGTGGCGACCCCCCACCGGGAAGCGCAGCGTTGGCAGACCTCCCACTAGGTGGACCGACAACATCAAACGAGTCGCAGGGAGCCGCTGGATCAGGCGTCGCAAGATCGAGGCCTATGGAAGTCCATGCAAGAGACCTTTGTCCAGCAGTGGACGTCTATCAATTGATAAAGAAGAAGAAGTCGCTTCGCATCGACTAGATACCGTCAGCGTGACAGTAAATTGCGGCAATTCATAGTGCGGCTGAACTGTGCTCCACACATTTTCGTAACAACCAATGTTTGACGTTTTCAAACTGTGATATTATGTTGCCGCATTTAGGGAGCTATTGTTTGTAGGAAGAGCAGTATCTAGTAGCGACTTAGCTACCAATCGAAAATCTATGATTTCTTCTTCTTCTTTATAAACCGCTTTATCGGTCCACTGGTGAACAAGGTCTCTTGTATAGACTTCCACAGGTCTCGGTCGTGCGCTGCCTGCATTCAGCGGCTCCCTGCGACTCGTTTGATCAAACTTGTCGACATCAAATTTGTTTTGAGGCGCGAACTGAAGTGGAAATGGGCGAGCAACATAGGTCAAAGAGCTGATAGTCGTTGGGGTCCCAAAGGGCTGGAGTGGCGACTCTGTACCGGGTTGGCAGACCCCACCAGATGGATCTATAACTAAGTCAGTACATATCTATTCTGTGCTACAACTAGCAAGATAACAATATTGTAACAATTTTTAACACTGGCGTGATATATTTGCTAGCAGAGCAGAGCTTCTAGTGATACCCTTCAGAAGGGATTGGATATCTAATTCCTACCTAAATCTACGAGCGCCAAGTTTTCTAGGGCATCAGCTTTTGTAAGTATACATTTTTAAGCTGTTCACGATTTCATTGGCAAAACTAATTATATTACCTATTATTATTACCATCCTTCCATATTTTTTGCTTGGGTATGTATAGTTGAGGGCCTGGAGTGTAAGATAAGTAGGCTTTGTTTGAAAAACAAATCGCGGACAAAAGTTGTTATAGCTGACTGTACTTAAAATCTTAAAGTGACGATAGAAGCTCTTGTTACAAGGGGAATTATTTTTGTTGTTATTGTTTTAATCCACCTTCTTGGATATTTTTCACAGGCAGCAGTACGTCCTGGGCTTGGTGCTGATAAAATGGCGGTTGTGCTCAGAAACCTGATGCATCGCCTCGGTTACAACAAGTATTACATACAAGGGGGCGACTGGGGAGCGTTGATAAACAGTGTCATGGCAACTCTCTTCCCGCAGGTAAAAAGTAAATTTATTAAGTAGGTAAGTACGAGAAATTATGGCAGCGAGATTGCTTTGAAAAATTCCTCGCCGACTCAAAATTAATAATATTTAGAAGCTTTTAGTGCCAAATTAACCCAATTCTGACAATGTTTGTATTGAACATCTGCCAAAATATTAATTTAAGCTCGGACAAAAATTATTTTCTTTCTTATGTTGTTTTTGTGAAAACGGCTCTTAAGTTTTACTTTTTTCCCTTTTCAGTTTCTTTAACCGACGGTTTGATTCTTTTATTAAAATGTTTTTACGTCAAATATCATTAATATTATATTACCTTTACCCTTTGAGTATATATGTTGGTTATATACTCAAAGCCTTTACCTACTCATGCTTTAAGCATGTCTAGTTTTACAATATATTTCGCATATTTTCATGAGCAAGTAAAAAAAGGCAAAATATTTTTTTACAAATAAATTTAAATTAATAAATATTTTAAGTAATTAATTATAAATTTCAAGCGATTTAGCGTTTCAGCACGATGGTGCGTAGAAAAAGAGTAGCTTGAATAATTATGTACACAGACATACCCCTTCTAAGTTAGCCCGCTAATGCCTTAGACTGCATCATCACTTACCATCAGGTGAGATCACAGTCAAGGATTAGATATCTCGTCATTGAATAAAAAACCTAGTAGGTTGCATACACATTATTTTTTCAGGAGATACTGGGATACCACACGAACATGCCAATCACAATGTCACCACTGTACACTTTCTATACGGTCCTGGGATCCGTGTGGCCCTCCCTGGTGGTGAGCGCGGACCTGCGGGACAGAATGTATCCGCTGTCCAAGGTTTATGGCAACCTGCTCGAAGAGACGGGATACCTGCACTTACAATCTACTAAACCTGACACTATCGGTGAGGAAATTATATGAACTTATGTGTAACTCTCTAATACTTCAACGAAAAGCTTCAAGTGATGTGATATTGGAAACTTTTAAAACGAAATACCTTGAACTCTGTAATAAATTCACTAGAAAGACAATTTCGAGAAGACTAGATTGGAAGACTGAGCGAGCGATGGAGAGAGCTATGCTTGGTATATCCCTGCGAGATCAAATCAGAAATGAGGAGATCCGTACGAGAACCAAAGTCACCTACATAGCTCAGCGAGTCGCGAAACTGAAGTGGAAATGGGCGGGGCACATAGTTCGAAGAGCTGATGGTCGTTGGGGTCCCAAGGCGCTGGAGTGGCGACCCCGCACCGGGTAACGCAGTGTTGGCAGACCCCCCACTAGGTGGACCGACGACATCAGACGAGTCGCAGGGAGCCGATGGTTTCAAGCGGCGCAAGACCGAAGCCTGTGGAGGTCCATGCAGGAGACTTTTGTCCAGCAGTGGACGTCTATAGGTTGATAAAGAAGAAGAAAATTGGAATTTACCTAATCTCTCACGCCAATTCCCGAATAATATGCATAAAGCAGTGATAGCCTAGTCGTTAGGGTTAGGACTATGGACTCCATAAAATTCCGGGAGTCGCACGAGTTATGTACGATTTAGCAATTAAATATCACATGTTTCAACGGTGAAGGAAAACGTCCGTCGTGAGGAAACCTATACACCTGAGAGTTCTCAAAGGTGTGTGAAGTCTGCCAATTCGCATTGGGCCAGCGTGGTGGACTAATCTGAAAGGAGACCTGTGCTCAGTAGTGAGCCGTTGATGGGTTGCTGATGATGATGCGAAAGTGTGTTCATAATAATGTTTGTTGCAGACACAGCAATAAGTCTACGGACATACAATATGAGGCTTACATAATATTATTAGGGTTCCGTACCCAAAGGGTGCCAACGGGACCCTATTACTAAGACTCCACTGTCCGTCCGTCCGTCTGTCAGCGAGCTGTATCTCGTAACCGTAATAGATAGACAGTTGAAATTTTTACATATTGTGTATTTCTATTGCCGCTATAACAACAAATAATAAAAATAAAATAAAATTAAAAATAAAGGGGGCATACATTGAAAAGGAGTCGAAATAAAATTTTATTTTTTTACCCCGGCATGTGGGGTGTCATTGTCTAGAGCTCATTAAGTGGAGTTCAATAATATATATTTTTTTATTTTTTAGCTACAAAAATTAAGAAATGGGGGGCCGTCAAAGTTGTCGGTTTTAGACCAATTATGTTAGGGGGTCTATCTCAAAAACTAAACTAGTTAGGAATTTAAAATTTTGGTATTATGTACTATATAGTGTAAATTAAACAACGAATACTGAAAACACCTATTTATGATGCGGTTTGTAAGTTGTGACCAAAACAAACGAGCATTTTTCCCCATATGCTAATTTAGTACTTTCTAAGAACTAAGATATCTAAATATGTATCTAGTTTTAAAAAATGATTTGGTCATAGTAAGGAACCCTAAAAGAGCGAGGCTCGACTCGCTTTTGGCCGATTTTTTTTTTGAACACAAGAGTAAGTGAGAACACCTGACTGTGCTGAAGTCTAGAACTTTGGTGCATGTATAAGCTACCTTAATATCTGTTTGCTATTATTGCAGGTGTAGCTTTGACAGACTCACCGGCGGGTCTCGCAGCGTATATCCTGGAAAAGTTCTCAACGGGAACCAACATGCAGCATCGCAGCCTTCCCGACGGAGGTCTGCTCCACCGCTTCACGAGGGACCAGCTCCTGGACAACGTCATGGTCTACTTTGTGACCGACTCCATTACGTCAGCCATGAGGCTTTATGCTGAGACCTTCAACTCAAGATATAGCAGCTTGAGATTTGATGAGTTAGTGTCTAAATCTTTTTTGACGTGACATCCTTAGTCCTACTAATATTATAAATGTGAAAGTGTGGATGTTTGGATGTTTGTTACTCAATCACGCAATAACGGCTGAACAGATTTGGATGAAATTTGGCATGCATGTAGCCTTTGACATGGAAAAGAACATAGGCTACCTTTTACCCCGATTCCTTAAGGAGTTCCCGAGGGAAAATTGAATATTTTTTTTACGAGCTAAGCCGCGGGCAGACAGTTTTGAAATTTGGTATGCATGTCACCTATGCTATTGAAAAGGCTATACTTTCTATACCGATCTCTCAAATAGTTCCTGTGGTAAGATTAAAAATTGTTAACGAGCGAAGCGAACCAGTAATTCATTTTTCATTCATCATTCTAGCTTTTCGCCCGCAACTTCGTCCGCGTGTAATTCGGTTAACACGCTCTAAACGTGTTTTCCCGTAGGAATAAGATGTTTTTCCGGGATAAACAGTAACCTATGCCACTTTTCTGACTACAAACTATCCCTATAATTCGCTATAATTTCAAAGCTATCTGCGCTATTTCTTCTATTACAGCTATTTTTTCTATTACAGCGCAAGCGATAGCATGGGTGTAAATTTTATTCCATTTTTTATTACTTTCACATTTATCATTTTTTTTTTGGATCCAATTCTGAAGTCCACGCAGACGAAGTCGCGGGCAGAAGCTAGAATATTACAAAGGTGAAATTTTGTATGTCTGTTACTCAATCATGTCGCAACGATTGAACCGATTTGGCTGACATTTGTTACAGATAGATTGTAGTTTGGAATAGCACATAGGCTACTTTTTATCCCGGGAAATAAGAGAGTTCCCGCGGGAGTACAAAACCTTAATCCACGCGAACGAAGTCGCGGGTATCAGCTAGTAATATTATAAATGCGAAAGTGTGTTCGTTTGTTGGTTTGTCTTTCAAACACGCAGCAACAGAGCTACGGATCGACGTGATTTTTTGCATGAGTATAGTTGAGGACCTGGAGAGTGATAAAGGCTACTTTTTATCCCGGAAAATCAAAGAGTTCCTGAGGGATTTTAAAAACTAAATCCACGCGGATGAAGTCACGGTCATCAGCTAGTCGTCTTATAAATCGATTAACACCGGTTGCACGCACGAAAAAGTGTCACGTTCCGCCTAAGCCTGAGCGTGCAAGCGAGAGCGCGGAACAAGCGATAGAGAGGCACGATCGACCCAAGCGTTGGCTTGTGACCGCCACCGCCCGCCGCCCGCCAGTCATGTCGCGAGCTAGTTCTAGCAGCACGCTGTTCATCTTTATGACGTTATCACGTAAAACTATCGTCCGTAAACCGACTTTACAGACAACCAATTTTTTTTCTTGTCTGGTTCATAAGATTTTGCATTACCACCTACTCTGCTTACTATTTATCATTACATGCTCCATTTCTCTTTTCCCTGTCCCACTTGTGCCGTATCTACCCTTTTTTTTTATTAGCGTACTAGCTTGTGCCCACGGCATCACTCACATCAAGTTCGATTTTACAAAGCCCTTTTTTACTTGATTGATTAAATCACTTCCGCCTGCAAGACCTTTGCGTGTGTGTGTCACGAAAAAAACTCTTAACTTACCCCTTCTAACACTATTTTCTACAAATATTCTTTATCCTCTGAAGCTACTCGCCTATGGAACTCGCTTCCTGAGCATATTAGAGACATTCAGTCAATACACACATTTAAATTTAGAGTAAAGTCGAGCACTATCTCTCTTTATGTAATGTATAGATATAAGTTATATTTTTATATAACATATCTATACATTTATTATTTGTAGCTATATTATTTATTTAGGTATAGTATGAATATATGTAATTTTATAGTATATTGTAGGGATGTACATTTCAGACCTAACCACTTACTTATTTCACCTTACTCACTTTCGAGGGAAGCTGGAAGAAATCTCTACTTAGAGATAAGCTTTTCCTTTATCCACTAATTCTTTTATTATTTTTAATAAGTTTAATATGTGCAGAATAATAAAAATATAAATAAATAAATAAATAAATGAATTTTCAAAAATCCTTTATTAATTGATGCCTGCGTCATAATGGCTATCTATGGCAAATTTCAGCCCGATCCATCCAGTGGTTTGAGCTGTGCGTTGCAAGATCACTCAGTCAGTCAGTCAGTCACCTTTTCCTATATATTTAGACCTTTTTACTTCCTCTATGTTTACTTGTTTTAAAGGAAGGGCATTCCGAACCAGTGGTAGACTCATCGACGATTCAAAAGCACTTGTAAAAAAGTTTATTTGAATAAAAAACATTTCTATTCTATTCTATTTAATCAATCATTATAATTAAAACCATTAAACGTCTTCCAGGATTCCATCACCAGTACCAACAGTGTCAATCCAAGCTAAAAACGAGTTTTCCTACACGCCAACATGGGCGATCAAGAAGAAATTCCCAAATCTACTCCGTAACACGGCATTGGATGACGGAGGTCACTTCCTAGCATTAGAATTGCCCCAAGTCTTCGCTCAGGATGTCATCAAAGCTATTGGGGAGTTCAGAGCATGGCATAGAGATACTAAAAAGACTGAATTGTAAGCCAAGTGAACACAGTTACAAATAACCATTAATTTAGAAGCTCCATTAGCTAAAGTGTCCTAGTTTAGGTAAAGAATACTACTGCTTTATGCCAATTAAAATCTATTAGTTTTACAAAAAAGACTCAAAAATTAATCAAATCTTTTGTATAAAAATATTAAAATATTTCTTTTTTGAACGCCTTTACTTGATTTTTTACTTAAACTAGCCAGGGGTGTGCTAGTTTATACATTCATCCTTCAATCCATTGGTTACCTAGAAAAGATCTCACCTGCTCTTTAAGTTATGTAGTGTACAATAAAAGTATAATATAAAGTTACTAGTGGTTCGCCCCGAACTGAGACCTCGCGGTAACGGTTTCCCATAATTACTTATTCATTCAATAGACACATGACGATCAAAATTGACATTAATATTATTATGACCATTTTCACCAACCATACCTAACTTATCCCCTAAGTAGAAGTCTCTTTACGTAGGTAGCCCCTAAATACAATCCTAACATCCCAATGTCATTTTCACCTTTAGTTGTCCCGTAGAGGTTCGTAATAACAAAATTGACAAAAAGCGTCACCTAACTTAACATAGGTAGCCCATAAAGGTTAGGGAACTGTAGTGAAATCAGGCATCAATAGGTACCTAGGTATAGTTTTTTGGAACATTCAAATTTAATTATTTGTTCACAGCGTCGTCTATCGACACGATTAGAAAACATGCAAAAAAAAAGCCGGCCAAGTGCGAGTCGAACTCGCGCACCGAGGGTTCCGTACTCCAAAAGTAAAAGTAAAACGATAATATTATATTAATTTGCTTATTTATCATTAACTTTGTTTGTAGAGGCTTATTGTTAATATAAAAAAAACTATGCTAGTTAGAGCGTTGGTTTTATTTTTCCTGTAAAATATACATAAACCTCTATTGACCATAATTATTTCAGGTTTTTTGATTGGTAAACTTCGGAGATAAGGGGGGGAACGGTATTTTTTTCGACATTTTGGCTGATTACTCAAAAACTATTATATATAGAAATAAATAAAAAACTGTTTTAGAATGCACAAGTAAAGGCCTTTCATATGATATCCCGCTCGGTATAGTTATTTTACTTTGAAATTTCAAACCCCCGATTTTCCCCCTTTTTTAGTCAAACTAAAATAATTTTCGCGTTGCTTTTATTTTTCCTGTAAAATATACATAAACCTCTATTGACCATAATTATTTCAGATTTTTCGATTGGTAAACTTCGGAGATAAGGGGGGGGAACGGTATTTTTTTCGACATTTTGGCCGATTAATCAAAAACTATTATATATAGAAATAAATAAAAAACTGTTTTAGAATGCACAAGTAAAGGACTTTCGATACCCCACTCGGTATAGTTATTTTACTTTGAAATTTCAAACCCCCGATTTTCCCCCTATTTTAATAAAACTAAAAATAATTTTGGATTTTTCTTTATTCCAGTGATGTTGGGCCACTATTATACACAACTATGCCAAATTTCATGTCGATAGCTTTAATAGTTACTGAAATAATCGACTGTGACAGACGGACGGACGGACGGACGGAGAAAGTCTCACCATAAGGGTTCCATTTTTACCATATTGGTACGGAACCCTAACAACAATGCATAAAACTTCACGTCGCGACGTGAAGTTATATTGATGTTTGATATTTAAATATATAATAATTTTAATTAATTGTATAGTAATTTTAAATATGTATTAGTACCTCCTTCTGCTGCGTTTGCAATATGAGATGAGAGCGCCATCTATTGACACCATTGTGAAGTTCTGATAAAAATACTGCAGCTCATTAAAAATTAAATAATTTAGTTTCCTTATTATATTTATCTAATTTTAGTATTTGTTGTTCAAGTACATGATATAACGCTAATAATTATAAAACTTTCAAGCAAGGCCGTTCAAGCGATCGTGACTTCTGAGGTCAAATATAATTTCCACTTTGAGAGCCTCTCATTACGTAAATTTTAGGAATAAAATTAAAAAAAAAATACTTTTGTACTCTATTCCAAATTATCTTTAAAATGATATACAGCAACCCTATGAATCGTAAAAAAAAATATTTTACTTAGCATTCGCTTCTATGAGAGCCCCCCTTAAATAAAGATTTTTATAACTTTTTAAGCCATTTTCAGCTGGAGGCCATCGGTTTACATATTATATCTAAATTTGAAGTAATTACGTTCAGTAATTCAGAAGTTATAAGGCTCTGACAGACGGACGGACGGACGGACGGACAAGTGCAAATTCATTCAAGTAGACTCAGAGACCTTCGCTTCGCTCGGTCAACAACAAAAATAATTCCCCTTGTATCAAGAGCTTCTATCGTCATTTTAAGATTTCAAGTACAGTCAGCTATAACAACTTTTGCCCGCGATTTGTTTTTCAAACAAAGCCTACTTATCTTATACTCCAGGCCCTCAACTATACATACCCAAGCAAAAAATATGGAAGGATGGTTATAATAATAGGTAATATAATTAGTTTTGCCAATGAAATCGTGAACAGCTTAAAAATTTATACTTACAAAAGCTGATGCCCTAGAAACCTTGGCGCTCGTAGATTTAGGTAGGAATTAAATATCCAATCCCTTCTGAAGGGTATCACTAGAAGCTCTGCTCTGCTAGCAAGTATATCACGCCAGTGTTAAATATTGTTACACTAGTGGTTCGCCCCGAACTGAGACCTCGCGGTAACGGTATCCCATGATTATTCATTCAATCGATACATGATAACCAAAACTGACATTATTATTATGCCCGTTTTCACCAAACATACCTAAATCATCCCCTAAGTAGGAGTCTCTTAACGTAGGTAGCTCCTAAATACAATCCTAAGTCCTAACATCCGTCCCAATATCCTTTTAGGTGGCCCGTACAGGATCGTGATAAATAAGTTGACAGAAAACATCAATCACCTAACTTATAGGTAGCCCGTAAAGGTTAGGGAACGTTAGTGAAAACATTGAATTATTATGTAGGTACTAACGAGTGAAACCGGGTTACGGGCATCTGTACAAATCGTCGTCTATCGACGCGAATAGAAAATATACAATATTCAAATAAAATTTAACTAAAAAATAATTTTAATTGAATAATATGGTACAAAAAAAATTACAATACAATTATTGTATTATAATAAGTAACTAAATAATAATGGTCGACGCAAAACTGTTTTTGGGATAGGTCGTAGTCGTAACTCGTAGTTCCATGGGAATAGTTACTGACTGCGCCATCTATTAGCATTATTGTGAAGCTATGTTGATGCTATATGAATTACTGATGCCCATTAAAAATTAAATAATCTCGTTTCTTTATAATATTCATATAATTTTAGTATTTGTTGTTCAAGTACAGGATATAAGTGACCTAAAAAAATAAAATCAGTTTGAAAATCCATAGCGGATTTTCCTAGAGAGCGTCTTCAAGCGAGCGTATAAAATCGCCACTTTGAAAGCCCCCCATTTCGTCAATTTTAAGGGAAAAATTAAAAAAAATATATTTTTGTACTCAGTTCAAAATTATCTTTAAAATGATACGTAACAATTTTATGTAACGCGATATTTTTTTTTTACTTCGCATTCGCTTCTATGAGAGCCCCTCTGAAATAAAGATTTTTATAACTTTTTAAGCCATTTTCGGCTGGAGGCCATCGGTTTACATATTATATCTAAATTTGAAGTAATTACGTTCAGTAATTCAAAAGTTATAAGGCTCTGACAGACGGACGGACGGACGGACGGACAAGTGCAAATCGCTCTAGTTAACTCAGAGACCTCGCTTCGCTCGGTCAATTAAGTATGTCACGCTGTCTTTAAACATTTCTGCGGTGGTGTCGTGTGATGCGGGTTGTTACTATCCCTTAAATATGGTTGAGCGAAGCAATGGCTGGATCATGCGTCATGCTCGTGAACGGGTTCCACCAGTGGGAATGGGGCTGCTTTCTATCTGCCCGTCTTATCGTGTTGAATTATAATTAGGTATGCTTTTGTGGAACTCATTGTGGAAACACTGCATACATAGCATAGTGTCTATTTAATTGTAGACTTGTTTTGAAAAGAGCAACCGCCGAGTTTCTTGCTGGTTCTTCTCGGCAGGAAGTTATTCCGAACCAGTGGTAGACTCACTGACGATTCAAAAGCACTTGTAAATTATTTATTTGAATAAAAAACATTTCTATTTCTATTCCATTCTATTATATTCTATTAAATCATCACAAAGTTATAAATTTTGCCAAGGCACTTCTCTACTCCCTCCCTCAGTTATAAAATAACAATTACTTCGTGCCCAAAGCTCTGGCTCTGGCTTATCAGAAATCACCAGTTCACAATTAGGGCGGCGCGTGGCAGGCGTGCGGCGACGGATTAAACACCACAAGGAAACTTATTATTGGCTTAACTCGATGCCTTAGCATAATAAAAATTCACAGTTACTTTTTTATTATTTTTTTACTTCGCTAAATGGATCGTATTATTTTGCTGCAGAATTTTTCAATTTATCAGAGGCCTTAAGCTCCGTTGTAATATATTATAAAAATTCTTTTTAAAAAACTGCCTGCAATAATATATAATTTATTGTTAATTTTTTTAAATCGCTTGATCGATTTCGATAAAATTTGAATAAGCCACCTAGGAAGTAGGTAAATACCCTTTCAAACAAAATAGAATTTTTCAAATCGGTTCAAGCGTTTTTGAGTAATCGGTGAACATACATAAAAAAAAAGATTTCGACGAATTGAGAACGTCCTCCTTTTTGAAGTCGGTTAAAAATGAAAAATAGAATCAATAAATACTTAATTTTATTGTTCATACTCGCAACATTGAACATGTACGATATACCTACTGTCTATGTAATGTACTTACCTACTCGTAAAAACTTATAATAATAATATACTACATTGTTAATGTTATAAAGATTAATTAATGTGATGATTCTTTAATTTCAAAATTTTTTTAAACCAATTAATTAAAGTACATGCACTACATGTATATCACCAACAACCACAAAAACAATAATAAATTAACAAAAGTTATTAACAAAATTGAATTAAATGTTCCGATTTACAAAAACTTAGATTTAATATACAAGTAACATTGTCTTGCAAAGGTCTAAAAAGTCAGAAATCTATCAGATCGTGAAACTTATACGGGAATTAGTATTCTTAGTAACATTTCACTTTTCTTTTCCATCAACTTTATCTTTGCAACTGGCATCCTTCTCATCACCTTTGCCGACCGGTGCGATCATCAGCAGATTATTTCCATTCCTTTCACCTAAATTCCTAAACGGCATATGCCTCCAGTTCGAAGGTATATAATACTGGTTACGCAGAACTTTCAAGTGGTCTTTTCCGAAGAAAAACTCCGTTTTACTTTGGAAGCTCCTCTGACAATTCCTTCTAAAGAGTTCCTCGTTTTCCTCATTTCCAAATCTCATGTAATCAGTGTCGTAGGATCTCTTGCTGTCATCGTCGTAAGGTCTTTTGAGTCTCAGACGTCTTGATGTCGGGCTCAGTGGAGATTCGCACTTGATGGCCAGACCTGAGTTTTCTTTGTTCGTGCCTAAGCCATGATTCTTTTGCCATTCGAGAACTTCGCAGAGTAGACCGATGTATCTAAAAGATATAAATATTAACTTAGTATTTGTTTTTTATTCATCTCAACTTATCGTCGCCAGTCCCTAAAAATAACAGGTCTCCTCTCGAATGAGAAGAGTTTAGAGTAGACCATAGTCCAATTCGCTGACCAAGTGCGGATTGGCAGACTTCACCCACATTTGAGAACATCATGTAGATCTATCAGGCATGTAGGTTTTCTTAAGTTATTTGCCTTCATTAAAGCTGCAAACGATATTTTATTTATTTATTTATTTATTTATTTATTTATTTATTTATTTATACAACTTTATTGCATACAAGATCAAAAAATATACAATAAGTAAAGAAACAATTTAATACAAAAGGCGGCCTTATCACTAATAGTGATCTCTTCCAGGCAACCTATACTAGAGAACATTATGCACTGAGAGACGGGGTATCGCAATAAGTGCATAGGAATACAAAACAATAATAATTATTAAACATATGAGTACTTACATACACTCTAATAGATACAAACTATACCAAAATACACTAAAATAAGCAAATATTAATACATACAAACACATACTTAATAATATATAAAGATATATATAATATATATATTATTATATTATTATATTTTAATTACCTAAATTGCAGGTCGAACTAAGATGCCGCCTTGTGAAATGCAACGTCTGGTCCACTCTCTTGTATGGCTGCGAAACATGGGTTCTCAAAAAAGAAGCAACAAGTCGATTGCAAGCTTTTGAAATGTGGATATATAGGAAAATGCTCCGAATCCCATGGAATAGCTTTACACCAAATAGCAGGGTACTGGAATTAGCCCACAAAAGGAGAGAACTCATGTCTACCATCATACTAAGAAAAGTAGCTTTCTTTGGACACCTACAAAGAGGAACCCAATTCTCATTCCCAAAACTAGTGCTGGAAGGGAGGATTGCAGGCAAGAGAGCTCCAGGTCGCCAAAGACGCAAGTGGTTGGACGATATAAGGGGGTGGACTGGGATGATTTATCCAAAATTAAAAGATGCGGCTTTAAATAGAGAAGCTTTTCGCATGATGACCGCCAAACTTCAACATGATTAAGGCACACGATGATGATGATGATGATGATACACAAACACCTGCCTAATTCAGAAAAGTCCTCTGGGATCGAACTTTGGACCCCCAAAAAGGAGGAGAAGTCGCTTTAGCATAAAATATTCGAATATAATATCGAAGTTGAGCCCAACTAGAACATTTGTAGAAACACGGAAAAACCATTACCTACTTTTGAAAAATTGTATCTTCAATCAAGTAGCAGCGTCAGAGCATCGCATGGACGCAGTTTTTTGCATGGTGTTGGCGGAGGGATTTAAATAAAATTCCTCGGTGGTTCAAGTGGACTGTATTATCTTGATCACTATTTTTCACAATGTTCTAGTTCACAATGTTCTAAGTTCGTAGCTCGTAGTTCTTGTTCAGTCTTCTTCGGGAGCTGTAGGCGAACTGTTTCGCTACCGGTCCGGGGTCTTCCGCTTAGGCCTTCATAGGCCTCGGGGTGACTGTTCGGGGCGATGGCCCCTTTCAGTAGTGTCGACGCCGCCTGCAACTACAGGCGGGGCACTGGGTGGGACCGGTTGGTCCGTGGTGTAAAATCCGGGGTGTCAATCCGGTGGTATCCTGTCGCAGTGCGATCGAGCCCGCGTAGTGTCGCGGGCGATCTGCGGACTGCGGCAGGGTGGTATGTCCGTGGTGGGCTTCGCCCGCCGCTCAGCGAGGTCGAGCCCGCCGGTAGCGTACCGGTGAGCGCCCATCAGCCAGCGGCGAGGAAGTGGTCGTGTCCTAGGGAGCTAGGTCACGTGGCAGGCCTCTTATGTCCGGCGGTCGTCGATGGTATGGCGCGATGCCATGCAGGTGCTGGGATCGCGCTCCGTCGGCGCGTGCGAACATAGAGGCACTCAGGCGGCGAACGAAGTCGTCCAGGCTCTCCATGCGCAGGTCCCTGGAGATGACCTGATTCCGTACGAAGCGTGGTGCTCCGGAGATGGTGCGGAGCGACAGCGACTGCTGCGCTCGCAGCGACTTGCGGTCCGTCTCGCTGGTCAGCGCGAACCACGCGGGGGCCGCGTAGGTGAGTCGCGTGCGAACGTACACCTTGTAGATGTACAGCTTCGTACGGAGAGGCAGGTGGGACGCCAGCACGGGTCGGAGGAGGTTCCGTGCGGCGCGCGTCTGGTTGACCACGTTCTTCACGTGGGGCCGCATCGAGAGGGTCTTGTCGACGGTCACGCCGAGGTACTTGGCCTTCGGGGACCACTCGATGGTCTCGCCCATGAGTGACATCGGGGGCGGCAGTAGTCGCGCCCGCCCGATGGAGATCGCCTGAGTCTTCGCCACGTTGACTTTGAGTCTCCAGTTCTCCAGCCATGTGGGAAGCGGATTCGCTACCTCAAAATAGGGCTCTTATATATAATTTTCCCACCCGGCATGCGCGTAAGAACATGACGAGCGAGAGACAAGGCGATCGCGGGTGGTGAGGGCGTAGCGGGGGCGGGGGCTTACGCGGCTGACCAATCAGCGCCATTCTGCCTGTTCCACCTAACTGCCGGTTAGGTGGAACAGGCGTACCTTATAGCCACCCTCAGTATCTCGTTCTTGGAGAGCTTCTTGTCGTGCGGATGGGTCGGCACCAGGCGCCGCAGCTCCGCGAAGGCGCCGCTGACGTTCTGCTGGCGCCAGCGCTCGCGGCAGTTGGTGAACAGCTTCCGCGGCGGCCGGAGTATGCACGAGCTCAGTGTACCTTATAGCCATCCTCAGTATCTCGTTCTTGGAGAGCTTCTTGTCGTGCGGATGGGTCGGCACCAGGCGCCGCAGCTCCGCGAAGGCGCCGCTGACGTTCTGCTGGCGCCAGCGCTCGCGGCAGTTGGTGAACAGCTTCCGCGGCGGCCGGAGTATGCACGAGCTCAGTGTACCTTATAGCCATCCTCAGTATCTCGTTCTTGGAGAGCTTCTTGTCGTGCGGATGGGTCGGCACCAGGCGCCGCAGCTCCGCGAAGGCGCCGCTGACGTTCTGCTGGCGCCAGCGCTCGCGGCAGTTGGTGAACAGCTTCCGCGGCGGCCGGAGTATGCACGAGCTTAGTGCCGGCAGATCCTCTGCTAGACTCTACAACGAATGGAAAACTTATCTTAGGCACAGAATATATTGTGTATGAGTGTAAGTTTGAGCCAGATTTATGAAGAGCGGGGGAGTCGTATAAAATTTTTGCCAGCTCACAACAGTTCACGAGTCTTCTCCTAAAATAAGAAGGGGTTTTTAGGTCATATTATATTCGACACTGACAAAGTGCGGATTGAGGGCCGTACGTACCTATGTACGTTGGTCGCGCGTACCACCATGACGCGAACAATATTATAGAACAGTGTTGAAGGAATAATGGGTGAGGTAAGCACCTGAATAGTCCTGGAGTTCGTCAAGGTGGAGGTCGTCGCTCACCATCTCGCTGTCGGGCTCCTCGTCGGAGCACGACTCCTGGTCCGACGCCATGGTTCACTGACCTGAACACTCCTGGAGGGCTGCCGGTCGTCGTCGCTGTAAGGCAGGCAGAGGTCGTCGCTCAACGTCTCGCTGTCGGGCTCCTCGTCGGAGCACGACTCCTGGTCTGACGCTATGGTTCCTTGACCTGAACACTCCTGGAGGGCTGCCGGTCGTCGTCGCTGTCAGGCAGGCAGAGGTCGTCGCTCAACGTCTCGCTGTCGGGCTCCTCGTCGGAGCACGACTCCTGGTCTGACGCTATGGTTCCTTGACCTGAACACTCCTGGAGGGCTGCCGGTCGTCGTCGCTGCCGGGCAGGCAGAGGTCGTCGCTCAACATCTCGCTGTCGGGCTCCTCGTCGGAGCACGACTCCTGGTCCGACGCCATGGTTCACTGACCTGAACACTCCTGGAGGGCTGCCGGTCGTCGTCGCTGTCAGGCAGGCAGAGGTCGTCGCTCAACGTCTCGCTGTCGGGCTCCTCGTCGGAGCACGACTCCTGGTCTGACGCCATGGTTCCTTGACCTGAACACTCCTGGAGGGCTGTCGGTCGTCGTCGCTGTCAGGCAGGCAGAGGTCGTCGCTCAACATCTCGCTGTCGGGCTCCTCGTCGGAGCACGACTCCTGGTCCGACGCCATGGTTCACTGACCTGAATACTCCTGGAGGGCTGCCGGTCGTCGTCGCTGTCGGGCAGGCAGAGGTCGTCGCTCAACATCTCGCTGTCGGGCTCCTCGTCGGAGCACGACTCCTGGTCCGACGCCATGGTTCACTGACCTGAACACTCCTGGAGGGCTGCCGGTCGTCGTCGCTGTCAGGCAGGCAGAGGTCGTCGCTCAACGTCTCGCTGTCGGGCTCCTCGTCGGAGCACGACTCCTGGTCCGACGCCATGGTTCCTTGACCTGAACACTCCTGGAGGGCTGCCGGTCGTCGTCGCTGTCAGGCAGGCAGAGGTCGTCGCTCAACATCTCGCTGTCGGGCTCCTCGTCGGAGCACGACTCCTTGTCCGACGCCATGGTTCACTGACCTGAACACTCGTGGAGGGCTGCCGGTCGTCGTCGCTGTCGGGCAGGCAGAGGTCGTCGCTCAACATCTCGCTGTCGGGCTCCTCGTCGGAGCACGACTCCTGGTCCGACGCCATGGTGTACACTGACCACAGAACCAACCATTCAAGAGAAGTTTCTCCGTAACATTCAACACAAAACTTAAATATTAACCAAGCCAATAGCACTGCATCAATTTGTATGTAAGTCTTTATCGCTATCAGCTGTACTATCTACCAAGCGTTGGTACACACCCTAGGTGGACGGACGATCTCAACGAGTCGACGGCAGTCGCTGGATACAAGCGGCCCAATATCGTCATCTGTAGCGATCTTTTCAAAAACCTAGGTCTGTATCGTTTTCTTTGTATTGATAGGGAAAGCCGGCAAGCCATAAAAATTAGGTAGCCTATCCTAAATTATTTTAAACTAATTTTGTGTTGTCTAGTTATCGTGAAGGCAAAGTAGGCTTTAACTAGTAATTTGACTTAGTAGTCAACAAACTAATGTTCATTCATTCATACATCCAAAATATTTGTACAGTAAATTAATTTTGTCCTTTGATATAGGTAAATATCATCAGAAATATCCAGTACTGAACAAACAGCGGCTATTGTAAGATATCACCGGATGCTGCTATCAACGGAAGTGCTATATTTAACTTTGTTCCATGAGAAGAAACGTTTCAAAGATTTTTCATCAATAAAACAGCTGCCAGTTCCCCCCATCCCTCCCACTAACTGCTACCAGAAAAAATTTTGCAACCAAGAGTAGATACAGGTGTTTGCACCGGGTTCGTTTACTTACAAAAATCACTAAAGTAAGAGAGTAGGTACTTAAATAAAAGATGATTATTATTGGTCATGACGAACTTTTCTAACCCAAGTAAAATGTGAATAGTTCCTCCACCGCATGCGAGGCTTGCGCTTTATGGCAAACAAACCTGATGAAAAGCAACTTTTTTGGTTGAAAGAAGGGTCTATAGAATAGAATAGAATAGAATAGAAATTGTTTTTTATTCAAATAAACTTTTTTACAAGTGCTTTTGAATCGTCGACGAGCCTACCACTGGTTCGGAATGCCGTTCCTGCTGAGAAGAACCAGCAAGAAACTCGGCGGTTGCTCTTTTCAAAACAATTTTACAATTCAATAGACACTATGCTATACCTACTCAATATACCTATACCTACTCTATACCATCCATCCATTAACAACCCATCAACGTCTCACTACTGAGCGCAAGTCTCCTCTCAGAGAAGGGTTATAGGCCATAGTCCACCACGCTGGCCCAATACGAATTACTCTATACACGTCATGATAATTAGTAAGTAGTTAAGTGTACTGCGGTAGATACCTTTGGTAGAGTACTTAAAACAGTTGCTTATAAGATAAAAGTGTACTAAAACATTTGTAGTTCACAAGTTTACAACATTTTGAACATGAAAAATTTAAAGTTGGAAATTAATTCCTACGTAAGTATGGAACCGATTGCGATTGATAACTCTTGATAATAAATAGATGTTCTAAAATATTGGCAGTTGCCAAAAAACTGCACTAACGTTTATTTTTACCCCCTTTGCCCTACCTTAAAGGTTAAAGGAATAAATTGAAAATCCATAAAATTCAACAGTGTCAACATACCTATTAATATAGAAAGATGTGTTGGGTAGTTAGAACAAAAAATATTAGAATCATGGGCTTCTAACAAAGATAAGTGAAAGATAAAATATCTAATCCTTTTTCTACCTTTAAGGTTCAAACTACAGACGGTTGGTAGGTAGGTATGACTCTTAAGATAAACCTTCTTCTTCTTCTTCAACCGATAGACGTCCACGGCTGGACAAAGGTCTCTTGCATGGACTTCCACAGGCCTCGGTCTTGCGCCGCCTGGATTCAGCGGCTCCCTGCGACTCGTTTGATGTCGTCGGTCCACCTGGTGGAGGGTCTGCCAACACTGCGCTTCCCGGTGCGGGGTCGCCACTCCAGCACCTTGGGACCCCAACGACCATCAGCTCTTCGAACTATGTGCCCCGCCCATTTCGACTTCAGTATCGCGACACGCTGAGCTATGTCGGTGACTTTGGTTCTCCTACGGATCTCCTTATTTCTGATTCGATCCCGCAGGGACACTCCGAGCTAGATAAACCTACCTAAGAATAAATGTTTGTTTTTGATTTTTGTTTACGTTTGAATTATTTTTTGTATCAAAGATTATCTTCAGTTAAATTAAAAGTACCTACGAGAAAAACTTGCACTAATTTTTTTTTTGTATTGCGCTTATTTACATAATACACTATGCTGGCTCTCCAACCTTTGTTTCCAGTAATATCAGTTACTGTTGGCATAAACGCACTGTTAAATTCACATATCACACAAAAAATAAAACTATTTTTGAAAACATATACTCTCACAGAGATCCTCACTGCACAGAAGTTAGGGAACAACTGAAGAAAATTCAATTAATTTATTCAAATCCGATGGGGGTTGAGCAAGCTGAAGCTTGATTGGTGGATGGTTGTGATGGAATCAACCAATAGAATGCAAGGGCGGGGACTGAGAGATTAAATCTCTTTATAGACGTGACACATGGAGGCTAGAGCTCATTCACCAAAGCCTCATGAATACACGAAAAATTCAGTTAAACTCAGACATGGCTTTAACAATAAAGTAGAAGGGAAGGTGGCAGTATTTCTGTGCGGTTTCTTCCTTTTCGCGACATTATCACTTAGCTGCCTTTCCTGCTGGGATCCTAGTTTTTTGTTAGTGATATTAAATAATAATTAATATTACAAATTAACCTCAACGAGCACATCCCATGGCGTGCGAGATATCGCAGATAAAATGCAAGTCTCGTTTGCGTTGGTTCGGCCACATAGGTAGTCTGCTTCTTCTTTTTCAACCGATAGACGTCCACTGCTGGACAAAGTCTCTTGCATGGACTTCCACAGGTCTCGGTCTTGCGCCGCCTGAATCCAACGGCTTCCTGCGACTCGCTTGAAGTCGTCGGTCCACCTGGTGGGCGGTCTGACAACACTGCGCTTCCCGGTGCGGGGTCGCCACTCCAGCACCTTGGGACCCCAACGACCATCAGCTCTTCGAACTAAGTGCTCCGCCCATTTCCACTTCAGTATCGCGACTCGCTGAGCTATGTCGGTAACTCTGGTTCTCCTACGGATCTCCTCATTTCTGGTTTGATCCCGCAGGGACACATAGGTAATGCGCCGTCCTCAAAACTATGAGTCACAGGTACCGTATGCCCGTCCCTGGACAGCGGTTCCAAGGTCGGCCGAAGAAACGGTGGGATAACATCGCACAAGCAGATGCTCGTGCCAACGGTCTTCGTAAGGAGGATGCTTTAGACCGTGCAATGTGGACGGAGACTTTGCGGTAAAGCGGACTCTGGCGTAATCCGGGAAAAACGCCAGGAAGAAGAAGAATTAATATGAAATATATTTTTCATATATTTTTCTTAGTGATTGCACACCCCAACTAGATAAACCGATGACATCATACGATTCAGCGGCTCTACACATAACGCAAGAGACCTAGTAGGTCCAACAATGGAAGTCTACGATCGATAAAGAAGACATTTTCGATTACCTCGCACTTCTTTTTAGTAAATAGGTTTAGGTTTAAAGATATTTAGTCTCATAAAGACTTCAATCACTTACATGAGAACTTAATTTAGAATAATGAAATTACAAGCTTCGCCATTAGATACTCATTCAATACATTAGTTTTAATTCAAAGTGATTTGTATTACGTACAATGTAAGCAGCTAATTAAGTCTATGCAGTGGCGTAGCGTGGTGGGTGCAGGGGGGGCCATGGCCCCGGGCGGCATACGAAAGGGGGCGGCGGATAAGGAACATAACGAAAACATTTCATTGTATGTTTGAGAAAAAAATACTTATTTCAAATCGCGCGCGCAATGTTACATACCTACCAGTATTACCTAAGCTACGTGCCAAGCGAAACAAAACCGCAAGGGTGCGAAAGAGAGGACGACGCGGCGCGGTGCCCGGCCGATCGGCGGCGGCGCGGCGCGAGTGTAATTCCGAACCCGAACGAACCAATCAGCGACTGAGAGTACTCAATAGTTCAATTAAACAAAAGTCAAAACAATAACACTGCAATTCATTACGCGAAGACTGAAAGTTTCAAATGTACTGTAAAGAACGAAAAGTAAATGATTTTGTTACTGTACTTACAAATTACTTACAATTAGATAGTTTGGTGTTTTGTTTGAAACAAATAAAAATACATAGGTATTTTTATATCTTCGGGAACATCGTCGAGCAAGTACATAGGAGTAAAGGTTAGTAAATAAATTTTTTAATTCTTTTCAATATTGTTGATTTTCAATGTTTTCGTTGTTCGTGATAGATAATCTTCCTACTATGTTTTTTAAACCTAAACGTTTCGTGTTATTAGAGCATTTTCATTAAATTTCTATAGAATTGGAATAAAGAGAAGTAGTTAAAAACTAAAACACATTTTTAAACCTAAGAATATATTATTTTAGGGCCAGTAAATAATAATAAAAAATGATTTCGTTTTCTATTCTTTTAAAGCTCATCTTTAGCTAAAAATGAAAAGAGCAAAAGAAAGTGGAGCATATTATCGGAATAAGAAGAAAGCAAAGGAGGAGAATATCAGGAAGAATGAAGGAGCTTTATTGAAGTTTGTGAAAGTTTCGGCGAAGATAGAGTGTACGCCAGCTTCGCCAGAGTCTACGCCAGGGCCTTCGGGTGTGAGTACTTTAAAGACTGGTGATGTTCGAAACCAAGAATTAGATCAAATAGGACAAGATATCAACGACTCGGAACCTTTTATTGATCGTAAGAATTTGTCAGATTCTATTACTTTTGCTGCAACTGCTGAAATTCTGCCACTGCAACAAAATATAACCGATTTTGATAGCAATGACATTGGAAAATGGCCTGAAAGTATAAATTCAAACATGAGGTTGCTATTGATACAGAGAGGCCCTGAAGTCATTCAAAATATGAAAACAAATTTATCTGAACAGTCAACAGTATCACGCACGACTCAGTCAGACATGGACTCTACAAAATCAAAAGTAATATCGAGGCGGCTGACTAACGATTGGTTTTATCGCACATTGCCAAACGGCGAAAAAGTTTTACGCTCTTGGATGGCATATTCTCCTTCGAAAGCTTCATTGTTTTGCTTCTGTTGTCGTTTATTTGAAAACCCCAATTCATCAAATGCATCGAAATTTTGCTCTTCTGACGGATTTAATACTTGGTGGAAATTGAATCCCAAGGTAGCCAATCATGAATCAAGTGCACAACATAACGTAAATTTTTGCAAATGGAAGGAGTTAGAAAATAGGCTTCGAAAAGGACAAACTATCGATAAAAAAGAACAAGACATATTGGCAAAGGAAACGAAAAAATGGCATGAAATTCTGACAAGAATGTTTGATATTATACAATTTCTGGCAAAACAAAATTTGGCGTTACGTGGCCACAGGGAAGATGACACTAGTACTAACAGAGGTAACTTTTTGGAATTGGTGCATCTGCTGGCAAAGTACGATCCTGTTCTCAGAGAGCATTTAGTAAGGATAAAAATGGGCCAAAATTTACTTACATGTCACCTGAAATTCAAAACGAGTTGATAGAAGTTTTAGGAAAAAAAGTTCGGCAAGTAATTTTAGCTCGTGTCCAAAGGGCCAAATATTATTCCATGATTTTTGACAGCACCCCGGACATTTCCCATAAAGATCAAACAAGCCAAGTATTACGATACGTGGTGATTGAAAACCAGGAGGTTAGAGTTGAGGAATCTTTTATAGATTTCATTGAAACTAAAAGCAAAACTGCGGAAGGTATTAGCGACATGATAGTAAACAAGCTTAAAGCTGACGGGCTCGATATCATGAATTGTAGAGGACAAGCTTACGATAACGCTGCCACGATGGCTGGATGCCACACAGGTGTACAACAGCGAATAAAAGATATTAATTCTAATGCCGAATTTATTCCTTGCTCAAACCATTCACTAAACCTAGTTTGCCTACATGCAGCTGCAGTTGAGGTAAATTCGGTGACTTTCTTTGGCACGTTAGAACGCTGCTACGCTTTTTTTTCTACGTCAACGCATCGGTGGGAAGTTCTTCTTGCAGCCACAGGAAAAAGTTTGAAAAGAGTTCAGGATACACGTTGGAGCGCTAGAGGTGATGCTGTAAATTCCATTAGACATCATTACAAAGAAACATTGACTGCACTCGAAAAACTGACGGAAACGAATGAAAGCTTGAACACACGTACGGATGCAGGAAGTTTATTAGTCGCTATGCAATCATTTTCATTTTTGTGTTACTTAGGCTTCTGGAAACCGGTACTGCATGAAGTTAATGATACTCAAAAGTATTTGCAAACAGAGGGACTGAACATACATCAGTGTGCTCAGAAAATGACTGCTTTAAAGACCCTATTAGAAGAAAATCGAGAGGAATTTGTAGACGGAGCTCTACATTATGCTAAAAGTTTATGTGAAGAGCTTGGAATTTCTTTTGAACCCCCAAGACAAATCAGGAGGAGACATATTTTTGGCGACGGAAGTGTAGATGTTGGGTTATCGTACGAGAACGAACTGAGGCGAACAATGTTCACTTCAGTAGACAGAGTAATTGCTGAAATTCGTGATCGATTCCAACAGCTTGAAAATCTAGCGCAAAAATATGCCTTTTTAATGCCTGCAGTAATGCTGGGTTCGGAAGAACTTAACCTAGATCAAGCTCCTCGGGACATAAATACAGAAGAGTTCCAACATGAGCGCGCACGTCTACGAGCGTTCGTAGATGCAACAAACCCAGACTGTAAAAAAGAGCTTATTAAGTCCGGCTCTCTGGGATTGTTAAAATATATTATTGAGTCCAAACTTGAAGATGGCTTACCAAATATTGTAATAATGTTGAGGATTTTTTTAACATCTGCCGTCAGTAATGCCAGTTGCGAGAGAAGCTTCTCTAAATTAAAACTAATAAAAAATTATCTCAGATCGACTATGTCCACGTTGAGGCTAACAAATCTAGCTATTCTGGCAATTGAAAATGAGATACATTTTGATATTGACGATTGTATAAAAGATTTTGCTCTGAAAAAAACACGAAGAGTACATTTTTAATTAAATTTTGTTAAAACAGAAATAATCTATACTATCGATACTATTTATATTATTATTAGTTATTAATATTATAGATAAAGCTGAAGAGTTTGTTTGTTTGTTTGGTTTGTTGAACGCGCTAATCTCAAGAACTACTGGTCCGATTTAAAAAATTCTTTCAGTGTTAGATATACCATTTATCATCACGCTAAGACCAATAGAAGCGGAGCACCAATGAAGAATGTTTCAAAATCGGGGGTTTTTATTCGTTTTGAGAGCTTCCGCTGCGTGCGCTGCGTAAACGGTTAAAGTTTCGCAAAAATAATGTATGACAGAATTGTTCCTCTTTAAAAGTTCTAAAAAAAGTCAGCGACAACATATGTCTATCTTTTAAGGTTGGCTCACTATAACCTTTTTTATGCTAACCAAATTTGTTCTAAAATAATGCGTTATTTGCGAAGGTGGTTTTATAAACATCATATTAATCTTAATCCAAATAAATACGTTATTCATATTCATCACAAGTATTTAATTTAAAACAAAATTGCCCTTCACATCATTCGATTTCAATGAATATTTTAGGAGATATCGCAGTTTTAAAATAACATCGCAGCAAAATAATGATCATTCTTGCAGCGAGAAAATTTATCTTTTTATAAACTCACAACTCTCAACACTCAGAAAATTAGAAATTCTACGCGGACGAAGTCGCGGGCGACCGCTAGTTAATAATATTAGGCACCTTGTAACATTTTATTCCATCCAAGTTCAATGAGCACTATGTATAATTTAAGATACTATTGTACACTCAATTGGCAAATAAATTAGCTATTTATGCAACTGCATCGTAATGAGGGTCATTTTAATTCGAGTGCTGTTTTTTGATACGAGGCTTGCCGAGTATCAAAATAGCATAGTACGAGAATTAAAATGACTAATTACGTTCAGTTGCATACAAGATTTTATCTACGACAAGGAAGTAAAATCATTAACAAAATACGCCGTAGGCTCAATAAAGTAACAAAAAGTAACTCCGTAAGCGGCCACCAGCCGCCTGTGGCGCCTCTGTCAACAAAAAGTAACTCCGTAAGCCGCCACCAGCCGCCTGTGGCGCCTCTGTCATATGAACGGTACAAAAGTGCCAGAACTCAGAGCCTTAGCTTTAGGTATCCTATTTTAAGAAGATAACCATTTCGATTCAGCTCCCATACAACGAGCTGCATCGAAATGAGAAGCAAAACCGAAAGAGGGTTCATTTCGATTCAGCTGTCAAACTCGAAATTGGAACTTTTCGATGCTGGAGTAGATAAAAGTACTTTAAAACTTGTTATTATTATTTATTGTTGTTAAGGCCCTAGCGTTAACTCAATAAAGTTTAGATATTTTAAAAGATAAACTTCCTGTGGGTTTCTTGCACCACTGCTTCTCATAGATGTATTTTCCTTCTGAAGCAGTGGTAATTTATCTTGACTTGCAATAAGTTGAACGATGTACATTAAGTCTGTTAAATAAAATATTTAAACTTTGAATAACTAATAATTAAAATAGGGGGCGGCGAATTTCCGGTCGGCCCCGGGTGGCCAAAACCTACGCTACGCCACTGAGTCTATGTGTGTACATTCTTTATTTTATGAGCAGATATTCTGTTGTATAGTTTAATAATAATTATTGATATCTAGGTTACCACTATCTATCCACTAATAAAATTGCTAAGCAATATAAGCACATAATTGGAACAGGTTTTCACCGTAATTACTAATTTATAGAAGACGCCGTACACGAGGCGTCCTTAGTCGCGATTGGCTTAATATTACGTTATAAATGCCTCGTGCCGTTGTTTTTTAATAAACCCAAAAAATTGGGCTTATTAAAAAAAATTAAAAAATTAATTTATCGTGACAATTTTAGGATGAACTAAAGCGTGGAAACCACGGGGGATACTATACTTGGGCTTTTCATTAAAAGGTTACAGAAAATAAGTTAAGTAATTCAAAATTCAAAATCATTTGTCTCTGGCCAATTTGTGACAAGTCAGGAATCTACCACCGGTTCGCAATGCTTATTCTGCTGAGAAGAGCAAGAAACTCAGCAGTCGCTCTTTTCAAAACGAAAATGTTACAAAATTATCTAGTTAGTTTTCTTCGGAAACGTGGACCCTGCGAGAAAGTGAGAAGATGAGAATAGACGCTCTCGAGATGTGGTGCTGGAGAAGAATGTTGAGAGTGTCCTGGACCGAATTCCGGACCAATAAGTCCATTCTCGAAGAACTCCGTATCAAGCAGCGTCTGTCCTCTATTGTGCAAGCTCGCATACTCACTTTCTTTGGTCACGTGTCAAGACGTAATGATATCTCGATTGAACGTCTAGTGGTCCAGGGAAGAGTGGAGGGCACTAGAGCACGTGGCAGATCGCCTATGAAATGGACAGACCAGGTGCGGGCTGCGATAGATGTCCCGTTGTATGAATGCACAAGAAAGCAGCTGTTAGAGAGGAGTGGAGGCGTATTGTGAAGCGTGTCACAACACCAAAGTGACAACCACGACCGCTCTGTCAAGAGCGTATCGACTGAGAAGAAGTTTTCTTCTTCCCTTTATTTTTTGGCTTTATTAGTGACAAGCCAGCACTAATAATGCACTTCGCCAATGTCAAGTAGCTTGAAAAGACACAAACGAGATTGGCCGGTAAAAATATTAAACTGATTTGGCTTGGATTTAGGATTTCTAGCTCTGTAATAGAAGGGGTTAGAATAGTATTAAAATTATTACTAGACAAAACTACACTATAATAAACAACAGACAGGGAATATGAAAACACAAGGAATCTAATACCTACAAATATAAAAATTATAGTTTAAGTTTGTTAATTTTAAAAAACTTACATAAATACTTAACATAAGGAGTATAATTAATCTAACATTATAAGACACATGCAACATTTAAGGACGGGGAATTTTAGGAGGAAGGACATCATTTTGTTAGTCTTAGAACCCCCAAATTAGGACTTCAAATTCTGACATAAATTCGGTTGATCGAAAGCTAATGACAAGAATCCTATTCGTCATAAACTAGAAATACCATCTTGTCGCCTGCGCAAAGTGAAAAAATTCTGGGGTTGAGCGTACGCTTATATAATATGATTCCGAAGGAATTGCTAGATTTGCCACTGCACAAATTTAAACAAAGCGTAAAAACTCACTTACTGAGTCGCGGTTATTACAAAGTTAATAACTTTCTTAATGACAAAGTTGCATGGGATCTTAAAATGAGTATTTGAATATTACTTAGTATTCAATTCGATGCCATAACATGGGTAACCTAAGTATGTCACGCTCTCTTTAATCATTTCTGTAGTGGTGTCGTGTGGTGCGGGTTGTTACGTTCCCTCAAATATGGTCGTTTAATTCTAACAAAGTTGCATAGGTTAAATCTGCTTGGCATCCAGCTGCCCACAAGATAGTATAAAAACTTATTACAATGTAATAGCTTCATAACAATATTGTAAAATGATTATTTTGAAAAGAGCAGCTGCTGAGTTTCTTGCCGGCTCTTCTCAGCAGAATCCGCTTGCCGAACCGGTGGTAGAGTCATGACTTCTCATAAGAGCCAGAGGTTGGCCTACGTGAAATAAATAATTTTGAATTTTGAATTTTTTGAATTTTATTAAGCCTTAAATTGAAGATGATCCTACTGCTCTGCGAAACATAATGACAATGTTCTTTTCAATCCCTCTCGACAGTATAATTTATCATAAAAGAGCCATATCAAATAATTATATGAATTTTAACATTTAGGTATAATTAATTATTTACCGCAATAATAAATTTTATTACGATAATTTGAAATTTTATACTTTTATCTAATAAATTATATCTAGTCATAATTTTGTAGCTACCTACTGCAGGAATACTTTACTGTACCGCGACATGTGTAGAAGGGCCATGCGATTGTATCTTTGAAAGGATTGTGTCTTTAAGTAAAGGATTAAAGAGTGTGTAATGAAAATCATTGTAAAGATCATTTAATCCATTGAGTTTTATAACTTTATTAAGATCATCCATCCAACCATCTTTACAAACTTTCGCATTTATAATAAGTATTAATTAGTATTTGTAGGATTTTAAATCCCCTACAGATTATTTATCTACACTATCTACACATATTATAAAGAGGAAAGATTTTTTTGTTTGTTTGTTTGTTTGAATTGAATAGGCTCCGAAACTACTGGACTCCGAAACTGTGCAATTTTTGTTTATAAAATAATATGAAAATTGATAAACATTATAAATTAGCTCTCATCAATTTTTATGATAATTATTTTCGAAAACATAAACAAAACAGAAGTAGTACAAGGCTACGGATCGGGGGGTCTACGCCGTAGAGCGTATGTCTCGGGACCGCCATCCAGTGGCGCTGTGGGACCTACCTTTTTATAGTAATGACTCATTTTCCAGTACTGAAAACTCACTACTAAAGTGTCTGTTATTTAAGCAGTCTTATGTACTATGTAATATATATTATAGACATATTAATGTACCGTGATTATTCCTAATCATAATATTTTTTTGGACGGATGCGATGCGAGCAATGGAGAGAGCTATGCTCGGAGCATCCCTGCGAGATCAAATTAGAAATGAGAAGATCCGTAGGAAAACCAAAGTCGCCGACATATACAGCGAGTCGCGAAAATGAAGTAGAAATGGGCGGAGCACTTAGTTCGAAGAGCTGATGGTCGTTGGGGTCCCAAGGTGGTGGAGTGGCGACCCCGCACCGGGAAGCGCAGTGTTGGCAGACCCCCACTAGGTGGACATACGACATCAAACGAGTCGCAGGGAGCCACTGGATTCAGGCGACGCAAGACTGAGTCCTGTGGAAGTCGATGCCAGAGACCTTTGTCCAGCAGTGGACGTCTATTCTTTGATAAGGCAGAAGAGGATAATATCTTTTTTGCTTCCAATGTAACACAGTAACGTATCTAACGCATTTTATCGACCGTTTAACGTACCACTGCGGGAGAGACTTAAGAAGATAAAAATAAAATTATTTAATTACTTTATAAGACTAAATACTCCTTTTAAGCACATTGTAAGTAATCTTTAATTACATATTAAACAGACGAGCCAAGTAATCGTTATCACCGAAGTCCTAATTATTAAGAATAATTAATTAGCATCTGTAACCAACTTATTTATTTCTTGTAAATAAATCTATTGGAAGTTTAATGCAATAAATAAACTATTATTTTAGTTAATTATTTTTATTTATAAATATTACATTTTGTAAATAGAGTTGCTGGATCTATAACCAACCATCAGAAAAATTGACTCAACTGTAGAGTTCAAAAATATAGTAGTAGAGTTTTAAAATAAGCATGAATCATGGGTTATAACTCTTGATGCATGCTTAACTATAAATTAGAAGATCAGATTATTAAAATGCTGTCTAAGAAGTTTTCTATCTTAGAGATTAAGCTTCACATTTGTCAACTTAATTTTAAAATTTTTATATTATTATCATACTAATATTATAAATGCGAAAGTGTGTTTGTTGGTTTGTCCTTCAATCACGCCGCAACAGAGCTACGGATCGACGTGATTTTTTGCATGGGTATAGTTGAGGACCTGGAGAGTGACATAGGCTACTTTATCCTGGAAAATCAAAGAGTTCCCGAGGGACTTTAAAAACTAAATCCACGCGCACGAAGTCGCGGGCTTCAGCTAGTTTTTAATATTATAAAATCCGTTGTGAAATTTCTGAAACGTGAACTACGTAAGCAGAACAATGGCCCACCAAATATTCACGTTTTCAGCAAAACTCTGTGTGGGTAAGATGTACGCACAATTAAAAATCGCATAGCTATTTGTGTTATTTGCCGAGATAAATTTAAATATGCCGGCAAGATAAAGAATTAACTCAGTCCCGATTTTACCGCCTCACGCAATGCACGCGTCGTGAGGCTGAACGGTGAATTAACGTGTTTAATTACGATACTAAATCAAATAAAATAAATTAATGTGATACATAAAATATTACTTTAATAGCAGTTTTGAGAGACAGTGTATCAAATTCAGTTTTCAGTTTAATTTTATGATAAATAAATAATTGATAGTGAACAAACTATTATAGAAATAAATGTGCTGAATTAATGTGATACAATTATAACTGAACTGTTGATTGACATAAATATCAAATTTTCTAAGTAGGTATACAGTAGACAACGTGACGTTATATATTTTTTTTGAATGCCTAAGTAGGAATAATGTGTATTTGAATATTTATTTTAGACCACGCGTCGCTCGGTCGATAAACCACGATAATAAAAGCCGTGTTAATTTCAATGATAGGTATTATATTTTTATTGTTATTATGGCTTTTTATTGCGGCCCCGTTGAACAAAGAATTTACAACTTAAAAGCCTACTTAGTAAAATTTATGTTCGAAAATTATCTATAATCGAATCCTACCTAGTATTGTGAATTTATTACCTAGTAATAAATTCACAATAATGTGAAAGTGTAATTATTGTATGTACTAACAAAGTACTAACAAACAAACTATTGTCTTCAATCACGCAGCAACAATACAGCAAATCGAGTTGATTTTTTGCATGGGGATAGGCCTTTGAGCATATAGGCATAGGCAGTTTAGGACCATAGAAAATGATAAAAACATCAGATTTTGATTTAACTCAACGATATTTTTCGAAGCGCTTCGTTTTTCAGTTATTTTTTAAATAATTTACAATATTATTTGTATTAATTTATATCTACCCTTAATGGAAAATAATAATTATTATATAGATATTTTGACGTCTATGCACTTGCATAATATATTGATAAATAAGTTTTTCTTTTATAAGTTACTAGCTGTAGTTGTAGTTACTAGCTGTAGTTGTAGTTACTAGATGTAGTTTTTGAAATCCCTCGGGAACTCTTTGATTTTCCGGGATAAAAGGGCATTTATAATATTAGTATGACGTATTAGTAAGGTAGAATTAATACCACGATAATAAAGGCGATCTAATTAAATTTTAGAATACAAAAGCTACTATTGTGACTTAAATAAATGATAGTTAGATAATTTCCTCGGGAGACTTTTTTGTAGAGAATAATGAGTATTTTAATCATGTCATTATTGTAATCATTTTTATGTATCATCAATAGTTTTCTCAGCACACGCCAAATAATGCATTTTATAGGCAAAATTTTCCTACTTTGGGTTACATTATTGCAATTTTCTTAAGGATCTCTAATTTTTTTGACAATAAATTATAGCATAAGTTACTTCCTTACTAATTATAGCATAACTTAGCTTTCTATTGGTGAAAAAATGGTTAAAATCAGTCCAGTAGTTACAGAGCCTATTCGGTACAAACAAACAAACAAACAAAATAATCTTTCATCTTTATAATATTAGTATAGATTTTGATGATGTTTGTGTTTTGGGGAAGCACACACCCCAAAAATACCACACCCACAGAAATGCATATGGACTGCATATTGTGGTACGTGTGAATACAAATATGAGCTAAGATGAGCTATCACTATCACTTATCACGCAGTTACGTGCCCGGTGCCCGGCTATAGGTAATTTTTTCCGCTTTGATGTCTTTAATTGTTTGTGGCTCACCTGAAAGAACACTAAGTAATATAATAATATTATAGTCTCCTTCTTCGATTAAGCGTCATCCCACTAAGTGGGGTCCGCTTTCCGGCATACTTTTGCCCACTTTGCCAAACTTGAGCATCCGATTTTTTTTTTAATTTGATGTCCCTCAATTCGGCGTGTACATTCACATAACAATTTAAAAGCTTTGTGTTAAAGTTTATGGGTATAAAAATACTTTTCTATTCTATTTTAATAATATTATCAGCGATATGTCGACATTTGAGTCTACGCGATTCGGTCTCGGGTGAAAACTAGTTAGATAATAAAAATCGATTTTAATTTTTTTTTATAGAATATTAGTCAAATTGAAGTTGACTAATATCCTCCTATCCCCTCCAACTAAGTGGACAGCTTGTGCTAGGTGTGGGTACGACAATAGTGCAACCTCGAGGCTGTCAACAAGGGATTCAAACCTGCGACCTATTAGTTTTCAGTCCGCATCTTTAACCGTTGGGCTATTGAGGCTAATTATCTCACTTGGGTGATAAAAGAAAACATTTACTTAACTTTTCAAGGAAAAATTACTGAGCCAATTTTAACGATATGTCGCATAGCAATATCTTTCTTAATGAAGGCTTGTACATAGGATATTTTTTATTCAGAAAAATCCCAGAATAAACTAGATGCCTAGGCAGTTGGATCATGGCCGTGGTGTAAAATAGTCAACACACTCAGGGCTCCTCGATGGGTGTAGGTTTGATCCCTGCTGACCCCACAAATTGTGATCTATTTAATAAGAGTCTGACAGTCAGGAGGTTGGCTTACATGATTTTTTTTTTGGTCAAAAACCCTCAATCCACGTGCACAAAGTCGCGGACATCAGCTAGTAATAATCCTAGAGAATATAATATACATAATAATTATCATAAACGTCAATATATTATGTGTATGGAATCACGCGCGATACGCATGCTTTGACCGAGTTTTGACGGAGTAATGACCTGAGTCACTCGCACCATTGTGTGTGTGTGTGGGTTTGTTTGAGCGTGCAAAACTATTTTATCACCTTTTGAAATAGACAATAATAATTGTTCATCATCATCATCATTAGCAACCCATCAACGGCTCACTACTGAGCTCAGGGTCTCCTCTCAGAGAAGGGTTATAGGCCATAGTCCACCACGCTGGCCCAATGCGAATTGACGGACTTCACACACCTTCAAGAACATTATTAAGAACTCTCAGGTGTGCAGGTTTCCTCACGATGTTTTCCTTCACCGTTGAAGCAAGTGATATTTAATTGCTTAAACGCACTTGACTCCGAAAAGTCAGAGGTGCGTACCCGGAATCGAACCTGCGACCCCCCGAATAGGAGACCACAGTCCTAACCACTAGGCTATCACTGCTACTGTAATAATTGTTACACAGTTTTTAGGGTTCCGTATCCAAAGGGTACTAACGGGACCCTATTACTAAGCCTACGCTGTCCGTCCGTCCGTCCGTCTGTCAGCGGGCTGTATCTCGTAAACCATAATAGATAGACAGATGAAATTTTCACATATTATGTATTTCTATTGCCGCTATAACAACAAATAATAAAAATTAAACTAAATTAAAAAAATTAAATTAAAAAATGAAATGGAAAAATTTTTATTTAATTTTTTTTAACGGAACCCTAAAAGAGCGAGGCCCGACTCGCACTTGGCCGATTTTTTATTTAACTGAACAATCAAATGGACAAAAATATTATCAAAACCTGGTCAAGTGCGAGTCATAACAAGCATAAGATATTGTTCCGTAGTTGAAAAAGTCTTAAACAGCAAGATTTAAAGCTTAAGTAAAAGTAACAAAGATATAAATATTGTATTATGACTATAAATGCTATATATTGTAACCTTTATCACTATAGTGTTCATTCCAACTACGCTATATCATGGTTGACTCTTAAGATATTGGTCTAAAGATAGTCGTGAAGAAGATTACTTCTAGTATAGAGTACTTACATAATCTAATAGAATACTTCTACTATAGAGTACCCAAGAATAATTCTAGTATTCTAAAACTTAAAAGTTTTCAAGAAAATAGCTAGGTAAGGAATTATCGAGGAGAACAATTCCTGTAGCGGGCACAAGTTTCCATATAAAGTATGTTAGTATAAATTTCAACTTTGCAGCTTTAATGGAATGCCTGTGATATGTAAACATGAACGACATGTGAATGAAACAATAAGCATACCTAATTAACAGGCGTTACAGTTTTTGCAATTCACGAAAGCGAGTGAGATTTACTCGTGGTTACTTCGTGTACATGCACATTGCATAAGTGTGCGTGCCTGTCAAAGCCTAGGTGGGAGCGGGCAGGCGCGAGCATTGCGCTCGCTCACACTTATACAGATACGACACACACACAACCACAAGTCAGTCGCCCTCGTGAATTGCAAGAACTATAAAATATGACGTTTATAGTGTCAAAACGTCAGCTTTATTCGAGGGTTGCTTTTTACTCCCTAAAACTGAAAATCTATGAATACTTTGGCGACTCGTGCGAAGTCGGGGCGGGCCGCTATCGCTCAATGTTACGTAAGAATTTAACATCCCCTACACGTGCGGAATAGACTCGTGTTTGAACGACTAATATACACAATACATAATAATATTATACATACAAACCACAGAAATATATCGGAAAACGAACGCGAACGCGTACAGTCTTTGCAATTCACGAAGGCGAGTGAGCTTTACTCGTGGTTACTTCGTGTACATGCACAGTGCATGTGTGCGTGCCTGTCAAAGCCTAGGTGGGAGCGGGCAGGCGCGAGCATTATAGGCGTAGTTATGTCCAGAAATACGTATCCACGCATGAACCCTTAGCAAAGCAGTGCTGATGACATTTCTATCTCGATATATTTCTGTGATTTAAACTACGAGAATATTGTGACACATTAGAGTGAATATTTAATGTGCACTTAATAGTTAAGTCATATTATTTGTAATTCATAAAATTAATGAATGTTGTACCTATCTACTATAATTAAATGAATTTGCAATAAGAATAAAACAATTTCAATTTCAACTTAGTTGACATTCTTTAAAAAAATCGGCCAAGTGCGAGTCGGGCCTCGCTCTTTTAGGGTTCCGTTAAAAAAAATTAAATAAAAATATTTCCATGTACCCCTGGAAATATTTTAATTTAATTTTTTTAATTTAATTTAATTTTTATTATTTGTTGTTATAGCGGCAATAGAAATACATAATATGTGAAAATTTCATCTGTCTATCTATTACAGTTTACGAGATACAGCCCGCTGACAGACGGACGGACGGACGGACGGACGCCACCTCCCATGGCCCCTCCAACCTCGCGGTTATATGGGCCGAAGCTTTGGGAGGGCGCCCGGTACTTGCTCTTGGCGTGTTTCCCGGTGCGCCTTCTTGACTCCCTACAAATTATTTATCTCTTTCCTTTGTCCCTAGGTCCCTCTCCCCCTTCTGGGGCGGACGTCACATGCACACAGGCTGACTCGCGTCGTTGCGCTCTGTGGCTCCTACCTGGTCCCTGTTCGCTCCGACTCGCTTCGCCTCTTGTGCCAGTGGTGCGCGAACTCCCGCAGCCGGTTGTAGTTTTCCGCCGATGAAACGAGGTCCATGTAGTAGGGCGGTCCCTCTTCCTCGCGAACGATCCCATCCAGCATTTTGTCCCGTGAATCCTTATAGAGGGGGCACTCCCACAGCGCGTGGTGCCTGTCCTCCGCCTCAGCTCCACAGTCACACTCCGGACTCTCGCAGAGAGTCATTCCGTACAGGCGCGCCCGGAAACAGCCATGTCCGATGAGGATCTGCGAGGTCTCGTAGTCCGGCGCGACCCAAGTTGCCCTGAGCCTGCCGGCCACATCCGGAAAGAAGCACCGCAACTCGTCACCCCATATCTCTGCGGACCATCGCTCCTGCCACATCGCGGTCACCTCCGCCCCGATTTCCCGCTTACGTCTTTTCAGCTCCCTCCTGGGCACGGACTGGCGCGCCTCGTCGATCTTCCCTGCACGGATCACCTCCAGGTCAGCTGGCAATACTCCGGCGAGCACCGCCAGAGCGGCGGAGCTGGCCGAACGGTACGCCTTGGTCAACAAGATTAACGAGGACCGCTGCTTTCTAATTAACGTCGACCGTACGACGTGAAGCGACGCCCTCCCTGCCCAACATGCGGCAGCATACGTTATCGTCGCCACAAATGTTCCACGGTAAAGGATGCGCAGCGCAGGGTATCGAATGCCCCAGGACGATGTCGACACACGCGACATCTTCCCGAAACATTTCGCCGCGCGGTCCCCAATCGATACTGCATGCTGCGCAAAGGACAGACTTGAGTCGATCGTTACGCCAAGTACGACAGTCTCCGTGACATGTTTGATGGAGCTACCACCGAGCTTGATTACGGGGGGCCGTTTACCGAGCCTTCCCTTCAGGGTCATGGAAGCCGACTTACTGGGGGCGAAGGCGAGTCGGTTCCGGTTCCCCCAGTCCTCAATTTGCCGAATGGTGTCGGCCGCGGCGGTCTCAATCGCTCTGCGAGTGTTGGCCTCTATCAAAATAGTTACGTCGTCCGCGTACGCAACAACCCTCACACCCCCCGGTAGCGGCAACCGAAGCAAGTCATCGAGGAGAACGTTCCATAAGGTAGGTCCTAACACCGATCCCTGAGGGCAGCCCATAGTGGATGTCTTCCACCGCACCTGGTCTCCGATGAACAGGCCGACGCGCCGGTTCGCAAAGTAACCCGCCAGCATGCGGTACACGTTCGGAGGACAGCCTCCTCTTTTGGCCTTCAAAAGAATCATCGGCCACCAGGCGTTGTCGAAGGCACCCGAGATGTCTAAAAAGACGGCTTGCACATACTTCGCTTCAGTAGTTTTGGCAGTGTTCAGAACCGCTTGCAACGCCGTGACCGTCGATCTTCCCGGAGAGAATCCGTGCTGAAAGTCCGAGATCCCACTGGTGATCTGGGGCGCGCATAACAACATTACGCGTTCCAAAATTTTCCCAAGAACGGAGAGGAGCGTGATCGGACGGTAAGCCTTGGGGTCAGTGAGGGGCTTATCGTTCCCCTTGGGGAGAACGATGAGCCTCCCATCCTTCCACACGTCGGGAAAAACCCCCTCTACTACGCACGAGGCGAACACCCGGTGGAATTCCACGGATGCCGCCACCCAAACTTGCCGGAGCATGCGAGCGTTGATCCCGTCGATACCAGGCGCGGTATTAGGCAGTGACTTGACGATAACCCACAGAGTGTCAACGGACGGCGGGGGAGCAGAAGAACCCGACGGAATGAGCGCTGCCGCTATACGGACTTGCCGATGGTACCCCGTGTCCCTAGACGGATCGTCATCGGGGCACAGGGCCCGCATCAAGTTGTCCGCGGCCTCACTCAGCCCCTCCGGAAAGCCCTCGGCATACTTGACCCCGTTGATCACATTCGGAGGCGGACGGAATCTTCCGCTAGCGGTCCTGTACGCCTGGCCAAAGGGGTCAGCATTACCGGACTCGGCAACACGGAGATGGAAGTTGTTCTGCTCTTCCACCATCAGCCGCCGGTACTTGCGCCGCTCTGCATGAAATGCCTCTCTTACCGTCTCTTCGTGCACTGAGGCACCGTTTTTCCGCGCATGCTGCCATTTGCTCCGCAATCTGGCTACGAGCTTACGTTGTCTCTCCAACCTGGGAGACCACCACTCGTAGCCAGTGTTCCCACGGCTTTCCTTCACCCCCAGACACTCATGTGCTGTGCGCACCACTACCTCCGTGAATTCACGAGCCAGGACCGACGCAGACTTGCTGGATCCCAGGTACCCCATACGGGCCCTGATCGTCGCACGGAAGTGGTCCCAATCCACCCCATGTACCCGAAACCTCGGCGGCTCACATACCGCCGGCTCGGCGCACTCTGCAGATCGTCGCGAACAGGCCGGTGTAATCTCGTACGTAATGATACGGTGGTCGCTGCTAGACGCAGAGCTGTGCACCTCCCATGTTCCTACTCTTAAGCTCGCGGTGCTGAGGGTCACATCAATGTTGGACTCACCATTGGGGCCACTGAAGGTGAAAGGTTGATCCGGCTGATTGTGAATGGTGAGCCCGGCCGACATTATAAACTCCTCCATACTCTTACGCCGGTGTTCGGCCTCGTGCCGGTGTTCGGCCTCGGCCTTCGGACGGACGGACGGACGGACGGACGGCGTAGGCTTAGTAATAGGGTTGGTACCCTTTGGGTACGGAACCCTAAAAAATACGTGTGGCACTCCGGGACTGCCACGGTAAAGCTATTGCATAGCATTTTCTAGTCGCACGCACACAAACACCGTGCCGAAGTCTGCCGAACTGAACTGACGGTGTTAGGTTTATTTTCGTTACGGAATTTCTTGATTCGGTCGCCGCGCTCAAAGCCCGCGATAAAAGCTATGCAATAGCTTAAAAATTATATTGAAGGTAGATAAAGGTACTAAGTCTAAGCATGGTGGTAGTTGCTAGTTATATCTGTATCTGTTGTTCGTAATATTCAAAATTATTGATGGCATGTAGGCCAAGCTGTGGTTTTTGGTTGTGTGGTGTGGTATGTATAAACTATAAAGCAAGCTTCTAAGCAGAGTCTGTTTATAAGTGCCGAAAATTGCATTATTATGCACTAATGGTAGTAATAAAACTCATGATGATTAGTTTTAATCAATTGTTTTGAACTTTTCGTTTTTCCTTACGCTATATTTATGTTCCAACGTTATACTTAACTTAATTAATAGAATCCTTTCTTTTTATCTTAGTTATTTAGTGAATAATCTTTTCTTCGTATGTTGTCTCATGAAACTGGGAACTTCTTGTTTTACTACGGATCCCTAAAACTCAACTGTCTTAACAGAATGTTTCGCTAATTCCTTTTCAACGTCAACATAGAAGTTTAGATAGAAGTCCATTAAGCTGCCCACAAGATAGTATAAAAAACTTATTACAATGTAATAGCTTCATAATAATATTGTAAAATGATTATTTTGAAAAGACCAACTGCTGAGTTTCTTGCCGGCTCTTCTCAGCAGAATCCGCTTTGCGAACCGGTGGTAGAGTCATGACGTGTCATAAGAGCCACAGGTTGGCCCACGTGAAATAAATAATTTTAAATTTTGAATTTTGAATGGAAATCTGTTGTAGGAGTTTCCACACAACTCGGTCTTGCGCCGTTTAAACAAAATTTGATGTCGTCTGTCCGCCTCGATAATATATATAGGTACTTAGTTGTCCAACAACAACAATTCATATATAATAAATTATAATATTATTATTGATAAAGAAATTATTATGTATATTTACATAAGGGATAAGAGAACGTCTGCTCTAATCGAGCGAGTAGTTAGGAAAGCAACATAATTACATAATACTTAAGTACATAATTATTATTAAACCTAATGTAACTTACCTACTTTGCTTTAAGGGCGTGATTAACCGTAATGAGTTGTTTAATGTACATAATTATAGGTAAATTGATAAGCACAGTAAAAATACATTATTATATATTATACATTAGGTATAATACAATTGCATACCTTTAATGTTTGCAAAACTCTGTATTCTAGAATAAAAAGCAGCCTATGTCCGTCCAAAACCCATGCAAAAAATTACATCGATTCTTTGGTACATTTAACGTAATTAAAAGACAAATCAACGAATAAACACACTTTCATATTATTTATCATATTGTTACAAATACCTACAGACTTAAAACCCTACAGACTTAAAGCCCACATACGTAACAATATTATATATAAAAAAAAAAGGGATGTATCGAAATTCACCAAGAAAACCTTCTAGATATACTTTTGGCCAATTTTCCAAATACATTTTTTAAAGAATCACAACAAATCATTTTGAAAGAGAAATTATTTAACTAGGTACTAATTACAAGTTTTAGGGCCTCTTTCACGACCTTCAAGTAAAGTCTCGAGTAGGCTAATTGCCGGTTAAAGTCACGAGTAACGTGAAAGTGGATTTCACAATTGCTGAGTAGCACTAATCGACGGTTAAAGTAGCCTGCAACTTACTTCCAGCTTCATGTGCCAATTAAGCTTGTTTAATTGACGAGTAACGTTATTCAAACGAACTTGACAGTTGATATCCAAGTATTTAAATCGAAATTATTGTTTTAAATGGATTTATTTGAATTGGAGCATCTGCAGCATCAGGATTGAGGAGTTAGAACCCGAATTTTTTATAGTACCATCTCGCAAAGTTTTTCAATGGATAATTTCAATGGAAAATATTTGCGCAAATTAGTTAAGAAATCTCGGAGATCAATATCTCCGTGTTTGTTTATTTTACCTACGGACATCGATATGTCTGTAGGTAAAAAAACACAAATCCTCCTTTATTGAAAGTCAGTTAAAAAAGTAGCCTAACTTACCCCTTATAACACCAGCTATCTGCCTGGCCTTTGTCGAGATTAGCCGGAACAAACAGACAGAAAGACAGTCAGACAGAAAAAAAATTGTTTTTTATAAGTATGTAGGTACTGTATTTACTTTCATAATATATGCATTTATTAAAAAGCTGATACGTTGACATTACAAACAGACACTTCAATTTTATTTATTTGTATAGATAGGATACCATAATTATGAAATACCGAACAAAACAATCAAAATCACCACGATAAACAAAGGACGCATTACAAAAAAACTGACATAATTTATTGAGTGCAGATGGCAGCGTTCAAAGAAGCCTCTATTGAACGAAAGTTTGAATACATTTTAAAGATCATTCAATTATCCCTTGAGTTATTACTCGGGACATTGTTTTGTAATGTGAAACTGATAAAATTTACTTGTAACTTTTACGTGCTGATTAACGCTAATTAGGAAGTAACTAAACAAGACTTTACTTGAAGGTCGTGAAAGAGGCCCTTAGCTATTACTAATTACTTAGATACCTACTCGTAAGTCGTTGAGTCAAATGAAATCAAACCTTTTTAGTGTGCGGTCGTAGGCAAATTTTAAATACTGCGCTAGTCTTTTGGTTGGTCTTTTGATTTACCTAATAGATTCATAAATTTATTATGGAACCGCTACATAAAAGGGTTATTTGATTTATTTTTATCTTTATTTTTATACAAAATTAATAAGTACATAATTTAAGAAGCTACATGGTTTCAAACAGGTCATGGAATAAATAAGAATATCTCTTCCAAAAAGGATCCATAGTAATCGTCAATAATGAGCTGAACTATATTAGTGATGTTCTGAATCTGTAAAGTGACTTATGGTGATGTCGCTGTAAAGATAACTTCTCGTCAATAAACTATGAGGAAAACAAGAAGTAAAAGATGGATCCGCAGGAATTAGTGCCGTTAGAAAGTGAGTAAACGCACCTTTTGGTCACCGTTCTCTTTACAATTTTTGTAAATCTTAATCAGTAGCTACCTTGTAAACCGTTAGGGTTTAATAGAAGCTGTTAATTGTTATACGCCTAGTTCGAAGAGCTGATGGTCGTTGGGGTCCCAAGGTGCTGGAGTGGCGACCCCGCACAGGGAAGCGAATGTTGGCAGACGCCCCACTAGGCGGACCGACATCATCATTCGAGTCGCAGGGAGCTGCTTTATAAAGGCGGCGCAAGACCGAGTCCAGTGGAAGTCCATGCCAGAGACCTGTGTCCAGCACAAGAAAAAAAAGTGACTGACTGACTTGTCAATGCACAGCTCAAACCACTGGACGGATCGGGCTGTTTGGCATACAGATAGATATGTGAAGTAGGCATCTAAGGAAGGATTTTTGAAAATTAAACCCTTAAGAGGCTAAAATAGAATTTACTGTTGTAACTTGTAACTGCGACGTCACCTGGGTCACAGCTGAAAATCAGCGCCTGGCATTGTATGCATTTTTTTTGCATATAACGCAGGGCTTAGTGCTGAGCTCTACACCCTTTCTGGGTGGTGTCACAGACGAAATTTTATTTTTGTATCTAGTTTTGTCTGTGTCACCATTAGTGAATAAAAATATTTTCTTTCTTTTCTTTCTTTCTAAAATAGGGGTTTTGTAAAATCAAATTTAGCGTGAGCGAAGCCGCGGGCAACAGCTTGTTAAGTATATTTAACTAACTATGTAAGAACTACTTTACCTTTTATATTTCAGCTGGCATCCCTCGACCACGCCCCCCGCGCCCGCTCAGTCACTTAGCGACGCGGTCCTGCTACAAGGGCCCTATCAGACTGTGCAGGCTACTCGTGTTGGTGATCGTGCTGCCCAGTCTGTTCATACTTGTGCCGCTGTACATGAGGTAAGTTACACCACGCCCCCCGCGCCCGCTCAGTCACTTAGCGACGCGGTCCTGCTACAAGGGCCCCATCAGACTGTGCAGGCTACTCGTGTTGGTGATCGTGCTGCCCAGTCTGTTCATACTTGTGCCGCTGTACATGAGGTAAGTTACACCACGCCCCCCGCGCCCGCTCAGTCACTTAGCGACGCGGTCCTGCTACAAGGGCCCTATCAGACTGTGCAGGCTACTCGTGCTGGTGATCGTGTTGCCCAGTCTGTTCATACTTGTGCCGCTCTACATGAGGTAAGTTACACCACGCCCCCCGCGCCGGCTCAGTCACTTAGCGTCGCGGTCCTGCTACAAGGGCCCTATCAGACTGTGCAGGCTACTCGTGCTGGTGATCGTGTTGCCCAGTCTGTTCATACTTGTGCCGCTCTACATGAGGTAAGTTACACCACGCCCCTCGCGCCGGCTCAGTCACTTAGCGTCGCGGTCCTGCTACAAGGGCCCTATCAGACTGTGCAGGCTACTCGTGTTGGTGATCGTGTTGCCCAGTCTGTTCATACTTGTGCCGCTGTACATGAGGTAAGCTACAGGAAGCTACTTTGGGCTAAGTTAATTTGTAAAACAGTAGTCATCATCATCATCATTAACAACCCATCAACGGCTCACTACTGAGCGCAGGTCTCCTTTCAGAGAAGGGTTATAGGCCATAGTCCACCACGCTGGCCCAATGCGAATTGGCGGGCTTCACACATCTTCGAGAACATTATGAATAACTCTCAGATGTGCAGGTTTCCTCACGATGTTTTCCTTCACCGTTGAAGCAAGTGATATTTAATTGCTTAAACGCACTTGACTCCGAAAAGTCAGAGGTGCGTACCCGGGATCGAACCTGCGACCCCCCGAATAGGAGACCACAGTCCTAACCACTAGGCTATCACTGCTTCAGTAAAACAGTAGTAGAAAAGAAGTAATAGAAGGAAGTGTAGAAGAAGAAAGGATATCAATAATTTATGCTTTCTTGTCTACAGCCGATCCCATATATTTTGGATACGTACGTCGTACCTAGTACATTTTTGAAATGTATTAATTAAAAATCTATGTACATCCACCTCTATGTACCTAGGCTGCCCTATTATAATATTCTGTCTCTGCTTCTTACACTTTCCAATATCCTTCATCTTCCAGCAAAGGTACCTCCACTTTTTTCCTATTATTTGCCTATTATTTACCTCCTTATTTACTTTTTGCCTATTGTTTACATAAATTATAACTTGGCCTAAGAGACATGGGAGGTCTGAATGAAATAAATAATTTAGATTTTTTTTTGTCCAACGAGTGATGATTAAAGGTTCACTAGGAAAGAAATTTCAAGAAATGTTCAAGGAAATTGTCAAAGGGTCATTCACTGCTATATTTTAACGGAGAGTTATTTTCGGCAGATACCGCGTGTTCTCCGGTCAGATGTACCCCATGAGTATGACGGACATGCGACTGATCGACAGTAAGATATCCCCCACGTGGTGCCAGGTGGGTATATACTCTCTTCGTACTAAAAAAAATTGGTTGCCTGTAAAGTCGGTATACGGGCGAAAGTTTTACGTGACAACCGAAATAGAAGCGCAAGACATGAACCGGTGTGTATGCCTATCTCTCTCACTCTCTCTCTCTCGCTCTGTCTCTCTCGCTCTTAGGCGGGCTAACTGTGCTCGAGTGGAAGGGACGCGTGCCTTTCACTTTTTATGTCTGTCTCTCTCGCTCTTAGGCGGGCTAACCATGCCTCTCACTCGCTCTCATTGTGAGCGCATAACGTGAGCGGAGCGTAACGCAGTTTCTTGAAGTGTCACCCGGCAAACCAATTTATAAGACGTTGTCACGTCAAAATCACTATCTTTTACATACTATCTTTTACATAAATAAACTTTAGAGAAGCTCTTCTAAAAATCACGCTTTATAAATCCTTCCTTCCTTCCTGAAGGACGATGCAGATATAGAGAGAGAGCGCAGGGCGTTTTCTGTCAGGGCAAACATGATTGTCCGCAGGTTTGCTCGTTGTTCTGTGCCAGTCAAAGTCACCCTCTTTAGAGCATACTGCACCTCCTTTTACACGAGCAGCCTGTGGATCAGTTATACCCAGAAGCAGTATAACGCCCTGCGTGTACAGTACAATAATGCGTTCAGGATGCTGTTGGGACTGCCCCGATTCTGCAGCGCATCAGGGATGTTTGCCGACGCTCGTGTAGACTGTTTCTACACCACTATGAGAAAGCGGTGCACATCCCTGTTGCGTAGAGTCCGGGCCAGCTCTAATAGCGTCCTGAGGGCATTTGCTGACAGGATCGATTGTCAGTACTTGAACCACTGTTGCATGTTTCATGTGCTGACAAATCGGTGCCGTCCTAGGTTAAGTTTTAGGTTTTAGTCTTACTAACATAATATAGGTTTAAGCTTATTGTTACTAACACATTATGGTCCCAGTAGATCGAAATAATTTTTTTTTTTAATTTTTTATTTATTTCAAATTCCTTAAGCTGACGACAGACATGATTTAATGCAGTATTGAATGATAAAATAAGTAGTTAGCTCGAAAGCCGATGTAAGTAGCTGCCGAATGTATTCAAACTTATATGTACTTAAACAATAAATTATTTAGCAATAAATTATTTAGGTTTAAACACGTTACCCCATATGATATTATCAAAACATTCAAATCATTGCAAAATAAAAAAACAGGAGATCTATGGGGAATATCAGTTAAAATAATTCACAATATCATTGATATTATTGCGCCCTATCTTGCTTTAATTTTTAATAAGTCTGTAGATTCTGGATCTTTTCCAGACCTGATGAAATGTAGTAAATTAATACCTCTTTTTAAATCGGGAAGCAAATGTGACCCGAATAACTACAGACCAATTTCAATTTTGCCAACTCTCAGCAAGATATTTGAAAAAATAATGCTCAACCAACTGCTTCTACACTTTAATTTAAATAAACTTCTTCACCCTGAGCAGTACGGTTTTACTAAGGGTCGATCAACAACCGATGCAGCCGCAACGCTGTTGCAACACATATTCGATGCATGGAATAACTCACAGAATGCCATTGGTATTTTGTGTGATTTATCAAAAGCTTTCGACTGCGTTGATCACGAGACCCTTTTGCTTAAACTGAGCCACTATGGTATTAAAGATTTTGCGCTTAGCCTCATTGCGTCTTATCTTAGTGATCGTGTTCAAAGAGTATGTGTCAATGATGTGAAATCATCCGGATCAGCCTCGGTAATGGGTGTACCCCAGGGTTCTATTCTAGGTCCATTCATGTTTTTGATTTACATAAATGATTTACCACATTTTGTCCAAAATACTTGCGATATTGTACTATTTGCTGATGATACGTCTTTGATTTTTAAAGTCGATAGGACGAAAGACAATTTTGACGATGTAAATATTGCATTATCTCAAGTTTCTGAATGGTTTACGGCAAATAATCTACTTTTAAATGCTAAAAAAAACCAAGTGTGTTGAGTTTTTATTGCCCAGCACCAGAACTGTCAGTAAAAATTTAAAGATAAGTAATGAACCCTTGAAAAGTGAGGACTCCACAGTGTTCTTGGGATTAACCCTGGACTCAAAACTGCAATGGGGCACCCATATAGCAACACTTGCTGGCAAGCTTAGCTCTGCTGCTTACGCTGTTAGGAAGATTCGACAGTTAACTGACATAGAAACTGCAAAAATTGTTTATTTTGCATATTTCCATAGTATTATGTCATACGGAAACTTATTATGGGGTAAAGCAGCCGATATTGGAAAAATTTTTGTATTGCAGAAGAGGGCAATTCGCGCAATATATAATTTAAAACCGCGGGATTCCCTTCGAGAAAAATTTAAAGAAATAGGCATTCTTACAGTAGCTTCACAATATATTTACAACAATATAATATTTGTCAGACAAAACATCGTGAATTACAAAAAAAAGGGTGATTTACACGATAGGCAAGTTAGAAATCCAAACAGGCTCGTGATTCCTCGATGTCGCCTCAAGAGGGTCCGAAAGACATTTGTGGGAATGGGCGTAACGTTTTATAATAAAATTCCACAGTCGATCTTAGACTTGCCTTTACACAAGTTTAAGAAATCAGTAAAAACTAATCTCATGAAAAAAGCATATTATGCAATTGAAGACTATTTAGATGATAAAAAAGCGTGGACATAATTCTTTCCAGCGATTCATGAGACAGCAGGTGGTAATTGAACTGTTTAACTATTCTATTGAATGTAAACTTATTTTGAAAAGAGCAACTGCCGAGTTTCTTGCTGGTTCTTCTCGGCAGGAACGGCATTCCGAACCAGTGGTAGACTCATCGACGATTCGAAAGCACTTGTAAAAAAGTTTATTTGAATAAAAAACATTTCTATTCTATTCTATTCTATTCTAAACGCTTTTATTAGTTTTTCCGGCTCTTATCAGCAGAATCTGCTTCCGAACTTTTTTTCCTTACGTCCTACGGCAAAAGTATTTCCATACTTTTATTGTAAAGCATTAAATTTACTACAATTTTGACTGCACAAACATGTTTGTATGTATCACAAATGCGTGCAAATTACCATAAGGTACATACCTAATTAGTAGGTTAATGCCATAACACTAACTACATTTTTAATGACAGAGTCGATGTGGAATAGAACTAAAAATAATTAAGTATTGTGTGTCGTACCTATTTGTATTGTTTTGTTTTTTATAAGTTTTAGTTAAATTTTTTGGAATAACAACGGTATACGATCAGAGATTACTCTTATTACTCTTGCATGCTAACTTGAACCTAAATTTTTTACACCGTGGATCTTTATTCAGAATGTCGTTGCACCAATGTTAAAACAGTTCTTTCGCTAGCTTATAGATAATAATAATGCATAATCCGTAGCAATTTCTATCCAATTTATGAGGATAATGGTAATAGACACACACACACGCAAACAAAAACGTAAAAAAAAAAACTTGAGAGGTGTCAAGGGACACCCGGGTGGAACGTTGTTCCTTTCGATTAATTTTAGTGAAGGAATTGTAATAAACTAGTGGTGTCATCTAGTATTAAATTGATTAACTACGATGAATTATATTTTTTAGTTTATTTCTATTGCACTGTTACAAAACCAAAGAGTTACTCTGGTTTTTTAACAGATGGCGTTAGTAGTACAATAACATTTTATCCAATTTATACAATAAAAAATTAGGGAGAAATTCCACATGCAGAAATTATTTAAAATAAAATTGAAAATAGAAAATTCAGTCTGTCGAGCTGGGATTCGAACCATCGACGTTGAACTTTTAGGCGACTGCCGGAACCACTAGGCCATGCAGACGCCGTGTTATATGGCGAAAATACCGAACACAATGCAAAATTCACATTCAACAAAAAAGTGTCGGTTTCAAAAATGTGTCGAGTGTCGGTTCCTTAATTTTTTTCCGTCTAGCCCCCTTCCGTACCGCGCGATAAGGAACTACGTTCCAATTGCCGGAAAAGCGAAACTTCCAAATAAAACAAACTTTCAGTGTTAAGTTAATCACAAGTCAAAGGTCAAGGGTTCACGACGCGTGCTAAGTGTGTGTTTGTTTGTTGTCGGGTGCAACGAACAAATACCGCCCTGTTTGAGTCTTGGTGTTATCGACACCGATGCGATACGCGCTATCGGACATGTTAATGATGACGATGTCTGGCCCTTAGCACGAATAGAATAGAATAGAATAGAATAGAATAGAATAGAATAGAATAGAATAGAATAGAATAGACATGTGTTTTATTCAAATAAACTTTTACAAGTACTTTTGAATCGTCAATGAGTCTACCACTGTTTCGGAATGCCCTTCCTGCCGAGAAGAACCAGCAAGAAACTCGGCGGTTGGTCTTTTCAAAACAAGTTCACAATATAGTAGATATTATGCTATGTATGCAGTGTTTCCACAATGAGTTCCACAAAAGCATACCTAATTATAATTCAACACATGTTACGACGGGCCGACAGAAAGTAGCCCCATTCTCGCTGGTGGCACCCGTTCACGAGCATGACGCATGATCCAGCTATTGCTTCGCTCAACCATATTTGAGGGAACGTAACAACCCGCACCACACAACACCACCACAGAAATGTTTCGACTAAAAAAGTTTATTCGAATAAAAAACATTTCTATTCTAAAATATAAAATGTTCTTTCTAAACAGAGCCAAGTGGTGAAGTCCAACGCGACATTCAACGCGTTCGTCGTGGCCGGCCAGCCGCAGCTGATGGCCGAGCTGGTGCCCGTGTCCATGACCCGGGAGCTGCAGCTGGAGGACGACATGAAGGAGTACTGGGGGTTCTACTTGCTGCAGGGCTCCGCCGTCACGGTGTCGGCTTGTGTTAGGTAATTAGGTATTACACTTTGTCGTCCATTTTAACGTACTCCTTCATCATCATCATCATATCAGCCTGCGGACGTCCACTGCTGAACATAGGCCTTTCCCAGAGAACGCCACCACACCCGGTCCTCAGCCTTCCTCATCCAGCCACTTCCCGCCACCCGCTTTATATCGTCAGTCCAACGTGCTGGAGGGCGCCCCACACTACGCTTACTAGTTCGCGGTCTCCACTCTAGAACTTTTCGGCCCCAACGGCCATCGCTTCTGCGACAAGCATGGCCTGCCCACTGCCATTGCAGCTTGCTAATGGTTTGGGCTATGTCGGCGACCTTGGTTCTCTTACGGATCTCTTCATTCCGAATCCTGTCCTTAAGAGAAACTCCTAACATAGCCCTCTCCATAGCTCTCTGAGTGACTTTAAATTTGTGGATCAAGCCTTTTGTTAGTGTCCACGTTTCAGCGCCTTACGCCGTCTAAAACTAAATTTAATTTTAATGGTCATCTCATCTTATCTTGTAAACATATAAAAGGAAAAAGGTGACTGACTGACTGATTGACTGTCACAGCACACAGCTCAAACCACTGGACGGATCGGGCTGTTTGGCATACAGATGGCTTATAACCTAGGCAACCGCTAAGAAAGTATTTTTTAAAATTCATTTCCTAAGGGGGTAAAATTGGGGTTTGAAAAATCGAACTTACTAGTTATACGTAGTAGTTGCTATCAATTTAATCCTTAATAATATTATGCGAAAGTGTATTGGATTGTTGGTTTGTCATTCAATCATGCACAAAGAAACAACGGACCAACGTGGTTTTATTTATATTTCCCATACTCGTGAAATGCAAAGGTATCCTATGCACGGTGACTCGTTTCAGGTGACGTCATGGTGGTTCATTCTTCAGACAAAGAGTGACATAGGATATCTTTTATCTCGGAAAAACAGAGGCTTCCCGCAGGATTTTCGGGAAGTGGAAAAATGTTAGTTTTAAATTAATTCTAAATTTCTAATTCATAAAATTATTAAAAATGTGAAAATGTGTTTGTTTGTTGGTTTGTTTTCTAATCACGCCGAAACAGAGCTTGAGTTGAGGACCTAGAGAGTGACATAGGCTACTTTTATTCCGGAAAATCAAAGGGTTCCCGAGGGATTCTAAAATCTAAATCCACGCGGCCGAAGTCGCGGGCATCAGCTAGTTAATTCTAAATTTAAATAAGAATACTCAGAAATAAGATACATATAAGTAGGTAAATCAGAAGATGAGAGTTAGACTTTATTGATTAAAAAATGCTCTTTCTTTCCCTTCTCTTTCTTTCTTTACAAGCGAAAACTTACGTCTTACTGCTTTCTCTTAGTAATTGCTCTCTTTTCTCAACCCACCACTCGCCATACACTCGCTACTGTACCTACTTGTGTGTATGTAAATCGGCCTGAACAAGCTACCTATTTCTACCAATTGCTACCAATTGCTACCAAATACCACCAATTGCTACCAATCGCTCCAGCTGGCCCGGCGCGTCGCTCATCATGATCAAGGGCTACAAGCACCTGCAGGAGTGCGCCTACATCGGGGACGACTCCTCCGAGGAGCTGGACGAGCTGCTGGAGAGCCACCGGCTGGGGCTGCTCACCGACACCGGCCTGCTGGACCGGATCACCAAGCTGAACAAGGAGGACGGGAAAGCTAACGACCCTGGTGAGAAAAATTAAGTGGCACTCGGGGACTCCCGCGGTAAAGCTATTGCATAGCATTTTTTATCAACTTATGCAATTATAATATTTATACAATATTTTTTTTTTGCATAATAAAAATTATGCAAAAAAAATTAAAAACAAAATAGAATAGAATAGAAATATTTTTTATTCAAATAAACTTTTACAAGTGCTTTTGAATAGTCGATGAATCTACCACAAATAAACAAGAAAAGTGAACTGTCACTACTTTGCGAGTGAGATTCGAACCTGCGACATCATACAAAGAAAGCGGCTGCTCGCCCACTGCGCCAAATAGAGCTACTTGGGAACCTCTAAAATGTTGAACGCTTACTGAACGACGGTGTTAGGTTTTTTTTCGTTACGGAATTTCTTGATTCGGTCGGCGCGCTCAAACTGTTTGTCCTAGTTCAAAGCCCGCGATAAAAGCTATGCAATAGCTTAAAAAAAATAATTACCGCGCGATGAATGCAAGGGAGCCAATGGAGATTAGCTACCTGAGCAGGAGATATTAGAGTGCACAGGTGTGCGCAAACACTCATGCATTCTCTATTCCCCCACTCTCATAGTCCGATTGGACGGAAATCCGATACGACCTGAGAGAGCTCAGACGTAGAATCGACGTCTTTACGAGGCATGGGGGTGACACGCCCCCTTCCAAATTCCAGGCTAATATTGAGAATTTTATGATAGCAAAACCCAATAGGTGTATTAATTCTTGGCCCGAGAATCGAACCCAGGAAATCTAACCTCACTACTAGACCAACGAGGCAGTCACCCTGGTGAGACTAAAAGCATGACCCGCGCTCGTAAAAGAGGTTATGCAATTATGCATGCCTTTCCAACTGTAACTTGGGTACCTTAAAGTCGAGGGTGAACAGGAGGCATCTTCTAAGCAAACCCGCTCTATTTAAGACTATATACATCTTCACTTACTATCAGGTGTGAGCGCAGTCTAGCGCTAGTCCATTCATCATAGACCCAAAACTGGGCAGGTCTCCCCCGCATGAGAAGCGTTGGTAACTAAAATAATAAGTTAATAATTAATCAATTTATTGATCGCCGTAATTAGAAATGAGGGCGCAGTAATCTATTGTGTACCGGCACTAAATACACACTTCAAATTGATCACGTGAAGGCGCTATCTATCGAGTAGTTTATAACATTACGATAACAACTATAGACGAGTGTACAGACCGTTGACTCTTGAAGTTATTATAGAATAATTGAGGTAAAATGTTTTATCACAATAAAACAATTTACGCAAAAGCTGAAGAAATGGCTGCAGGGAAAAAATTTTTACTCTTTAGAAGAATATTTCCAGCATGATAAAAAATATTTCTAATTTTATTTTTGGTTTCTGACATTTTAATATCTTGACATTTTAGTATATATTAGTTCAAATGTATACCTATTATAATTATTAAGTAGTTCAAATGTATATTTCTATTGTATTGGAATGTGTGGAATTTCTATTGTATATCGACTTAACAAAATATTTGTACGCCGCTACGGCTAATGTGTTGAACTTTTTTTAGCAACTAACATCTTTGTAAACACACATTAAGCAAATAAAGAATTCCTATTTCTATTTCTATTTCACCAACGAATAGAAACATGGTGATTTACCCATAGGTATACCGTCTTTCTGAACCAGTAGTAGATTAACTTGACAATTGAAAAGCACTTTGTAAAATTTTATTTGAATAATAAAAAGTATACCATTCTAGTCTTTAAGAAACTGTTATTAAGCGCCGATTTAACCAACGTAAAATAAGTTTTATTCGAGCGTAAAGGAGTCGTCAATTTCACTAATTCACCAGTTTACTCATTAGACAGTTTCTGAATTCGCCAATTTCCGTATTTGCCAGTTTCACGAAAGATATTTTGCAAGTATTTTCAATACAAAAACTGTATGAAAAAGAATGCTCAATTTATTCCTCGGATAAACGACAATCGACGTCGGTGAAATCAGCACTAAAAATGCGAAAGTATGTTATAAATCAAAAATTGAAATGTATGATTAATGGCAATGAATTGGTTATTCTTGTATTTAGTCTGTACCGTCCCATTCCAATTTGGTGTTTTCTATTTCATCTTCATCAACTTCAAATCATGAAATAAAAAAGGTCAGATAAAATCCATGAACAATATGAAGCGCATCTGCAAAACAAATACGAAAATTTAATTTAAAAAATTCTCGTGTCGCGGTGTTTGTTACCGAACTCCTCCGAAACGGCTGGACCGATTATTATGAAATTTTGTGTCGGGTCGGGTAGGTCTGAGAATCGGCCAACATCTATTTTTCATACCCCTTAATGTTATGGGTGACCAACCACTAAATATTTTTGTTGGCGGTACGAAGTTTGCTGGGTCGGCTAGTATTCTATGAATATTTATTTCCTAACTACCCAATAAAAATAATTTCTAATTTTTCAGGTACAATGAAGAGGCATAAACCAGGCGTGTCTTTCCACGACCCGAACCAGACGGCGAATGTGACGTCATCTGACAACGTGCCCACCAATGACGTCACAGATCACGATCCAAAGGTATTATACCAACACATAAAATAATAACATTATTTGCTTATGGTGCCTCTCTATGGTGAGAATCCTTTCTCTGAAGATCTGCGTTGAATTGAATTATGAACAACCTTAACTTAGGGCCGACTTCAGCAACGTAAATTAAGTCTTATTCGAGCGTGAATTTTCACTCAAAACAAAAACTATCGCAAAATCCCTTGGTAAAACTCATCGATGACAGAAAAAAAGGTAAAACGTCACTCGACCTTGTAATTGCTTTGAGGTAAATAAATATTCGGCACTTAGTATATTATTATTGTCTCAAATAAAGCAATCTTACTAATATTTTAAATGCTAAAGTTTGTTTGTTGGTTTGTCCTTCAATCACGCCACAACAGTTACAGATCGAAGTGATTTTTTGCATGGGTATAGTTGAAGACCTGAGGTGTGATTGTCTAAAGTTATTCCATTGATTTTCATCGTATTCGATAACATTAGCGTCAAAGTAAAATAAACCATAACTGCATTGAATTAGAGCTCAATTTCGTGTATGCATTCTTACACGTTTACGTATGTACGATACGCTCCATATCGCTCTATATTAAAATCGGTTGTACTGAATTTGTGACTTTAAAACAATACATTCAAAGATTATTTTACTTTGACGCTAATGTCATCGAATACGCATACGATCAATGGAATAACTTTTAGACAATTGGTACCTTGAAGAGTGACATAGGCTACTTTTTATCCCGGACGCGCAGACGTAATTGCGGGCATCAGCTAGTACTATAAATAAATATAAATATTATGTATTATTTGGATTTGTATTAAGAAAATTAACTGTTATGGTGCAGAAAAAACTCTGCTTTAAAAACCTTTTTTTACAGGAACTTCGCCAAATCCTGGAAAGGTTACACGCGTTACGACAAGCGGCTAAAACTGAGTCTGCTAAGCACTACGTACCGCCGTCACACCTCATGTCCCTTCCAGCTCTGCACCGCTACAGAGACACCAATGTCGACAGGGATGAACGCAGGTGGCTGACGTTTAAAGGTAAATACCAAGTGAGAGAACTAATGAACGAAACAAGTGTAAATCAAAAAAGAGGTTGGCGAATTTTGAGTTGACCCAGCATTTTTAAAAAGCGTTCAGATTGAGAAAACATTTAATTTTAATTAATATTTTTCAGAGTATTTTTCTGTGTAAACCCCATATTTTTAGAAGATGGGGATCAAAAATTCACAAGTACACATTAAAACCGTTACATGGCATTACAAGTGAAAATCTTTTTTCTCCCAACTTTATTTGATGGACTAGAACAAATATGAGAAGTTTGATTCGTGAACGTGGGCGTTCAGTGTTCAAATTCAAATTCAAAATTATTTATTTCACGTAGGCCAACCTGTGGCTGACAAGTCATGACTCTACCACCGGTTCGGAAAGCAGATTCTGCTGAGAAGAGCCGGCAAGAAACTCAGCAGTTGCTCTTTTGAAAATAATCATTTTACAATATTATTATGAAGCTATTACATTGTAATAAGTTTTTTATATTAACTTGTGGGCAGCTGGATGCCAAGCCAATTTAACCTATGCAACTTTGTTAGAATAAAATATAATATTTCCACAATTAGGGAAAGTTAAAAAAAAAATAAAAGTACGAGTACTACAATTCGATTCATGTTAAGACGGGCAGACACAAAGCTGTTCAGTTCGTCTGGGTCAGAAACTCTATGGAATTCGCCAATCTCCTTTAAAACACCCCCGATATGTATGATATACTGACATCCTATTTGTTACCCAGCTTTCTGCTCATCATCAGATCCTCCTCCTCAATCCCCAATCCTCGATCATCATATAACACCTATATCTACCAGACCAGACCAAACCAGACCATTATCATGAGCCCAAACACACTATATCTGCTGTAAGTTGCTGAGGAGTTGGGTATCTCGCAGCATCAGCTAAAAATTGCCATTCCTTGGAAATAATCTGAAGTTACAGTAAACCCAAATTTCAAATCAATCGTACCAGTGAGAACTTGTCTTCAAACGCCTGAGAAGATACATAATAATTATAGCTAAGATCCACCTAGATTACATTAGCTTTCGAACGAAAAACCCCCGCATCAAAATCGGTCCATTAGGGAGGCTGCTACGAGGTAACAGACAAACACACAGATAGACTCATAATACACACGTTAAAATTATAATACCCCTCTTTTTGCGTCGGAGGTTAAAAATAAAACAACCACCGTTGAAGCTTGTGATATTTAATTGCTAAATGATAAATCTTACATAACACCGAAAAATCATTGGTGCGTGCCCGGGATAGACCCTGCGACCCTCCGAAGAGGAGACCACAATCCTAACCACTAGGCTATCACTGCTTCAATTATTTCTAGCAATTGTGCAGTTAAATTGCATGCCAATTTAACTAATTTATAATTTATTATATTCTACTTCAAATCCTATAAATAATTTAATAAAGTGTAATATTTAAGTAAGATATTCGTTTTCTCAGATATAGACTCGAGCATCAGCGAAAAAACTAAGAGTAAAGTAAATGGAACGACAGAACATGCAGAAAATTCAGATATTATACCGATTAATAAAACGTTTGTTAATACCACGAAGATAATCACGAGTACAAACGTACAAAAGGATATAGATCAAAGTGGTAAAGATAACCTTATCAGCTCTATATTCAAACATAAAAGGCGTAATAAAGCAACAATAGAAAATGGAATTAAGGATAACACTAAAGCAAAACTTGTTACTGTGGATAAAGAACAGGTAATCTTGAACAAGTTTGATCTAGTTTATAGTTTTATTGATATGATTCGCAATACATAATAATTAATGACATTTTAAAGTAAAGTGTAGAAGTTAGATACCTACTATTCTTTCAATATTGAGTTGCACGAATCAACGCTAAGCAAGCTAAAGAACCAATAGGATTACTAAAGTATGACGCGAATCTCTCGAGTCTTTTAGAATATGGGTGTAATATTTATGTCATTGCAGAAATATTTGTTCAACTTAAAAGACTTACTTATTACTCAAGAAGTTTAAAATTGTTGTCCTAAAACATCAACTTGAAGTTGGAGGCGTCGACTATGCCTAGTAACGACCCTATCGGTAAACCGTGCCGCCAAGCGACTGTTCTAAATAATTTTATCAAAATACTGACATACGAGTGTGATTTGACTTAGTAACAATCGACTTGTCAACGGACGTTACTATTTCCCCAAGTACTAGATCTGATCTGATAAGGTGCGATCTCGGGATTACCTTTATCATATCACATTCATCTATACATATAAGTGATAATAATAATAATATGTAGACTAATAAAATAATGGTATGATGACTATGATTACTTTCATTTGTTATCTGCAAGATTTTCCTAAGCCCGTTTCTAATCTCATGATCACTATCTAGTTTCTTAAAACCTCAAAGTAACATGGTAAAAGATAAATAATGCATTAATAATAGGAACCAATGATTTCTAGAATACTAGAGAAGAGCCGAACTCGAAAGAAGTATTCGACGAAGTACTGAAACAGTTGCAAGGCTTAGGAGATAGAGGAAAACGAGTGCTGGTGCGACTACAAGAGACTATGGGAGCCGCTTATACAGATCAGGTAAACGTGATACCAGCAATAACAAAGTTACTGTTCAATGATCCATCTGCTGGAAGATCATACCAAGGTGCTGGAGTGGCGACCTGGATAAGGAGTGTAATAAGTGCAGTGTTGGCAGACCCCCACATTAGGTGGAACGACAACCTCAGGTGAGTCGCAGGAAGCTATTGAATACAGATAGTAGAAGACCGGGGCATGTGGAAGTCCCTACAAGGACCTGTGCCCAGCAATGACATATATTGTTTGACCAGGAAGCAGATGATGCATCTATGGCCTATAAAAATTTAGAAGACATATTATTAAAGGACCAATACGCGCAGTTCCAAACTTGTTATAATTAGTATAAACCAAAGGAGTGATTAATTATAGATGGCCAGCTTTTATGCTTAGACACCAAGTCGCCACTCATCATTATATACGTATAAACACTCTCATACGCAATTTCGTTCCTGTATCCATATCTGAAATATTTAATTTACAGTCCACAGATTCAGCAAAGCGAACCGAAGAAGATTTGGATCATCTGCGGAATGTACTGGTGGAAGCCATTGATGAGGAGAAGACCAGAACACAGAGGCAACGTAAGACGTGATTGACACAGCCATTTTATTCAAGTCCTATAATATTAACATTGCTATAACTCTAAAGTAGAAATGTTGAAAATAATGCACAATGAAATTGCTGGGGATCAGACTGCTGCACCTTACAGCTAGTCGCTTTAGATTGTAAGTTCTTTAGATTTCGAAGCCTCCTTATGTGTGATGTGGGCTACCAAAAGAAGTTTTAGTGGTTAATCACACTAATATTATAAAGGCGAAAGTTTGTGTCTGTTTGTATCTTTGTTACTCTTTCACGCAAAAACTACTGAACGGATTTGGCTGAAATTTGGAATGGAGATAGCTCATACCCAGGATTAACATCACACTAATATCACATCACATCACACTATCACACTTCACATCACATCACATCACACTAATCACATCACATCACATCACACTAATCACATCACATCACATCACACTTCACATCACGTCACATCACATCACACTCACACTAATATTATAAAGGCGAAAGTTTGTGTGTCGGTGTGTATGTTTGTTACTCTTTCACGCAAAAACTACTAGACGGATTTGGCTGAAATTTGCAATGGAGATAGCTCATACTCAGGATTAACACATAGGTTACAATTTATCCCGGAAAAGTAAAGACTCCCCTCGGGAATCCAAAAACCTTATACCACGCGGACGAAGTCGCGGGCATCGTCTAGTGATCCATACAGTAGACATTGGCGTAAACTGGAACATAAGCTAGAAACTAGCAGAAGAAGAGTAATTAGTAAATAGTTTAATTTTCTTCTTCACAATATTGGTTAAATCCCCATTACTAAACCAGTTTTTTTTTATTTTTTACAGAAAAACGTCATCAAGCAATGGAAGATGCAAGGCACAAGCGTGAGCTTCTGCTTGGGCAAATTGAGCTCCAAAAACAATTTAATGAAGATGACGAGGCAAGGGATTTTGCAGCTGAGGAGGTAAAATATCAATAAAGATAATTATGGCCTTGGTTGCCTAATATTTAAAACGTTTGGATCGAATCTAATAGAAGATCCCGCGCCGAACGACAGAACTTCTGCGAACAGAAATCCGCAGGCGATTTATCGCTAATTTTGTCCCTGGCCATAGCAACTCACAAGAAATTGTTAGCACTCTTGTTGCCATCAAAATTACTACCAAGAATTAAACTCATGCTTCTACGTAAGTCAATGAAGGATGAGAAAGGAAAAATCCTGTGCTTTGCAGTGGTAGAAGTAAAATAAGCAGCCAAACTTTAAGTTCCAAAAGAACATAAATATGTAATATTAGACTTATGAAAATTTTACTTCTCTTACTCCAGGGTCTCGAACCAGACGGCTACGCGGAGCACCATAACCAAATAAACGAAACAACAGCCTTCGACATGTCCAACTCTGAGTTTTGGTCGTCTTTCTCAAGCAGCGAGGAAGCTCTGCTCGAGTGTGCCGGTCTCATCCTGAATCTACCGCTGACTCCTCACCCTTCATGCCAACCTGGTGCTTCTGAATCTGAGAGCCACACCGCAGCTAGAGCAAATGCTTTAACTTATAGGTTAGTTAAAACCTACCATTATATTAGTACACAGGTACAGTTTTTGCAATTCACGAAGGCGAGTGAGCTTTACTCTTGGTTACTTCGTGTACATGCACATTGCATAAGTGTGCGTGCCTGTCAAAGCCTAGGTGGGAGCGGGCAGGTGCGAGCATTGCGCTCGCTCACACTTACATACGACACACACAACCATAAGTCAGTCGCCCTCGTGAATTGCAAGAACTATAGCAAAAATATTCTCAATATTTCTTCGTTTGAAACACCGATTTTCCTTGAGTCAATCGATGGTAAAACTCTCTTTTACGAAATTTTCTCCGCAATTAATGGAGCAAAGTCAAAACATACAAACAATGGATTTTTGCCCAATTTCAATGTTGTCTGCTATGCGCGATTGTCTAAAAATGATTGCTACAATGTGACAATCGCAATCGTCGTGTGACCTCGGATTAGCTGATACTCTCTCGCTATTCATTCATCATCATTTCATTAGCAACCCATCAACGACTCACTACTGAGCGCAGGTCTCCTCTCAGAGAAGGGTTATAGGCCATAGTCCACCACGCTGGCCCAATGCGAATTGGCGGACTTCACACACCTTCAAGAACATTATAAAGAACTCTCAGATGTGCAGGTTTCTTCACGATGTTTTCCTTCACCGTTGAAGCAAGTGATATTTTAATTGCTTAAACGCACTTGACTCCGAAAAGTCAGTGGTGCGTACCCGGGATCGAACCTGCGAATAGGAGACCACTGTCCTAACCAATCGGCTATCACTGCTTCACTGCTGCTCTCGCTATTGGCTAAAGACATTGTTAGAGCAAGAACGCCAAGAACTCAGCCCATCACCACAATAATTAAGACTAGCAACGATTGATGCAGCTATTCCGCAACTTTATCACTTCAGTGTCCGCAACCGACTACCTTTTTTTGACAAACTACCTACATACTCTCTATTACAGGGTCCCAGCGAACGGTTACTACTTCTTCGTTTTCAACTCCGAGAACGAAGTGCAGAGAAACTTCATAAGGGCTCGCTTCGACCTGCAGAAGACCAGATACGATATCGCTCGCACCACCTTGAGGGAATGCAAGAACAGTACTGAGCGGTGCGACCTGCCACTCGATATATTTTCTAGCCAAAAGGTAACATTTTAAATCCTTCTGCGACTTATAAGTGAAGTTTTAAATATTTTGTAGGTTCAGTCACTGGCGTGAACATGGGTTTCCCCAAGCGTTTTTTACTAACTAGGTAGTAATATTCTACTTTGTCATAACTTCGTGGATCCCTGCCCCTGTAGCCAAGTTACACTTCGTTGTATCGTTTCTCTTTCTACGATCTTTGAAGTTTTGGCTAGGGCTAGACTAGATGGCGCTGCAGCTGGTCAAAGACAGAAGTTTATTGATAATATTTTGTTTTTTATTCGGTGACAAGCTAGTCCTTGACTGCGATCTCACCTGATGGTAATGTGACGATGAAGTCTAAGATGGTAGCGGGCTAACTTGGAAGGGGTATGGCAGTGAACATTCAACCCATACCTCTAATTGGCTTCTACACGCCATCGTGCCAGAACGCTAAATCGCTTGGCGGCACGTCTTTGACGGTAGTGTGGTCACTAACCACGGCCAAAGCCTCCCACCAGACAAAAATTTGTATTATCAATGTTTTAAAAAACAATACAAAATGCCGCGAAATATTATCAATACACTTCTGTCTTTGATCAGCTGCAGCGTCATCTAGTGTGGCCCTAGCCAAAACTTCAAGCGACAACGATCGTAGAAAGGGAAACGATGCAAAGAAGTGTAACTTGGCTATAGGTGCTGAAGTATGTTCATAACAGCAATATTGAATATGTAAGGAAGATAAATAGGTACTTGTCTGTTCCAGGTGGTCTTAGAGCTTCCACTGAGAAATAACGATTCCCTTTGGAACGAGCAGTTCGTCATCATATCGGAGTGTGAACCTCGGACGTCTGTATATATATCTTGTGTGATTGCTGTACCGATTTTGATACTCCTGTTTGCGTTTCAATAAGTTGGACAATTCGACTGATGGAAATTGAATTATTGAGATTTGTTATTTTTTAAGTAGAATGGACCAAAAAAGAAATGAAGAGCTAAAGGTATAAGTAGAGTAGTTCAAAATATATTGATGGGTATTAAAATTTGAGATTAAAACTATGGGATAATAACTTGATTTGATGAAATTTTAGGTACCAAAATATATTTAGAACGATCGAATATAGAATATCAGAATATAAATCAGCGAACGAAAGTACCTAAACATGTTTCCTACAATTCGTTAGTTGTTAGTATAGACATATTTTAAAATTCAAAATTATTTATTTCATGTAGGCCAACCTGTGGCTCTTATGACACGTCAAGATTCTACCACCGGTTCGGAAAGCGGATTCTGCTGAGAAGAGCCGGCAAGAAACTCAGCAGTTGCTCTTTTCAAAATAATCATTTTACAATATTAATAAGTAGCTATTACATTGTAATAAGTTTTTATACTATCTTGTGGGCAGCTGGATGGCAAGCTGATTTAACCCGTGCATCTTTGTTAGAATAGAATATGACATTTCCACAAAACGTACTACAATTCAATTCATGTCAAAGATTTTTTTATAGTCATTTAGTGAGATATATAAGGTAGATAGAAAAGATTTAATCTAGGGACCCAATTAACTGTAAATTCGAATAATTATTATCTAAAAACTGGATGGATCCAACTGTCTTCTTACGTCTACAAAGGTTAAAGTATTAACAATTCCCATACGAAGGGGAGTAATACAGGGAGACGTTATATCCCCGAAACTTTTCACTTGCGCTCTAGAAGACGAGTTTGAGGTGTTGGACTGGAAAAGTCGAGGCATTAATGTGAATGGCGAATACATCTCACACTTGCGTTTTGCAGACGATATAGTTTTACTGTCGGAATCGCTGCAAGACTTTGAAGAAATGCTGGCCCAGCTTAGCTGTTCTTCCAGACAATTACTGGGTCTTCAGATGAACATAGAAAAAACAAAAGTCATGTTTAAAGAGCACGTTATCTCAAGACCTGTTAACGTCGGAAATGTCAGCATCGAAGTTGTTCAGGAATAGAATTGTATTCCTTGGCCAGGCTGACAGAAGAATTCAGTTGGGCTGGGCAGCATTTTCAAAGCTGCGTCAGCTCTTCGATTCATCGATACCGCAAAGCCTGAAGACAAAGGTTTAATGAGTGTGTTGTTATGAAGTATGGAGCGGAAACGTGGACACTGACAGTGGGCCTCGTTCACAAATTAAAAGTCTCTCAGGGGATAAAATTCGGAACGAGGAAATACGCAGAAGAACAAAAGTGACCGACATAGCTCAGAGGGTTAGCAAGCTGAAGTGGCAGTGGGCAGGTCATATCTGTCGCAGAACCAATGGCCGATGGGGCGGACGTATTCTGGAGTGGAGACCTCGTACCAGCAAGCGCAGTGTAGGACGACCTCCAGCTCGCTGGAGCGATGACCTCAAGAAGGTGGCGGGAAGCGGGTGGATGAGGAAGGTGGAGGACCGTGTATGGTGGCGCGCTCTCAGAAAGGCCTATGTCAAGCCGTGGATCAATGCAGACTGATGGATAGATGGACGAAGTAAATACACATGTAAAATCTTTTTCATAATTTTTTGTAGTTTTGAAATATTGTTGCAGTAAATAACTACGTTGTAATATGATTAAGTATAAAGTTTAAATTTTACTTTTGTGAAAATATAAGTTATTCCTATTTGAAGGGATCAAAAAGAAAACAATACCTATAGGACGAATAGTCCAATACCACCTAGTTAGTACTAGCACAGAATATATAATAATGGTGCTACTATAGTCAAGTAGGAAAATTATCTATGTGTAGGTAGATATTAAAGGATTTAGATTAGCCTATTAAATTAGCCTTATTAAAATTAGCATTAGATTATATTCTTCAATACAGATCATGATGTCTCCATCTCAAAGGTTTGAGTCCCTAGCTTTTTTTGGTCTGAAAATTTATTTGTGTTTTGGCCAACTGCCAAGAAATTCTCAGTTAGACTTTAGCTGAAAGTTTGTGGTGTTTCACACTCGTGCCTCAAAGAGCAAGCAAAGTTATAGTCCTGAGCCTGATCTTAGCTAGGTCTTAGCTCCGGTCGTGTCGAATTGCCGTCCTATTGAAGTAAGAGAATGAAGGAATGGAGAGTCTTTGCGCATCTCCTATGTAGCTGGCTAGTCTTCGTCGAGATTGTACTGGTGAGGCCGAAATCAGTTGTTATTATATTATAGACCACCCAGCCTTGTCTGTGTTATAAAATGAATTTTTATATTTTGTGATAAATAAGTGATAAGGATAACCCATAAAGATTAAAAACAAAGTACCTACTGCTGATATTGTTAAATTAAGTCAGTTTATATCATGTTATAAAGTATTGCCAGTCTTCCATTGGAAAATATTCAGAATAAGAATACCTAATATAAAAATTGTATTAACTAGGTAGATAATGAACATTAGGCTTCTGTAAAGATACATCGTAAATTGATTCCCAAGTACTGTTTAAAAACGAAATATTCGATATACATATTTATAAGTATTTCGATTGTGAACACTTAAATACCAAGGTTATTAGTAGTGTAACTTTTAATTTAACTTTAACTGTGCTGTGCTTCAAAATCTGTCATTTAGCAGTTAATGTTCTACTAAAACCTCTTTTTGTGGTTGTGAGAATCTTAATAATATTTTTGATAGTTTTGTGCAGATAGATAGATCAAATATTTTATTTTATGCTATCGTACCTAGGTACTACGTTAATTACAATAAAACATGTCGAATTATTTATTACATTTGGTACAAAATATTTTTGTGAGGCTGTTTTTGTGATACTAGTCATAATTAATGTTATTATTAATAGGCCTTACCTAATAATAAAACGTTGTTGAAGTGAAACTAGTTTTTTATTTCGATAATTTAATTTATTTAATAAATAGAAGGTTCACGATACATTCCACCGAAAAGTATGGTTTCGGTATCTAACGCCACTACAAAGTATAAAAATAATTTTAGTTTGTCCACGTTTGTTGAAGTCGGGCGGGCCTAAAATACAAACTATGAAACCGACTCGCGATGCTCGCTCGACTTCTACAAACGAGTCTATCATATTCTGTAGCGTCGCGCATCGGTTTCATAGTTTGTATATAGGCCCGCCCGACTTCAACAAAAGTGGACAAACAAAATTATTTTTATACTTTGTAGTGGCGTTAGAAGTCGGTTTTTTGAAAAGAATTTTTTTTAATAGGCCTTAAAAACAAAACGTTGAAGTGAAACTAGTTTTTTACTTCGATAATTTAATTTATTTAATAAATAAAAGGTTCACGATACATTCCACCGAAAAGTATGGTTTCGGTAAGTCTATCAACAATAAGGTACGCAAACGGTCTATCTACACTGAAATGTATACTATCTTCAGGTTTCAGTATTATAGAATCGGGTATAATCCTTGCTATAGCACCTTGTTCTGTTACTTCTACGTCGGCCATTTGAGTCATCAAGGATGCATACACTGGATAATCGGATATACCTCCAAAGTCTGCCAACTCCGGGTAAAATATCCTTTGAACACCCATATCGTAAACCAGCTCGGGAATATTTCGCAACTCTGACGTCATTTTAAACCTCGGCAGTTTAACTTTTACTAACTTCATTCCTTCCTTTTTGTAAAGATTAAAAATTGTAGTTAATCTTATATTTTTTAGATTATAGAACAAATCGATAACTGTCCCCTTGGTTGGTAAGAAAACAAGCATAGAAACTCTATTGTTCGTGTTGAAAGGCAATTCTAAAACTTTAGCATTAATAAGCGGCACATTTGTTAAATTAAAGTTTTCTTCTTGATGCATCATCCTCACTTTCCCAACAGGTACTTTGTTCTCTGAATAAAACGTCTCTGTAGAAGTGTATACAGGGTTAAAAGGTTTCAACCACTCACTTTTAAAGTAAGCAGTATCGGTCATTAATAGTACTGTAAAATTAAAGTCATTGGCATCCAGAGGTCCCTCGGTTTTGGTCATATCCATATTATTATCAATCGCTTCATTTATTTTCGCAGCAGCTTCGATCGGATTATTGAAGTTTAACGAAAAAATCTTTGTAGTATTTGTTTTCTTCACTTCTTCTTTAAAGGATTTTTTTACGTCTAATAATTTGTCAATGACGATAACGTTGGTCCTTTTTGTCATGAAACTCAATTCTTCGTCCATTGAATTGAGAATTTCCCTGAACTTTCGTCGGAAACATTTCATACGATGGTGCCTTGTCACCTTCCAAATTTCAGTCTGTGTCGGTCCTCTCGCTCCTTCGGCCAAGGACATCAGTTGAAGCCAAGTAGACAGCGGTGAGAACACGAAGTGGTAATTAGTCTCTTGCGCTACCCGGTCTAGGAATCGTACGGAGAAATCATACGTGGGGCGTTTGAAAGAAGCCACGGCATTATCGTGACTACAGTAAAAATTTCTCCCAGAAACTAGAGCGAATAAGCACACCACCGAAACAACTTTGTAAATCGATGCCATTTGAATGAACTGACAAAGTTTGAGACACAATATGTATTAACTTGATACACTTTTATAATAAATGACTCGCTTACACGATCGCCGGGCTTACTATGATTTAGTTCAAATTTGATGTCAATACCAATATATATAGATAAACCTGGGTCAGAGTATTTGACGGCCATACACAAGGATAGTTCTAGTTAATTCCAAAGTCTATTTTATTCCGGTACTACGTTTAATCATTGACACATTAAGTTAGTATACTAAAGCAAATTTTGCTAAAGCGTTGTTTTCAAGTAACACAAATAACGGAAAGTTACGAGAATAAAGCAAATACCAATTACCAAGAAAATACATCCGAATAATAATATTATGTTCCTCTCAATAATAAAATTAATTTACGTTCATAATCATTTTATTATGCTAGTTTCAATAGTAGTTATCAATATTGTGTTGGGTACCTACGTTGTAATCATGCCTAATATTAGCAATTTTATTTATCATTGCTGGCAGAACCTTGATATCATGAGCGGGATTGAGACATCTTCTATTGATAAAATATAATTATTATTGTTGATTGTACAATGTACATGGAGTAGGACATATGTATCTTCAGCTATTTAGGCAACGCTTTATGGCCTTGTCGATTGAACGGTAGTCACCCACCTGCCAAAACCTTTTACAATAATATTTTGAAAAGAGCAACCGCCGAGTTTCTTGCTGGTTCTTCTCGGCAGGAAAGGCATTCCGAACCAGTGGTAGATTCATTGACTATTCAAAAGCACTTGTAAAAGTTTATTTGAATAAAAAATATTTCTATTCTATTCTATTCTATTCTATTATATTCTATTACAGAAGGTACCTATGTTTAATGTGCAGGGTGTTCAGGCGTCAGGAACAGCTATATAATATAGGTAGGTAGGTAAGTGTTTAAAGAACAAAATTCTCAATAATTCTTGTTTTTTCTGTTAATAATCTCTGGATATTCCCAAATGGAACAGATAGCTAACCTTTTGTTTATCACGGTGGTCGGTCAAACTGATAACGTCGTCACAAATTCAGCTTTTAGGTGCTATCAGTCTCCGAAGCTCACTCAGTTATAACGAACGAAATGGCGAAAATAATATTTCTTTTACTAAGTGCATTTATTCCATATGTTATTTGCCAATGTACATTGGAGAGGGCAGAACCGAAATTCAAAAGATCGGTATACGAATTTTCAATTGAACTATTGAGCAGACTCGCGCAGGAGAAAGAGGCACATTTCGTGGCATCCACTCTGTCGACATGGGCGCTGCTGTCGAGCACCTCGCTCGGTGCTGCCGGGGTAACCCTCGCCGAAATGAAGCAGATCCTTAGGCTACATCCGCATAAGTGTTTCAACTACAAATACTTGGAACTCGCGAACTCCGTCGCTTCCTACAATGAAACCGATGTGGTTGTGGAGAGAGCCTCAGCATTATTCGTCGACGAAAAAATCACGATCCTCGAGCCGTTCAAAACAAAGATTAAGACAACATCTACTACTTTTGAACAACGGTCATTCGATGATCCCGATTTTGCCGCCCAGAGAATAAATGCCTTCGTGAGCTACGTGACTCACGAAGTGATCGACGAAATTGTGTCACCAGCGGAGCTAGAAGACGTAGTTTTAATCATGATCGACGCCATATTTTTCAAGGGCACGTGGAAAATTCCATTCCCCTACGAAAACACAGACGTGGGAGCTTTTTACAACGACAGAGGAGCACAGACCGGAGATGTTAATTCGATGTTTGTAACGGCATCGTTCAATTACCGGAACATAAGTAAATTGAGAGCAGAAGTACTAGAAATTCCATACGGCAGCGGTGCGAGGTATTCGATGTTGATCTTTCTTCCATTTGAAAAGGAGTCCGTTAACACAGTAATCGATAAGCTGAAACTTGTGAGTTTGAAAACTATACAGTATTTATTTAATGAATTCGATCCTACTGAAATAGCTCTTTCTCTTCCCCGATTTAAGATAACTTCAGAGCTTAATAACTTGAAGGAGTTGTTGGAAGATATGGGCCTGAAGACTATGTTCGACAGCAATAGAGCTCAGTTTCCAAATTTATCTGACTACCCTCTATACGTCTCCAGTTTCATCCAAAAAGCTGATATAGAAGTGACGGAGGAAGGCACCGTTGCGGCCGCGGTTACAGTAGAAGAGTTCTCGTTCAGAAGTGGCTCCAGACAATTCAATGTCAACAAGCCATTCCTGTTCATGATTATCGATAAGAAGGTTGAAGTGCCTCTCTTCGTCGGTGCTTATTCGAAACCGAGCGTATTTTGAATAAAATAAATAATTATTTTTGTTTTTTTTACTGCTATCCTAGACATACTCAATTAGGCTATAGCCAAATATGCCGATATACGATCAACGCAAATTCTTGAGCTATAATGCTAAAATTATTTCTGCCATATTTAGAAAGTAGGTAGATAGTTTATGGGAGCAAAACCATTAATCACTCTCAACATATTAAAGTACGGCCGTTCAGAGAATGCGTTCCTGACACCTGTCAGTTAGTCACGACAACTGTCACAAAATTATAACATTGATTGATTATTGATATAATAATGTTGTTTTAATGCTCATCAATTGTTAAAACGGTAAACAACCAGCAATAATATTTTTATCGTAACTGCAACGCCATTAAAAAGTTACGTCGTCAGTTCAATCGCGACGTGTCAGGAACGCATTCTCTGAACGGCCGTAGTATACGAGTACCTTCTCATATGGTCCGGCATAATGCAGTTGATGCAGTGCTTGTTGACTTATCTTTTATGATGGTGCTTAATGGTGTCTTATTTTAACGTGTGCAACTCCCAAAAGTACCTATCTGGGGTTTCGTGGAACATCACCAATATAGGTATACCTATGCCGAGATACATGTAGTTCATAACGTAAGCAAAATGGAGGTAGCAATAGGTACTAAACTCTCCACTAAGGTAGCGACCCCGTCAACCACAGAACACTATTACACCTGTCAACTGAATCTGCATAGCATGCACGCGCGAGAAAATTTTGTCGATGCCTTTTCTCGTATTATCTCTATCGAAACATGGTTGCACACATGGATTCGTCGAACGAGAAATTAGTCTACATCGACAATATCTCTCTCTTTGCGCGAGATGATATCACTTCGACGTGCATGCTAGGCAGAACAGTGTGTGCTGTGTGGTAATAAAAAGCCTCAAGCATGGAACTAGGAATTACGACTATTCCTATTTATATACATCTTTTGATAGCTATTCTAGTTCCTATATAAAAACCAACTTCTTTAAACTATGTTCAAGACGTTGTCTGCCCGCAAAATTCAAATTTAAATTGGTTTTTCGCAATTTGTAAAATAATACGACAAAGTAGGCTAATGGCATTCTATTTGCGACATTGGCAGTATCATCTTCACAGGTTTATATAAAAATCTTTACTTGAATGTGTCCAGTTTAAGAAATTAGTCAGAATATCGAGTTGGACGTGTGTTACTCACAAATTAGTCGATATTCTGACTAATTTCTTAAACTGGACACTCAAGTTAAGATTTTAAGCTATTGCATAGCTTTTATCGCGGGCTTTGAACTAGGACAAACAGTTTGAGCGCGGCGACCGAATCAAGAAATTCCGTAACGAAAAAACCTAACACCGTCGTTCAGTAAGCGTTCAACATTTTAGATGTTCTCAAGTAGCTCTATTTGGCGCAGTGGGCGAGCAACCGCTTTCGAGCGCCGATGTCGCAGGTTCGAATCTCACTCGCGAAGTAGTGACAGTTCGCTTTTCTTGTTTGTTTTTTAATTTTTTTTTTTGCATAATTTTTATTAAGTATGCAAAAAAAATATTGCATAAATATTATAATTGCATAAGTTGATAAAAATGCTACGCAATAGCTTTACCGCGGCAGTCCCCGAGTGCCACTTAATTTTTTTTATTTAAACCTGTGAAGATGACACTGCCATCGTCGCAATTAGAATGCCATAAGCCTACTTTGTCGTATAAAGGTCGTATTAGTTCACAAATTGCGAAAAACCAAATTAAATTTCGCGGGCATACCCCGCATAATTTTTATTATGCAAAAAAAAATATTGCATTAATATTATAATTGCATAAGTTGATAAAAATGCTATGCAATAGCTTTACCGCGGCAGTCCCCGAGTGCCACTTAATTTTTTTTTATTATATTTACGCTTCGTGCTTTCACAGTCATACTATGGAACTAAGAAAACGACTACGTTTCATACCTTATATACGTCATGGTTGACGGTTGTCAATCAGTGTCAGTGCTGCCAATTTAGCGACTTTGCCATTTAGCGACAAAAAGTGTTCTAGAGAACAATGATCAAAACAGGTCATACTATCATATAATAATAACTAGCGTTTGCTCGGTGCGCGAGCTGCTAAAGCAGCTCGCGGGAAGTGTTGTTACTACAAGTAGGGCGCGTGGGTGCGCGGCCCGCTAAAGCGGACCGCGATTGTTCGGCTGTATTTATTTCGCTCGGTGCGCGAGCTGCTAAAGCAGCTCGCGGGAAGTGTTGTTACTACAAGTAGGGCGCGTGGGTGCGCGGCCCGCTAAAGCGGACCGCGATTTTTTTACTCATCAAGTAGACCTTCGGATTCTGGTCATCTTTTGCCAAAAAATTTGTTCGAGCACACCCCACCTATCTGCAATAACCTGGCCGTGCTCCTCATTCACAAAAGAAAAAGAAAAAAAAAGAAAAAAAAATGAAAAAAAAACAAAAAAAACAAATGTAAAATGAAAAAAAAGAAAAAGAAAAAGAGCCCTATGAACCTATCAAAATCAATGTCTTGCATAGTTCCCATCTTCTAGTCCCTTCAATATTCCCCATATACATTTCGTATGGAAAAAAAAAAATCCGCCATCTTGAATTTTTTTCCTACTCACCAGGTAGACCTCCGGGTTTTGATCATCTTTTGTCGAGAAACCGCTCCTCCATCTTTTATAGTCTCCGAGAGAGAGACGGACAAAATTTGCCGCCATTTTTTTTCCGCCATTTTGGAATTTTTTTTCAACTCACTGGCAACTGCTCGAGGTTTCGAATGACATTTGGTCGAGCACCCTCCACCTATCTTCTATACCCTGGCCGTGCCCCTCGCCCGTCTCCGAACTCCTCACTCATCAGCTCTCTCCACCTTTCTCCGAGTCACATTCTTTGAGCTCTATACGACACCATGGGTGAAAAAAAATGTTTTCATACAAAATTTTACAGGAGAGTGGTCGGAAATTTGAGACGTCACAGCTCGGCCGCCATCTTGTTTTTTTAATTTTTTTCACTTTTTCTGTTAATCGTTTACTAATTTCTACAATAATCCAAAATTTCAAAGAAATCGGTTGGAAAACAAAAGAGTTGCAAGATTCACGTCGACCGCCATCTTGTTTTTCCGAAATGTCATAATTTTCCCCAACTCGAATCCCCCACCTGGACATATCTCCCCTACATCATTATATCGATATCCGTCTCCTTCTAGGAGAACAACCCTGTCAATGAGTGAATCAGTCAGTGAGTGAATCAGTGGTAATCGAGCTATATATATTACTAGTAGGGCGCGTGGGTGCGCGGCCCGCAAGCGGACCGCGGTTTTTCTATCGTCAAGTGGACTTTCAGGTCCTGATCATTTTCTATAAAATAACCACTCTTCCATCTTTTACACTCTCCGAGATAGATGCCGATGAAATTGGTATGGCCGCCATCTTGAATCCGCCATTTTGAAATTATTTTCAGCTCATTGTCAATTGGATGAGGTTTCGAGTATTTTTTGTTTGAGCACCTCCCACCTATCTTCAATACCCTGGCCGTGCTCCTCACCCACCTTCCAAACCCTCCAACATCATATCTCATCATTTGTCAGAATGAGAATTCTTTTATAAAAACAAATTTTGAAAAGGCACCGTATCAAAGTCATCATAGTTCATCAACAGTCAAGCATAGTTCTCAGCTTCTAGTCTATTCAATATTCGCCATATATTTTGTATGGAGAAAAAAAAATTCCGCCATGTTGATTTTTTTTTCTGTTCATCAAGTAGACCTTCGGGTCTTGATCATCTTTTGCCAAGAACCCACTCTTCCATCTTTTATACTCTCCGAGATAGATACCGACGAAATTTGTATGGCCGCCATCTTGAATCCGCCATTTTGGGATTTTTTTTCAACCCACTGGCAATTGGATGAGGTTTCGAATGACTTTTGTTCGAGCACACCCCACCTATCTTCAATACCCTGGCCGTGCTCCTCACCCGTCTCCGAAATCCTCAATCATCAGCTCTCTCCATATTTTTCCTCGGAATGAATTTTTGTCCTCTATACGAAACCATCGGTGGAAAAAAAAAATTTCATACAAAATTTTACAGGAGAGGTGATCAATCAGTGAGTGAATCAGTGAATCAGTCAATCAGCCCCAGCAGCTATATATATTACTAGTAGGGCGCGTGGGTGCGCGGCCCGCAAGCGGACCGCGGTTTTTCTATCGTCAAGTGGACTTTCAGGTCTTGATCATTTTTTACCCAAACACCACTCTTTCATCTTTTATACTCTCCGAGATAGACGCCTTTGAAATTTGTATGGCAGCCATCTTGAATCCGCCATTTTGAATTTTTTTTCAGCTCACTGCCAATTGCATGACGTTTGGAGTGACTTTTGTTCTAGCACCCCCAACCTATCTTCAATACCCTGGCCGTGCTCCTCACCCACCTTCCAAACCCTCGATCATCATATCTCATCATTTGTCAGATTGAGAATTCTTTTATAAAAACAAATTTTGAAAAGGAACCGTATCAAAGTCTTGCATAGTTCTCAGCTTCTAGCCTCTTCAATATTCGCCATATATTTTGTATGGAAAAAAAAAATCCGCCATCTTGAATTTTTTTCTATTCATCGAGTAGACCTTTAGGTCCTGATCATATTTTGCCCAGAAACGACTCTTCCATCTTTTATCCTCTTCGAGATAGACACCGACGAAGTTTGTATGGCCGCCATCTTTTTTCCGCCATTTTGATTTTTTTTCAGCTCACGGCCAATTGGATGAGGTTTCGAGTGACTTTTTTTCGAGCACCCCCACCTATCTTCATTACCATGGCCGTGCTCCTCACCCACCTTCCTAACCCTCGATCATCATATATCATCATTTGTCATAATGAAAATTCTTCAATAAAAACAAATCTTGAAAAGGAACCGTATCAAAGTCTTGCATGATTCCCGGCTTATAGTCTCTTCAATATTCGCCATATATTTTGTATGAAGAAAAAAAAATTCCGCCATCTTGGATTTTTTTTCTATTCATCAAATAGACCTTTAGGCCCTGATCATCTTTTGCCAAGAAACCCCTCTTCCATCTTTTATACTCCCCGAGATAGACACCGAAGAAATTTGTATGGCGGCCATCTTTTTTCCGCCATTTTGAATTTTTTTTCAGCTCGCTGCGAATTGGATGAGGTTTCGAGTGATATTTGTTCGAGCACCCCCCACCTATCTTCGATACCCTGGCCGTGCTCTTCACCCGTCTCCGAAATCCTCAATCATCAGCTCTCTCCATAATTTTCCTCCGAATGAATTTTTGTCTTCTGTACGAAACAATCAGTGAAAAAAAATTTTTTCATACAAAATTTTACAGGAGAGGTGATCAATCAGTCAGTGAATCAGTGAATCAGCACGAACAGCTATATATATATTAACTAGTAGGGCGCGTGGGTGCGCGGCCCGCAAGCGGACCGCGGTTTTTCTACTCATCAAGTAGATCTTCGGGTCCTGATCATTTTCTATCAAATAACCACTCTTCCATCTTTTATACTCCCCGAAATAGACACCGACGAAATTTGTATGGCGGCCATCTTTTTTCCGCCATTTTGAATTTTTTTTCAGCTCACTGCGAATTGGATGGGGTTTCGAGTGACATTTGTTCGAGCACACCCCACCTATCTTCAATACCCTGGCCGTGCTCCTCACCCACCTTCCAAATCCTCGATCAGCATATCTCATCATTTGTCAGAATGAGAATTCTTCTATAAAAACAAATTTTGAAAAGGAACCGTATCAAAGTGTTGCATAGTTCTCAGCTTCTAGTCCCTTCAATATTCGCCATATATTTTGTATGAAGAAAAAAAAATCCGCCATCTTGGATTTTTTTCTATTCATCAAATAGACCTTTGGGTCCTGATCATCTTTTGCCAAGAAACCATTCTTCCATGTTTTATACTCCCCGAGATAGACACCGACGAAATTTGTATGGCGGCCATCTTTTTTCCGCCATTTTGAATTTTTTTTCAGCTCACTGCGAATTGGATGAGGTTTCGAATGACATTTGTTCGAGCACCCCCCACCTATCTTCGATACCCTGGCCGTGCTCTTCACCCGTCTCCGAAATCCTCAATCATCAGCTCTCTCCATATTTTTCCTCCGAATGAATTTTTTTCCTCTATACGAAACCATCAGTGAAAAAAAATTTTTTCATACAAAATTTTACAGGAGAGGTGATCAATGAGTGAGTGAATGAATCAGTGAATCAGTCAGTGAATCAGCCCCAGCAGCTATATATATATTAATATACTAGCATTTGCTCGGTGCGCGAGCTGCTAAAGCAGCTCGCGGGAAGTGTTATTGCTACAAGTAGGGCGCGTGGGTGCGCGGCCCGCTAAAGCGGACCGCGATTGTTCGGCTTTATTTATTTCGCTCGGTGCGCGAGCTGCTAAAGCAGCTCGCGGGAAGTGTTATTACTACAAGTAGGGCGCGTGGGTGCGCGGCCCACTAAAGCGGACCGCGATTTTTTTACTCATCAAGTAGACCTTCGGATTCTGGTCATCTTTTGCCAAAAAATTTGTTCGAGCACACCCCACCTATCTGCAATAACCTGGCCGTGCTCCTCATTCACAAATGAAAAAGAATAAAAAAGAAAAAAAAAAACAAAAAAAAAAAACAAATGTAAAATGAAAAAAAAGAAAAGAAAAAAGCCCTATGAACCTATCAAACTCATTGTCTTGCATAGTTCCCAACTTCTAGTCCCTTCAATATTCCCCATACATTTTGTACGAAAAAAAAATTCCGCCATCTTGAATTTTTTTCCTACTCACCAGGTAGACCTCCGGGTTGTGATCACCTTTTGTCGAGAAACCGCTCCTCCATCTTTCATAGTCTCCGAGAGAGAGACGGACAAAATTTGCCGCCATTTTTTTTCCGCCATTTTGGATTTTTTTTTCAACTCACTGGCAACTGCTCGAGGTTTCGAATGACATTTGGTCGAGCACCCTCCACCTATCTTCTATACCCTGGCCGTGCCCCTCGCCCGTCTCCGAACTCCTCACTCATCAGCTCTCTCCACCTTTCTCCGAGTCACATTCTTTGAGCTCTATACGACACCTTGGGTGAAAAAAATTTTTTTCATACAAAATTTTACAGGAGAGGGGTGGAAGTTTGAGACGTCACAGCTCGGCCGCCATCTTGTTTTTTTAATTTTTTTTACTTTTTCTGTTAATCGTTTACTAATTTCTACAATAATCCAAAATTTCAAAGAAATCGGTCGGAAAACAAAAGAGTTGCAAGATTCACGTCGGCCGCCATCTTGTTTTTCCGAAATGTCATAATTTTCCCCAACTCGAATCCCCCCCCCAAACACATCTCCCGAACATCATTATATCGATTTCCGTCTCCTTCTAGGAGAACAACCCTGTCAATGAGTCAGTGAATCAGTCAGTCAGTGGTAATCGAGCTATATATATTATAACTAGCGTTTGCTCGGTGCGCGAGCTGCTAAAGCAGCTCGCGGGAAGTGTTATTGCTACAAGTAGGGCGCGTGGGTGCGCGGCCCGCTAAAGCGGTCCGCGATTGTTCGGCTTTATTTATTTCGCTCGGTGCGCGAGCTGCTAAAGCAGCTCGCGGGAAGTGTTATTGCTACAAGTAGGGCGCGTGGGTGCGCGGCCCGCTAAAGCGGACCGCGATTGTTCGGCTTTATTTATTTCGCTCGGTGCGCGAGCTGCTAAAGCAGCTCGCGGGATGTGTTATTACTACAAGTAGGGCGCGTGGGTGCGCGGCCCGCTAAAGCGGACCGCGATTTTTTTACTCATCCAGTAGCCCTTCGGATTCTGGTCATCTTTTGCCAAAAAATTTGTTCGAGCACACCCCACCTATCTGCAATAACCTGGCCGTGCTCCTCATTCACAAAAGAAAAAGAAAAAAAAATGAAAAAAAAGAAAAAAAAAAAAAATGAAAAATGAAAAAAAAGAAAAAGAAAAAAAGCCCTATGAACCTATCAAGATCAATGTCTTGCATAGTTCCCAACTTCTAGTCCCTTCAATATTCCCCATACATTTTGTATGGGGGAAAAAAAAATCCGCCATCTTGAATTTTTTTCCTACTCACCAGGTAGACCTCCGGGTTGTGATCATCTTTTGTCGAGAAACCGCTCCTCCATCTTTTATAGTCTCCGAGAGAGAGACGGACAAAATTTGCCGCCATTTTTTTTCCGCCATTTTGGAATTTTTTTTCAACTCACTGGCAACTGCTCGAGGTTTTGAATGACATTTGGTCGAGCACCCTCCACCTATCTTCTATACCCTGGCCGTGCCCCTCGCCCGTCTCCGAACTCCTCACTCATCAGCTCTCTCCACCTTTCTCCGAGTCACATTCTTTGAGCTCTATACGACACCATGGGTGAAAAAAATTTTTTTCATACAAAATTTTACAGGAGAGGGGTGGAAATTTGAGACGTCACAGCTCGGCCGCCATCTTGTTTTTTTAATTTTTTTCACTTTTTCTGTTAATCGTTTACAAATTTCTACAATAATCCAAAATTTCAAAGAAATCGGTTGGAAAACAAAAGAGTTGCAAGATTCACGTCGGCCGCCATCTTGTTTTTCCGAAATGTCATAATTTTTCCCCACTCGAATCCCCCACCCGAACATATCTCCCGTACATCATTTTATCGTTTTTTGTCTCTTTCTAGGAGAACAATTATGTCAATCAGTGAATCAGTCAGTCAGTGGTAATCGAGCTATATATATTATAATTTATGTATTATGAATGTGAAAGCTAGTGAGGATGCAGGATGCATGGACGGCTGTTTGGGTGGATGTTTGTTACTATTAAATGCCACAACGAATAAACCGATTTGTCTGAAATTTGGAATGGAGATAGCTCATATTACTTTTCATCCAGGAAAATTACAGAGTTCCCGTGGGAATTAAAAAATTAATCCACGCGTACGAAGTCCCGGGCATCTTCTGGTTTTAAATAAACGGTCATTTGCGTGTCAAGCCATGCGCAGCGTAGGGTTCCGTAATTGCCTGACACAATATTATGCGTACTTTTTTACATTTTAAAATAAAATCGCATACGCCTTGGTATAATTTAAATCAAAGTACAACTTGCCGTAGGTATACTGCCGGGTCTCCAGTAAAGCATTTCTCCTTAATTATCGCAGAATTCCGCAAAATTTTATTTAAAAATTTTCTGCGTTACAGCAATATTAATGCCATATTTTGTCATTTATATGAAATTACTTTTAAAAGTTAGTCGACTGTCAATCTTTCAATTTGTTAAGCCTTACCCGTGATAGTTTTCCTTTACACTGCTACATTGTAAAATATACTACTATCGTGAATACTTTTCACATAATATGAATAGGGGAGATACTCAAATAATAGCTTTTTCAAGATTTTATTGTACAACTTGCTAGGCGAAATTAATATGTTTATCCACGCCATAGTACAGCTCTTTATGTACAATAATCTCTGCGCTAGACCGCGGACAGACGAACAGATGGACGGACTTGGTGAAACTATAGGGTAATATGTCACATTCATTGTAGTTTTTCTATTGAACCCTAAAAATTGATTGTCTTTAAACTCGGTTTCAATAAAAAACCTGGTTTGAAAAACGGTCATTAGATGATCGATACGTAGAATATTCTCTGCGAAAAATACCTTTCTTTTATTTTTTGTTTCTCTCACAGCGGAATCGGAACTTGGATTTGTAGGAGTTGGTAACACTTTTGACGTTGTCACCTCACCTTGAGTTGTCTCGCCAATTATTGTTATTGACGTTAGTGTCATTTGTCTAAAAGAAAGTAAGTAAACAAAGTGTTTACCGTGGTGTTTACTGTTTGTCTTTAGGTTTTCGCCGTTAAGTTATAATATTTTGTTCAAAAACATTTTTTGTGCATAAGTAGTGGTACCTAGCAATAATTTAACTCATCAAAAGTAATTTATAATAATAATAATAATTTTTATTAAAATAAAAAAAAATCAAAATTCAAAATTATTTATTTCACGTAGGCCAACCTGTGGCTCTTATCACAAGTCTATCACTCTACCACCGGCTCGGAAAGCGGATTCTGCTAAAAAGAGCCGGCAAGAAACTCAGCAGTTGCTTTACAAAATAATCATTTTTCTGATGTTATTACCTACTGCCGCCCATGAACATTTGAAACCTCCACACGAAATGGCTGGATGAAAAAGTACAGTATTTCAGATTAATTTCTTTTGAAAGTATGTTCTACTAATTGTATAAACGGACTTCTTTTATTCCCCCTGTGCTGGGAACAAAATAATACCTATAGTTTTTTTTTAATATATAATTACGCCTATTGCTGTAAACAATAGCTGTTAATTATAACAATACTTAATTTCTAGAACTTTTCTACTGGTATCCTTACAAGTTTGAATTTTTAAGTAGGTTACATAGGTAGGTACTAGTATATTAATAATATTATGATTTATGAGTGATTGATAAATACAAGCATACAACTAAAATAAAAATAAATTTATGGAAAAATAAATTAAAAAATTACTGTACTAATTATATTTAGGTAGGTGGGACGCAGCCAACGTATCAACGCAGGTCGCATCCCACACCAGTGCGCGACCCATCGTCCACGGTACTATAGTCATCCCGTCCGGTCTCTTGCCGTCATCCCTGAACAAACCGGAGGGTTCCAGTTGTGCAGGGATGGAGGCAGTGACCAGAGCGCGACGGACTATATCATTGAGAGCACCATGGCGATACAAGCGGCCCGCACTCCGACCTTTAATGGATACAACTGAGTCCATGGTGACCAAAACAACCCACTTGGCTGCCGCAAGGACAGCGATGAGGCTCACGTACCTTAATCCCCAAGCGCAAGCAAACGGCCATAAGAAGCGCTGTCCTGTCGAGAATCGTCCCCAGGCTATGAGATGGCAGAGCGTGTAGACAGTGACTCCTTTTCGGATACGGCTAAAATACGGGCTTTATCCGTATCCGAGGTACACTGCGCTACGAGATCCGCATGTGTCAAAACAACACGCGGTTTGTCCCAAAGACCCTGACATTCCACAGCCGAAGAAAAACTCTCACCAGGACAAGATGCACTCCATGCTAACTTCACCTCTGCAAGACTCTCCACTACAACATCAGCCGGATTAGACAGATTAAGGATCTGTCTGATGAAAGTGATAGAGCCAAAAGCGCTATGCTTGAAATGGAACGTATGCCTAAGCCATCGTATTTAACAGGTAGGCTTGCTTGAGTCCAGGTGCGGTCATCAAACTGTAAATTTAGAATTTTGCAAAGAGTATCTTTAAGAGACACATCTAGATTATAAGTTAAAATAGGATATTACCAAATGGGACTGAACCGTGAAACCTGAAATAAATACATGAATTTTGGCGCAAATAAACATAATCGTATAATATACTCGTATATGGCCATGTGTGGCTATATATCTAAAAGGTGAGGCGAAAATTTACTAAAATGATCTACCTAATTTTGAATTTAGAAAATGCGACGTCAAATATGGGGGCGCCAAGAAGGGTTAAATCATCTTTTGCAATAGATGAAATGTCGGGAATCAAAGAATTTAGACTATTTTTCAAAATAGTTTTTTCATTTAAACTAACCGAGTCAGGGATGTATACCTCACACTTTGAGAAATTTAGCGAAAGACCGATTTCAGGAAATTGTTTAATTAATATTTCCAAATTCTGGAGCACTGCCGCCGCACTTCCTCCCAAGGAGTCATCATCAAGGTACCATAAGTTAAATTTGGAATTTAGATTCGAAATAACTGGGTGTATTGCTAAACTGCAAATTGCGGGACCAAGTGAATCACCTTGCTGGCAACCTAACAAATTTTGAGGCGGAGCCATAACATTGCCACATATAATCTAAAATTTCTGTAATCTGTTTTTGAATTTCAGTTAACATGGCTCCCCTATCAATTGAATAGAATGCACGACAATTTTTACAAAGACATCGTAATTACAAGTGTTTAAAAATGTCCTGGCTGCATGCACAGCTGCCTCGCAACCTTCCCTGATGCCAAAACCAAGTTGTTTGGGTTTGAGGATGGCCGATTTTTTGTCTTTTAAAAATCGGCGGCACATCCTAGAAGCTAATCTACGGAAAGTGCTACCGACTGCAATAGGACGGACCCCACCATCTTTTTTGGTGCGAGCCAAAAAATTTGCACCGTATAAAATTGGCACTATTTGTTGTGGCACTCGGCCAGAAAGCATCAAATTAATTATGTCAGTTACCTCCTTCACGAGCGAGTTGCTCTCTTCACTTGAAGGAGGGCCGATTAGGTATTTAAGATTTTGAGGTGATAGGCCATCCAATCCCCTTGCAGAACCATTGGTAAATCCAAAAATCCCAATCCCTGAAGCTGAGGTGTTTTGCTCATTTATGTATATTTATTGGAAAAAAGCAACTGCTGAGTTACTTGCCAGTCCTGCCCAGCAGAATCTGCTTCCTGAGCCTGTGTGTGTGGTAAGGGCTCGACTTGTCATAAGACCTAAAGATGGGCTATGAAATAAATAATTTTGAGTTTGAATTTTGTAAACATCCTTGTAAACTATTTCTGCCCTATTCAAAGTTGAACTTACAGCTGTACATTTATCATATATAACGTTCAAGCTTGGACTTAATGCAGATTGGGTCAAAAATGCCCGACACATACACAATATCAGCAGCTGAACACCAGTTCTACGAAGACAATGGTTACTTGGTTGTTAAAGGGCTTATTGACTTCACCTGTTTGTATGGATGCAAGTAAGTATAAGCTTCTTACTAGTGATGTGCCGGATATCCATATCTGCAGATATCCAATGGAGTAGAAAGATACTCTCTTGGCGGATCTTTTGGCGGATCTTTTACGTTATTAATTTTCAATACATCGATGAAATTCTATGTATAGGTGATTAGGTAGTAATGAAAAACTATTAAATTCCATTCAGATTGCTTTCTATTTCTTAAAATCAAATATTTCTGTGTCACACTAAACTATGAACAAAACAAAAGAAAGACCCGTGCAATGCAAGTCGAAACATGTCCTGTCATGCAAAGTGTCAAGTGATGTTACCTATCGTTTCAAAGTCACGCGCATCATTTCATTAGCGATTGAGTAAAAAAATTTTTGTGTGTGTCAGCTACGACGCACGACTGGAGTTTACTTTATACTCAACGTTGAAATTTCTACCCTAACGTTGAGTAAATAAGGTTGGTCTTCGCTTGAGTTGTCGAATGCCCGCGCTACGCCTTTCACAACGATGCAAATCTCCACCCCAACGTTGAGTAAACAAGGTTGGCTTTCGTTCACATGTAGATCAGCGCCGTCTTTCGGCTCATGTGTAAACCATTTCGAATAGCAACTCCGTTGTACTCAACGTTAGGGTAGAAATTTCAACTTTGTGAAAAACGTAACGAGGTCATTGATAAATGGATTTTAGTGCTCGGATTTTTCTCATACCGGGCGCCTAAAATCGATTCTTAAGGAGTAAACTCCAATAAACTCCAAAAAGTCAAGATCTTGACACCAAATATCGGTATTCGGATCTGTACCCACGGATATAGGTACATTTTTAACGATCCGGCACATCATTACTTTTTACATAGGATCCTGATCTGGTGATTATGGCTTTCCCAACAGAAAAGGGTTATAGGCAATAGTCCATTATGCTGGCCCAATGTGAATTGGTAGACTTCACACACCTTTCAAAACATTATGGAGAACTCACAGATGTGCAAGGATGTGCAGGTTTCCTCAGGATGTGATGATAGATTACTTTACATACTTACATGATAGAATAGTAGATACTTACATACAATAAACCGCTTAAGGTTGATTATACGGGTCTGCCCGCGAAATTCAAATTTAATTTGGTTTTTCACAATTTGTAAACTAATACGACGAAGTAGGCTTTTGGCATTCTAATTGCGCGCGTAATAAACCTGTGACGATGATACTGCCATTGGCGCAATTAGAATGCCATTTCCGAACTCTTCCTTTTGTCATTTATTTATTTTCTTTTAAATTCAAATTCAAATTCAAATTATTTATTTAATTATTTATTTCACAGCATGTTATAATCGACCGAGCGAAGCGAAGGTCTTTGAGTCTACTTGAGTGAATTTGCACTTGTCCGTCCGTCCGTCCGTCCGTCCGTCCGTCCGTCCTTCTGTCAGAGCCTTATAACTTCTGAATTACTGAACGTAATTACTTCAATTTTAGATATAATATGTAAACCGATGGCCTCCAGCCGAAAATGGCTTAAAAATTTATAAAAATCTTTATTTCAGGGGGGCTCTCATAGAAGCGAATGCGAAGAAAAAAAAAATTTTTGCGTTTCATAGGGTTACAGTACCTCATTTTAAAGATAATTTGGAACAGAGTACAAAAGTATTTTTTTTTTCCTAAAATTGACGAAATGGGGGGCTTTCAAAGTGGAGATTATATTTGACCTCACAACGGAATAACCATTGAAAGCTGGGGCTTGAAAGTTCTATAATTTTAGCGTAATATCATGTACTTGAACAACAAATACTAAAATTAGATAAATGTAATAAGGAAACTAAATTATTTAACTTTTAATGAGCAGCAACAACAGAACTTCACAATGATGTCAATAGATGGCGCTCTCATCTCATATAGCAAATGCAGCTATATGTAACATATTATTCAATTAAAATTATTATTTAGTCATTTAGCAAACATCAATAAAACTTCACGTTGCAGTTTGTTTTTACATGTTTTCTGATCGTGTCGATAGTTGACGCTGTGTACAAGTAATTTAATTTGAATGTTCCAAAAAACTATACCTAAGTTTGATTGAGGCCTTGAGGATTTCACTATAACAGTTCCCTAACCTTTACGGGCTACTTATGTTAAGTTAGTTGACACTTTCTGTCAACTTTGTTATTACGAACCTCTACGGGACAACTAAAGGTGAAAATGACATTGGGATGTTAGGATTGTATTTAGGGGCTACCTACGTAAAGAGACTTCTACAAAGGGGATGATTTAGGTATGGTTGGTGAAAACGGGCATAATAATAATGTCAATTTTGATCGTCATTTGCATCTATTGAATGAATAAGTAATTATGGGAAACCGTTACCGCGAAGTCTCAGTTCGGGGCGAACCACTAGTATACCTACCAATCCACTAATATACTTTTGCTTGTAAATGTTCATTAATTTTCAGGCAAAGGTTCATACAGATATGCAAGGGTGTGGTGGAAAGGGGCGCCATGATCATAATCAAGGAGCCCAGTCTTGCTGCCAAGGGGGCCAAAGGGGAAGACCTCATTAATAAGGTACAAATCACTGAGTTATACACTATACATTACTTATACGTTTCCTTAGCTGTCTGTTTCGCGCGATTTGACACCTAAGGAAAATAGGGTAACATATTACGTATGTTTTCAAATTCAAATTCAAAATTATTTATTTCACGTAGGCCAACCTGTGGCTCTTATGACACGTCATGACTCTACCACCGGCTCGGAAAGCGGATTCTTCTGAGAAGAGCCGGCAAGAAACTCAGCAATTGCTCTTTTCAAAATAATCATTTTTCTGATGTTATTACCTACTGCCGCCCATGAACATTTTAAACGTCCTCATGCACGAACTGGCTCTTTGAAGATCATTTTTATCTGCCATTTGGATAGCCCTATATTTTATTTTTGAGGGAATGTGGTGGTGGTAGCTTGTTCCAGAATTCTGCCTGCTTGAGTTATTATAGCTTTTACTTATGACTTCATATCAGAGTGAATTTGTTTTTTGGCAACCACAGTTACTCTTGTTGTGTCTTGTGTTGTTGATTCTTCTCTAACTGACTGGTCAGTTAGGACCGTCCGAACCTCGAGGCTATGCCTTATACCTGGCCTATTTGTTACAGCCCTTTTAGATGGGGAGGATCTAAAGTCAGCCTTGGGAAAGTACAGTATGTTCATTCGAGTTAAATTTATGGTCTTCTACCGCTAGATGGCGCATGTACATACAAGTTACAACGCGCTATTATAAATTTTTTCGTAATTTTCGTATTTGCCAGGATGAAAATTAAATTGTATGGATTCAGTTTTCAACCCCGGATAAAGTGGAAATGAGTGAGGACATAACTCGTAGAACAGATCCGAAAGCACACCATTGTAAAATCCTACACTGGTGACGACCGCAAGCGAGTCGTTAAATAAGTACATGCGACACAAGATGGTGTTCTGTAGCAATTGGTTCAATAGACCGTCAGTAGTTGTAGTTGAGGTGATCCAACTCGGCTGGGCAGCGTTCGGGAAGCTCCGAGATGTCTTCTCGTCCAAAATGCCTCAGTGCCTGAAGACTAATAAGTCTTCGAACAGTGAGTGTTGCCAGTGATGACTTACGGATCCGAGACATAGTCGCTAACTAAGAACCTCGCGATGGAGAGAGCTATGCTCGGAGTGTCCCTGCGGGATCGAATCAGTAATGAGGAGGTCCGTAGGAGAACCAAAGTCACTGACATAGCTCAGCGAGTCCCGAAACTGAAGTGGAAATGGGCGGGGCACATAGTTCGAAGAGCTGATGGTCGTTGGGGTCCCAAGGAGTGGCGACCCCGCACAGGGAAGCGCAGTGCTGGCAGACCCCCCACCAGGTGGACCGACATCAAGCGAGCCGCAGGGAGCTGCTGGATCCAGGCGGCGCAAGACCGAGGCCTGTAGAAGTCCATGCAAGAAACTTTTGTTCAGCAGTGGACGTCTATCGGTTGATAAAGAAGAAGTTGAGGTGATGATGAAGATGATGACGATAACGAAGTATTCCTACTATAAACCACGCACTCTTTAAACATTTCTGTGGTGGTGTCGTGTGATGCGGGTTGTTACGTTCCCTCAAATATGGTTGAGCGAAGCAATGGCCGGGTCATGCGTCATGCTCGTGAACGGGTGCCATCGGCGGGAATGGGGCTACTTTATGTCTGCCCATCTTAAGATAGAAGTTAGTCGGTATGCATTTTTGGAACTTTCCTCATTGTGGAAACACTGCATATATAGCATACTGTATTGTAAATTTGTTTTGAAAAGAGCAACCGCCGAGTTTCTTGCTGGTTCTTCTCGGCAGGAAAGGCATTCCGAACCAGTGGTAGATTCATCGACTATTCAAAAGCACTTGTAAAAGTTTATTTGAATAAAAAATATTTCTATTCTATTCTATTCTATAAACAGGTTGCAGAGATCCACTTCGACGAAGAGTTCTCGATGTACACGGAACACCCTCGGCTGTTGCACGTCGTAGCTCAGTTCATCGGCGAGCCGGTGCGAGTCATCAATGGCATGTTCATCAACAAGCCGCCAGGCACCTTGCGGCACCCGCCTCACCAGGTAATGTTACCGATGTTTATTCGATGACAAGCTAGTCCTTGACTGCGATCTCACCTGATGGTGTGACGATGCAGTCTGAGATGGTAGCGGGCTAACTTGGAAGGGGTATGGCAGTGAACATTCAACCCATACCCCTAATTGGTTTCTACACGTCATCGTGCCGGAACGCTAAATCGCTTTGACGGTAGGGTGGTTACTAGCCACGGCCAAAGCCTCCCACCAGACCAGACTAGAGGCAATTTAGAAATTATAAATTCCCAAATTGACCCCACCGAGAGTCGAACCCGGGACCTCCCAGTTATGACAACAGCGCTCACCACTGTGCCAGGGAGGTCGTCAACAACCTGTCTCATCAGGTAATGTTACCTGTCTCATCAGGTTTATGCTACCTGTCTCGTCAGGTTATGTTTCCTGTCTCATCAGTGGTGGTATTCTCTAAAAGTGATCTCATCAGTGTAACGATCAAAATGGCCTCTGGCTGGTACCTTCCCGCTTTTGTTTAAAATGCATCGATGCAACAAGAACACCATAAATTCAGTCAATCAGATCATTGCGATGGTTACACTGATGCCATCAATTTTAGAGAATCGACAGGCTGTTTATGTTATCTATCTCACTGGGTAATATTATTACTATAGTCTCAATGCCTGTCGGGCCAGAAAGTTTTGCTACCTGTCTCACCAGGTTTTGTTACCTGTCTCGCCAGGTTATGCTATCTGTCTCGTCAGGATGTTTTCCACACCCCACCCGATCAGCTCACGAAAAAGATAAAATTACTATTAGAAAATAGGTAATATTCCTAGTATTTCTAATTTTGTGTCTTTATTTTTATCTTTAAGTCTTATGTTATTGTTTATTATGTTTAGTTTTTCTTTTATTTTCCTTTATTAATGTTAATTAATGTTTTTTTTTTATATTATTATTTGTATTATCTGTACTGATTATAGCAGCCCCCGGAGATGAATTGGGCAACTGTAATGTCTCCCGGGGTATGTCTTAAAATAAATAAATAAAAAAAATAAATGTTTCCTGTCTCAGCAGTTTATGTTACCTACCTTACCAGATAATTTTTCAGTCAATCCTTGTACTGTTGAGTGAGTTAAGCCACTAAACCTTTACTAATAATAATTATAAATGTGAAATGTGTGTTTGTTTGTTGGTTTAGTAAATAGACATACAGACTAAAGTCATAACATTTCCTTTAAGCTTTACCGTAGTTGGGTAAAAAAAAATCTGTATGTATTATGAGCAGAATTTTATTGAATAGCGACAATTTTAGCAGGTAATGCTGAATATCGTAATTTGCACAATCACTGAGTGATTTCCTAAAATTACTCATTTCATTGTCTTGCAAAAAAAATATTATGTAAACTTTATACTTTATAACCTTCACTAACCTTCACAAATAACACTCCTTCATTGTATGCTAATTTAGTATTATTAGTTTACGGTGATACGCATTTTTCAGGCAAATTCGATGAAATTTTTAAATTTCAAATTATTGCTGAATAATTTGGTTTTTTATAATATCATTAATATTTAAATAATTCTTCAACCTTTTGTGATTTCTACCAACCTGCTATGGATAATAATAAAATAAATAAATTTACATATAAATTATGAACCGAAATCCGACGGTAAACGAAGGAAATGAGGAAGAAGGTAATGAGTTTTAAACTAGCGGCACGCTATGAAGGCCGGTTTGACACATTACAATAGTGATGTGGAATGTCAATTTATTCTCGAACAAAAAACAATTAAGTTTTGTTTTTGTACCTGATTAAATAGGTTTAATAAAACAAAAATGTATATGTTTATTTAATTTATTTGAACGAACTGAATATTTGAATGAAAATGAATATACATACTTTATATGCACACAAGAAACATATGAATACAAAAGATACCAAAAAAGGTGCCACAAAAGGCCATAATTAATCAGATTCGTCCATACTACTATTTTCACTGTCGTCACTGCTATCATCACCTACATTAATAATTATATGTTCGTTTTCTATAATATTATCTATTTTCACATCTCTTTCATAATCTTCCCTTATTAATTTAACAGTTCTATTCACAACCTTTTCCCAGTCTCCTTTAGTCACATGTTCACAAGCTTCTTCTAATAATTTTAGCATTTTTTTTGTGGTAAATGGGGGTTCTGTATTGTGTCTTGCAGCATATCCCTTAATTTGAGCCCACACCAACTCAATCGCATTATACTCACAATGGTAAGGCGGTAACCGTATAACTCTGTGCCCATGTTCTAATGCTATTTCGTCAATGACGTATCGGATCTTGGTTGGTTTGTTTTCTTTTAAAAGACGTACTAATTCCGCTTTTAACATATTCATGTTTGCATCTACGCCATTTTTACGAAGCCATGCGACGATATCAGCTTTCTTTTGGGATTGGGCAGGTGGCTTGTCAATTTGCATCGAGTGGTATGGGGCGTTGTCCATAATTATAATAGATGGTTCAGGGAGGCTACACAACATTGAGGTAAACCATTCAGTAAACTTTTCTCCATTCATGTCTTCATGATAGTCTCCAGTGGTTTTTGACGCAAAAGCCATGAGAGAACCTTCGACAAACCCGTTGATGGTTCCGGCGTGACAAATTATAAGTCGCGATCCTTTTCCTACAGGAACTTTGGAAGTAGATGCTGCTGTGTCATCGTTCCAAGAACGGCCTACAGTATGGTTAGCATTAAGCCATGTTTCATCCAAGAACACAACATTTTGCCAATTTTTGATTTCTTTCACTTGCCGTAAAAAAGTATACCTTGCCATCGCTATATCAAATCTTTCCATCAATATTTTGCGTTTGTTACATTTTTTGTATCGAAATCCAATGGTCTTCAAAATCTTCGTTAAAGAACTTTCCCCACCGAAGAATAATCCAGCTTCCTTCAGTGAATGCACCAACTTTTTTCTTGTTGGATACTCCTTCTGTAAATAGTGGCCGTAAACATGTCTTCGGATAGCATCGGCATCAAAGCTATCGATGCCTACGACTGGTTTTGCTCGTTTTCTCTTTTTTGGTGTGTGAAGTTTATTTTCTTCTGTGCCAGTCTCGCCATATTTTTTTTTAGTTATCCGTCTAACAGTTCGTTGTCCAATATTAAGCGCATCAGCTACGCGTTCAACCACTGACGTTATAGGTAAAATTGGCCCTCCATTTTGAGCTTCACGATCGAAATAGTTACGAAGGCGTATTACGAACTCACGTGTCTGACTATTTAGAACAGTTCTCTGCGTACGTTCGGTCATATCGACGAAATCCACAACAAAGGGCTTGAACAGAGTCCAAATTAACGAGCAAGGGTCAACAGTAATGCAGTATCAATATTTGAAATCCAAAGCCAGGTCAAAACTATATCACAATCGCATTGCACTGACAGTTTATACTTTTCGAAGCAACGTCAATTCGAAACTGCTTTGTTTTGCATTGAGCATTGACGCGAGTTTGCCGGAGGTAGTAGTTGTGCTAGCCAGCGATCCTATGTGACGATCGTATTAGATTCCATTTTTAAAAATTTTCAATTTAGAAAACCAAATGCCGAGTTGTGGTATATATCATATAAAAATAAAAATTTTTCCTTTTGTATGAAACAGCTGATATTTTTTTGCGATTTCAGAGGTTTGTCCACATAGTGAAAATTGTTCATATTCACAAGTACATTCACCCCTTAAATGGTGCAAACTGATTTTTCTACACTTGTATACATTTTAGAAATCAATTTAATAAATAAATTTTGAGTCCTAAACCTAAAACTACATTCGATAAAATTTATGAATCTCTGCACATCACTATCGTCAATAAAGTAATACAATTATTTCCTTCAAAGTCGTTATCAATTAATACGGAACTTTATGAGCGGACAAACGTCAAACCGGCCATCATAGCGTGCCGCTAGTTTAAGTGCTTTTCCAATATTTTCCCAATGAATATTATAATCACGAACCTCATACATATTCCAAACTACGAAGGTGATTCTCAGATTTGATAATTACTTAAGTCATAGGGAGAGTAATTGAGAATAAACATTTTCTTTCAAATTGCTGTTAATGGGAAAAAAATTGCTAAAAATGTATTGAATAAAATTTCATTATAATATGGAGTTATAGGTGGTTATAGTTATTTATTTAATGTTCAAACGCTCTGCTTTTTAATATAGTTTCTTAGGATGGTTAAATTTTTATCTTAAATATTGATGTTTTAAAATTTGATGTGTTACGCAAGCACAAAAGGCCTTTGTCGGAACCCTAAACAGGAAATCATTAAAAACACAACATTCATGCGTATGCGCTATGTTCAAACAACAATAATTCTTAAAGTATTAGACATACAGTTATAAATTAAACCTTGTATTGTAGCTTAGCTCAAAATCTCTCGATCGATTAGTAAAAAGTAAAAAGGGTTGTCAGGGGTTTTTTTTGCAGTTATTTACAATAATTTGTTGATTTGCATAATTTTACGATTTTATTTTTCGGGTTTCATATTTTTTCAAAGGTTAAGGAAATGTGAACACTTTGTTTTGTAATGTAGACTGTAGAACAGTATTGTTGCCCTTCGAATAAGCCCATTTTTATCTCAGTAAGACTAAAACTTTGAAAGATATGATTTTTTTTGTACACGTTTAGATAATATTTCAACAAAAAAACAAAATGGCTGCCACATAGGGGGGAAGTGGATTGGGCCCAAGTTTAGAGTGTATTTGTATTTAAAAATAGTTGCTAAAATATAGCTGTTTAAAATATCGCTAGTTCATGTCCGGACACACTGTATATATAATTGCTCGTTTAAAGGTATTAGATAGGTTCCCTAGTTAGATGACAGACCCAATCACCCATGCTTACGGCTAAATTATATAACGTACTTACGTACTCAGCTTCATGTTACTCCTACTTGTATGTTAAGGTATTGTTTTTGTAATAAAAAATAATTAAATGAAATGAAAATGTATTTTTATTATGCAAAGAATCAGCCTGGCTGTCAGCTAGTGTGCGAATTATAAAAAAATATTCACGTCACCTTTTTCAAATTCCAGGACCTCTGTTACTTCCCGTTCCGTCCTGCAGAGAAAATCGTTGCGGCGTGGACCGCGATAGATGACGTCACCGTAGAAAATGGCTGCCTCTACGTCATACCTAAGTCGCATAAGCGGAACATCCTGTATGCGCACGGAAAATTGCCTGTAAGTTTAACTTTCCTACTAGAAGCACTGTCATGTCGAAGGCCGCCACGTAAGTATTTAGTACCAAAAGTGCTATCAGTCAGTATAACCAATTAACGTCTCACTGCTGAGCTCAGGTCTCCCTTCAGAGAAGGGTTATAGGCCATAATCCACCATGCTGGCCCAATGCGAGTTTTCGGACTTCACACACTTTCGAGAATCTTTTGAGGAACTCTCAGGTGCGCATTTTTCCTCACGATGTTTTCCTTCACCGTTGAAGTATGTGATATTAAATTGCTTAAACGCACATAACTCCCGGAAAGTCCGAGATGTGTGCCCGGGATCGAACCTGCGAAGCCCCAAACAGGAGACCACAGTCGTAACCACTAGGCTATCACTGTTTGCTATCAATAGATATCTGATACCAAAATCAATTCCCCGTGCCTCGGAGAGCACGTAAAGCCGTCGGTCCTGCGCCTGATCTCCGGTCGTGTAGGATTTCTGTCCCATCGGACTATGAGAGTGTGGGAATAGAAAGTGCACCTGTGTTTAGCCACATACTTGTGCACTACAATATCTCGCGAGCAGATTAATTTTCTGAGGAAATAACGTATTTTCTACTTCGTACAGTCGTAATATCGCCGCGATATTTAGATATCCTACATCTTGCGGCGCTACGTCATAAAAATATAAAACATCTATTTCATGTCCACCCTCACTAACGTCCATACCATGATGACGACACCGGTTCTCGTTCGATCACCGAAGTTAAGCAACATCGGGCGCGGTCAGTACTTGGATGGGTGACCGCCTGGGAACAGAAACTTGAAAACTTTGAACTTGAAAACTTATATAGGTTTTTCAAGTTTTTTTAGATGATTTTCTTTCTTTTTTTGATGGCTTTTTTCTTTTGTATTCTAAGAGTGTAAGGAGTCGATGGGCCACCCGTAGGTGGTTGGCGTAATTTGAGATTGTTTTTTTAATTTAAATGAAGATTATACGAAGACAATGTAATATGTCTGGTGTCAGGACTCCACCAGGCTGTACCACGGTGTCCTGGAGCCCTCGGTGTCGGAGGAGCCCAGGGCGCACCTGGAGATGAGTCCGGGCGACACGGTGTTCTTCCACCCGCTGATAGTGCACGGCTCCGGGCCCAACACGACCACGGTAACCTTAAGCCTCATCCGCACGTTTGGCAAACCTCGGCAATCCTTCACAAGTTCAAACGTGCGGATAGAGCGTTTGGCATGGCTTGCGTATGTTTGGCATAGCTTGTGGCCAATCCGAAACGTCCGAAACGTTTGTAGAGGTTTGGAGTGGTTTGGAGTTTGCCGCAAACGCCAAACGTGCGGATGAGGCTTTACATCATGTCCATCAGCCTGCAATCTGTCTACTGATAGATTTACGTTTGATAGTAGGTACACAATATGGGCATGATGACTGATTTTGAAAAACTGTTGAAATTATTCATACGACGCTGTCACGGTAACTGTACTTCGTGTTGTTTATCATGTATCAATAATTTACTTAATTTAAATCAAGGAATTGTGCTCAAAATTTCGTTTTAAACAGTGAAAAATCGAGTTGCACTATTGTAAAAGAGGGTATAAAAATCATTTTATGCACGGTTTAATGAATTGCTACCCTGCAGACTTGTCTGTGCACGACGTCATCTGTGGAGATCAGTAGTGATTACCGCCTGGATACATCGGTGGCATCAGGGGGCTCTTCACAGTCTACAATGGAAGACTGTACAAGAGAATCCTGCGACGATCACGGGGACGTACGGACTAAGCTAGTACAGCAACTCCTCCAATTCGTCCCAACGTCATCCTAAGCCATAGTCCGAGCTTCATAGTAGGCGCCCTTAGGAAGACTTTGCCCCCTGATGTCTTCGAGACCTACGGCTCACTTCCCCGGCGACGTTAGCGGCTATTAGGGCCGGCAGCATATTCATCCGAAAAAAACTTGCATTTGTGGCAGGGCTACCGCAAGAGCCTGACGGTGCACTACGTGCACGAGGGCTGCCACTACATCGACGTGCGCGGCACCGTGCAGGAGCCGATCGCCGCCGAGGTGGAGGCCGAGGTCAGGAGGAGGGGCTACCCTCTCGACTTTGCGGTGAGACACACACACACACACACACACACACACACACACACACACACACACACACACACACACACATGGGGCTGCCACTACATCGACGTGCGTGGCACCGTGCAGGAGCCGATCGCCGCCGAGGTGGAGGCCGAGGTCAGGAGGAGGGGCTACCCTCTCGACTTTGCGGTGAGACACACACACACACACACACACACACACACACACACACACACACACACACACACACACACATGGGGCTGCCACTACATCGACGTGCGTGGCACCGTGCAGGAGCCGATCACCGCCGAGGTGGAGGCCGAGGTCAGGAGGAGGGGCTACCCTCTCGACTTTGCGGTGAGACACACACACACACACACACACACACACATGGGGCTGCCACTACATCGACGTGCGTGGCACCGTGCAGGAGCCGATCGCCGCCGAGGTGGAGGCCGAGGTCAGGAGGAGGGGCTACCCTCTCGACTTTGCGGTGAGACACACACACACACACACACACACACACACACACACACATGGGGCTGCCACTACATCGACGTGCGTGGCACCGTGCAGGAGCCGATCGCCGCCGAGGTGGAGGCCGAGGTCAGGAGGAGGGGCTACCCTCTCGACTTTGCGGTGAGACACACACACATACACACACACATGGGGCTGCCACTACATCGACGTGTGCGGCACCGTGCAGGAGCCAATCGCCGCCGAGGTGGAGGCCGAGGTCAGGAGGAGGGGCTACCCTCTCGACTTTGCGGTGAGACACACACACACACACGGGGCTGCCACTACATCGACGTGCGCGGCACCGTGCAGGAGCCAATCGCCGCCGAGGTGGAGGCCGAGGTCAGGAGGAGGGGCTACCCTCTCGACTTTGCGGTGAGACACACACACACACACACACACACGGGGCTGCCACTACATCGACGTGCGCGGCACCGTGCAGGAGCCGATCGCCGCCGAGGTGGAGGCCGAGGCCAGGAGGAGGGGCTACCTTTTCGACTTTGCGGTGACACACACACACACACAAACACACACACACACACACACACACACACACACACACACACACACGGGGGGTTGCCACTACATCGACGTGCGCGGCACCGTGCAGGAGCCGATCGCCGCCGAGGTGGAAGCCGAGGTCAGGAGAAGGGGCTACCCTCTCGACTTTGCGGTGAGACACACACACACACACACACACACACACACACACACACACACACACACACACACACACGGGACTGCCACTACATCGACGTGCGCGGCACCGTGCAGGAGCCGATCGCCGCCAAGGTGGAGGCCGAGGCCAGGAGGAGGTGCTACCCTTTCGACTTTGCGGTGACACACACACACACACACACACACACACACACACACACACACACACACACACACGGGAGGTTGCCACTACATCGACGAGCGCGGCACCGTGCAGGAGCCGATCGCCGCCGAGGTGGAGGCCGAGGTCAGGAGGAGGGGCTACCCTCTCGACTTTGCGGTGAGACACACACACACACACACACACACACACACGGGAGGTTGCCAAAACATCGACGAGCGCGGCACCGTGCAGGAGCCGATCGCCGCCGAGGTGGAGGCCGAGGTCAGGAGGAGGGGCTACCCTCTCGACTTTGCGGTGAGACACACACACACATACACACACACACACGGGGCTGCCACTACATCGACGTGCGCGGCACCGTGCAGGAGCCGATCGCCGCCGAGGTGGAGGCCGAGGTCAGGAGGAGGGGCTACCCTCTCGACTTTGCGGTGAGACACACACACACACACACACGGGGCTGCCACTACATCGACGTGCACGGCACCGTGCAGGAGCCGATCGCCGCCGAGGTGGAGGCCGAGGTCAGGAGGAGGGGCTACCCTCTCGACTTTGCGGTGAGACACACACACACACACGGGGCTGCCACTACATCGACGTGTGCGGCACCGTGCAGGAGCCGATCGCCGCCGAGGTGGAGGCCGAGGTCAGGAGGAGGGGCTACCCTCTCGACTTTGCGGTGAGACACATACACACACACGGGGCTGCCACTACATCGACGTGCGTGGCACCGTGCAGGAGCCGATCGCCGCCGAGGTTGAGGCCGAGGTCAGGAGGAGGGGCTACCCTCTCGACTTTGCGGTGAGACACACACACACACACACGGGGCTGCCACTACATCGACGTGTGCGGCACCGCGCAGGAGCCGATCGCCGCCGAGGTGGAGGCCGAGGTCAGGAGGAGGGGCTACCCTCTCGACTTTGCGGTGAGACACACACACACACAAATATAGTAACAAAAACACGACAGAGAGAAAACCACAACAGATACACAAAAACCTATTACCGTTCCAGTATCGGGTAAGGGCCGGTTGCACAGCACGCGGTTAAGGTGAAGTCACCATTGAAGTCATTCCTAAAGGACCCTTAACTTACTTAATTCATGTTTTTATGACACAAATGAGTGCATTCATTCCGCCAATGACAAATTCACTGGCAGAGACATGTATTAAAAATTTACTGAAGCTGGCCCATCCCACATGTGCCTTTTTTTTGTATTTTACTTTAACTGATTCACTTGCCTTAAATCTAAAGTGACCACAGACAGCATGGTTTAATCTATTACTTTTAATATTGTACTCTAAAATATTATTGTTCTGTATTTCAGGATTTGTGGAGATTCAAAAGCAAGTTGATCGAAAGCAAGAATCTGCAATCCAAACTATGAAAGAAGTATAAGGTCACTCTATCTCTATAATTAATCATAATCTATACTTATAATAAAACTGTAACTGGAAGATTTCTGTACATTTAATATATTTTGAAAATTTTAACTGGGGGATGCTTTACTATCGATACTGAACCCAAAACAGATTTTTATTTAATTTTTGTCTGTCTGTCTGTCTGTCTGTCTGTCTGTCTGTCTGTCTGTCTGTCTGTTCGCGCATCACGCGAAAACTACTGAACGGATTTAAATAAAATTTGGTATAGCTTTAGCTGATACTTCGGGTCAACATATAGGATAGTTTTTATCCCGATAAAACATAAGGTTACTCCAGGATAGGGGATGAAATTTATTGTTGATTTTACTCCATTACTCAGTCAAATATGAACCGATTTTAATAATTCTTTCTTTATTTAAAAGTGTATAATATCAGGCATAGTTTGTCTAATTTTGATGAAGATCTGATAAATATTATAGGAGATAGAGGACATAATGCTTCACGGGTAGCAGCAAAAGTCACTCACGTAAAGGACAAAGATCGAATAGAGGCATTCCATATTTATATGAGGGTTTTAGCCATAGACATAGAATTTATCATTAACCTCCAGGCCCTAGATGATTATACCATTGTGTTTGTTTTGTAGCCTACCCGTGCGAAGCCGGGGCGGGTCCACTAGTATATAATAATATGAGAAGGCTGTCCCTATGTATTCATATGAAATGTTAGATTAATTATAGAGGCCGGTTATAAAATCATAGATTAATAAATTATAGAGGTTGGTGTGTTTGCAATATTATTAGTACCCGAAACACTCGTTTCACTGCTTACAGCGCCAAAATGACGTCAATCAATAGTACGAGATCCGAACATAACATCGACCTTCACCCATCTGTTTACCGAATGAAACATTTTTTTTATAAAATTCCATACATAGACAAATACGTCTTGTATGTATTGCCTATCAAAATATGTTCATGGCTATCATTAATTAAAAAAAATATTAATTAAATTTTTTTAGCGAGTTTCACCCACTTGTTTACCAATCAAAATATATAAAAAAAAAAAAGATTATTTAATAACAAACGCTTTGGTATAGTATTGCCTGCAATAAACCGTTCATGAAACACTATTGCCAGGATTTAAAGTTTAAAAATTAAAGCAAGTAAAGTTGCGCAAGAGAGAAATCCGAGCTTATTTAGTGTAATAAAGAAGGATAGAGCATAGTGGCTGCGAGCGACGCCTTCGTTGAAACTCGCTAAAAAAATATTTAATTAATATTTTTTTAATAAATGATAGTCATGAACATATTTTGATAGGCAATACATACAAGACGTATTTGTCTATGTATTCTTCTTCTTAACGTGCCGTCTCCTTGCGAAGGTTGGCAATCATTAGGGCGATTTCAACTTTTGAGACCGCGGCTCTAAATAGTGATTTTGTGCTCTTTCCGAACCACTGGCGCAAGTTTTTAAGCAAGATATCCTTCTGCGGCCAGGCCTCCTTCTGCCTGCCACTTTCCCCTGCATGATAAGTTGAAGGAGTTCATATTTCTTAGTGTTACGCATCACGTGTCCAAAATATTCTAATTTCCTCCTTTTTATGGTTGTTAGTATCTCTGTGACCTTCCCCATTCTTTGTAGCACAGTGCTGTTTCGTACACGGTCTCTACAAGAAATTCTTAGCATACGTCTGTACACCCACATCTCGAACGCTTCCAGTTTTCTAGACATGACTTCTGTCAGCGTCCAAGCTTCTACACCATAGAGAAGTACAGAAAAGACATAGCACCGCGCTATGCGTGTTCGGAGAGAAATGCTTAGGTTCCGGTCACAAAGAACTTTTTTCATTTTCGAAAAGGCGTTGCGTGCTTGCTCTATTCTGCATCGTATTTCGAGGCTGTGATCCCCTGTTTCGTCTACCATTGTGCCTAGATATTTAAATTTGGTGACCCGTTCAACACCCTGACCATTTAGGGATAAAGACGTGATAAGCTCAGATGTTCGGCTTATTACCATGTACTTCGTCTTTTTGGTATTGATATTAATACCGTACTCAATACTAACGGAAGCCACCGAATCGACTAACCTTTGAAGGCCCGCAAGACTATCGGCGATTAATATCGTGTCGTCTGCGTACCTAATGTTGTTCAACAATTTGCCATTAATTGATATGCCGTCTGGACTGTTATCTAGCGCCTCTGAAAATATGGCTTCAGCATACAAATTAAACAGTAAGGGTGACAAAATACAGCCTTGTCGTACGCCTCTTTCTATCTCAATATACGACGATAATTTCCCGTTAACCCTTATATTTGCACGCTGTTTCCAGTATAAGTTTTTTATGAATCGGCAGTCGTTAAAGTCTAAGCCAATCTTCTGAAGTACTTCAATCAATTTGACATGTTGAACGCGGTCGAAGGCTTTTTCATAGTCAATAAAGCAGACAAACAGATCTTTATTCATATCCCAGCATCTTTGTACCAGCACTTGATAGCCGAAAAGTGCGTCTCTCGTTCCCAGCCCGCTGTCTATGTATGGAATTTTATAAAAAAAATGTTTCATTCGGTAAACAGATGGGTGAAGGTCGATGTTATGTTCGGATCTTAGACTAAAGTAATCCAAAAAATATGACGGCAGCGTCTACAGTTTATTAATAGAAATAACTTCTAAATTAATTATAGGGCTCAGTGGTCTTTTATTTTATACTAACTATATTACTAGTGGTTCGCCCCGAACTGAGACCTCGCGGTAACGGTATCCCATGATTATTCATTCAATCGATACATGATAACCAAAACTGACATTATTATTATGCCCGTTTTCACCAAACATACCTAAATCATCCCCTAAGTAGGAGTCTCTTAACGTAGGTAGCTCCTAAATACAATCCTAAGTCCTAACATCCGTCCCAATATCCTTTTAGGTGTCCCGTACAGGATCGTGATAAATAAGTTGACAGAAAACATCAATCACCTAACTTATAGGTAGCCCGTAAAGGTTAGGGAACGTTAGTGAAAACATTGAATTATTATGTAGGTACTAACGAGTGAAACCGGGTTACGGGCATCTGTACAAATCGTCATCTATCGACGCGAATAGAAAATATACAATATTTAACTAAAATTTAACTAAAAAATAATTTTAATTGAATAATATGGTACAAAAAAAATTACAATACAATTATTGTATTATAATAAGTAACTAAATAATAATGGTCGACGCAAAACTGTTTTTGGGATAGGTCGTTAGTCGTAACTCGTAGTTCCATGGGAATAGTTACTGACTGCGCCATCTATTAGCATTATTGTGAAGCTATGTTGATGCGATATGAATTACTGATGTACATTAAAAATTAAATAATCTCGTTTCTTTATAATATTCATATAATTTTAGTATTTGTTGTTCAAGTACAGGATATAAGTGACCTAAAAACATAAAATCAGTTTGAAAATCTTTAGCGGATTTTCTTAGAGAGCGTCTTCAAGCGAGCGTATAAAATCGCCACTTTGAAAGCCCCCCATTTCGTCAATTTTAAGGGAAAAATTAAAAAAAAAATATTTTTGTACTCAGTTCAAAATTATCTTTAAAATGATACGTAACAATTTTATGTAACGCGATATTTTTTTTTTACTTCGCATTCGCTTCTATGAGAGCCCCCCTGAAATAAAGATTTTTATAACTTTTTAAGCCATTTTCGGCTGGAGGCCATCGGTTTACATATTATATCTAAATTTGAAGTAATTACGTTCAGTCATTCAAAAGTTATAAGGCTCTGACAGACGGACGGACGGACGGACGGACAAGTGCAAATCGCTCTAGTTAACTCAGAGACCTCGCTTCGCTCGGTCAATAAACGGTGGTGATTATTTTTGAATTTTTTTATATATCTTCGTTGTGGGCATATCAATTACACTGGGAAGAAATAATATAATAAATGTACTTTCTATTTTTTATTATGTTAAATCGTTACTAAGTGTTGATTTAATATTAACAATAAGCCTTTCTAAACGGTAAAAGTTGGATAATTATAATTTAGTCTTAACCACAGTTTAATTTTTTTTATATAAATCTGGAAACTAATAAAGTGTTAAAGTGACAAAATGGGAACTACGAAAAGAAAAACAATATTTTTGTATAAAATATTTATTTTTAATCTTAGATTTGGTAATCACTTACGCTACATTAATTAATACTCAAATTGTTAAATAAAATTTAATTATTAGAATATATAACTTAAATAGAATTTAATTATTTTTTTTCAGTTAGTTTTGATACTTAATCATAATTGTATCAAAACAGAATTTTTTTAACACAATTCGGTTCTACACAATAAAAATCACTTAACATTCATTTTATTAATAATCCATTCCATGCCCAGGGAAAATTCTTAAACTAGCGTCACGCTATGATGGCCGGTTTGACGTTTGTCCGCTCATGAAGTTCCGTATTAATTGATAACGACTTTGAAGGAAATAATTGTATTACTTTATTGACGATAGTGATGTGCAGAGATTCATAAATTTTATCGAATGTAGTTTTAGGTTTAGGACTCAAAATTTATTTATTAAATTGATTTCTAAAATGTATACAAGTGTAGAAAAATCAGTTTGCACCATTTAAGGGGTGAATGTACTTGTGAATATGAACAATTTTCACTATGTGGACAAACCTCTGAAATCGCAAAAAAATATCAGCTGTTTCATACAAAAGGTAAAATTTTTATTTTTATATGATATATACCACAACTCGGCATTTGGTTTTCTAAATTGAAAATTTTTAAAAATGGAATCTAATACGATCGTCACATAGGATCGCTGGCTAGTACAACTACTACCTCCGGCAAACTCGCGTCAATGCTCAATGCAAAACAAAGCAGTTTCGAATTGACGTTGCTTCGAAAAGTATAAACTGTCAGTGCAATGCGATTGTGATATAGTTTTGACCTGGCTTTGGATTTCAAATATTGATACTGCATTACTGTTGACCCTTGCTCGTTAATTTGGACTCTGTTCAAGCCCTTTGTTGTGGATTTCGTCGATATGACCGAACGTACGCAGAGAACTGTTCTAAATAGTCAGACACGTGAGTTCGTAATACGCCTTCGTAACTATTTCGATCGTGAAGCTCAAAATGGAGGGCCAATTTTACCTATAACGTCAGTGGTTGAACGCGTAGCTGATGCGCTTAATATTGGACAACGAACTGTTAGACGGATAACTAAAAAAAAATATGGCGAGACTGGCACAGAAGAAAATAAACTTCACACACCAAAAAAGAGAAAACGAGCAAAACCAGTCGTAGGCATCGATAGCTTTGATGCCGATGCTATCCGAAGACATGTTTACGGCTACTATTTACAGAAGGAGTATCCAACAAGAAAAAAGTTGGTGCATTCACTGAAGGAAGCTGGATTATTCTTCGGTGGGGAAAGTTCTTTAACGAAGATTTTGAAGACCATTGGATTTCGATACAAAAAATGTAACAAACGCAAAATATTGATGGAAAGATTTGATATAGCGATGGCAAGGTATACTTTTTTACGGCAAGTGAAAGAAATCAAAAATTGGCAAAATGTTGTGTTCTTGGATGAAACATGGCTTAATGCTAACCATACTGTAGGCCGTTCTTGGAACGATGACACAGCAGCATCTACTTCCAAAGTTCCTGTAGGAAAAGGATCGCGACTTATAATTTGTCACGCCGGAACCATCAACGGGTTTGTCGAAGGTTCTCTCATGGCTTTTGCGTCAAAAACCACTGGAGACTATCATGAAGACATGAATGGAGAAAAGTTTACTGAATGGTTTACCTCAATGTTGTGTAGCCTCCCTGAACCATCTATTATAATTATGGACAACGCCCCATACCACTCGATGCAAATTGACAAGCCACCTGCCCAATCCCAAAAGAAAGCTGATATCGTCGCATGGCTTCGTAAAAATGGCGTAGATGCAAACATGAATATGTTAAAAGCGGAAATAGTACGTCTTTTAAAAGAAAACAAACCAACCAAGATCCGATACGTCATTGACGAAATAGCATTAGAACATGGGCACAGAGTTATACGGTTACCGCCTTACCATTGTGAGTATAATGCGATTGAGTTGGTGTGGGCTCAAATTAAGGGATATGCTGCAAGACACAATACAGAACCCCCATTTACCACAAAAAAAATGCTAAAATTATTAGAAGAAGCTTGTGAACATGTGACTAAAGGAGACTGGGAAAAGGTTGTGAATAGAACTGTTAAATTAATAAGGGAAGATTATGAAAGAGATGTGAAAATAGATAATATTATAGAAAACGAACATATAATTATTAATGTAGGTGATGATAGCAGTGACGACAGTGAAAATAGTAGTATGGACGAATCTGATTAATTATGGCCTTTTGTGGCACCTTTTTTGGTATCTTTTGTATTCATATGTTTCTTGTGTGCATATAAAGTATGTATATTCATTTTCATTCAAATATTCAGTTCGTTCAAATAAATTAAATAAACATATACATTTTTGTTTTATTAAACCTATTTAATCAGGTACAAAAACAAAACTTAATTGTTTTTTGTTCGAGAATAAATTGACATTCCACATCACTATTGTAATGTGTCAAACCGGCCATCATAGCGTGCCGCTAGTGTAATAGGATAGCAATACTCTGATTTATTTATTTCATTTTAAGAACAAATCTTACAACCGAACCTTACGTACAACCGAATTAGCACCAAAATCTATCTTCAGTTCATGAATACATAATAGGGTATTTTACTCTTTTTTGAAAAGTGTCTAAAGATCCTAAGGTGATAATAAATACTTTATGTTACTAGTTTAATAAATTTTTATTCAATCGATAAGTTCCAAAAAAATGCATTTAAATATTGCATTTTAAATTTCCGCGCGTTAACGACGAAACATCACTAGACGCCATTTGATGACGTCGTCTATATAGTAAATTCGTTCGCTCAAATGGTTGGCGCCCTTTGTATAGCCATAGCGACCGCCGCGCCGGTCCATGCCGAAGGCGGTGCGACTTATGTGGCCCTTTGTGCACTTTAGTGCGTCGCGCAAAATTTTTGTGTGAATGTGAAAAAAATTTGGATAAATTAACTAAGTGATTAAATAATGTATTTATTTATTTCCACATAGTTTCCAAAATACCCTTTACTTGTACACCTAATAGGGACTATAGACCTCAGTATCTGGTATAAATTTCAACTTGCTAGGTCCGCCTGTTCCTGAGAAAATCGGTGGTGACACACGGACAGACAGACGGGCAAGAGAGTGATTTTATAAGGGTTCCTTTTTTACCTTTTAAGGTACGGAACCCTAAACAGTGAAAACTTTGAAATAAAATATAAAATTAATTTTATAATTTTGTGAACTGAAACTTACACTTCCCGATTTCTTATTGCCTAAACTCTCATGTGCTTAGATATTTTTAGATTATTTCTCACTAGGAGTAAACTAGTGGTTCGCCCCGAACTGAGACCTCGCGGTAACGGTATCCCATGATTATTCATTCAATCGATACATGACGACCAAAACTGACATTATTATTATTATGCCCGTTTTCACCAAACATTCCTAAATCATCCCCTATGTAGGAGTCTCTTTACATAGGTGACTCCAAAACACAATCCTAAGTCCTAACATCCGTCCCAATGTCCTTTTAGGTGTCCCGTACAGGATCGTGATAAAGAAGTTGACAGTAATCATCACCTAACTTATCATAGGTAGCCCGTAAAGGTAAGGGAACGTCAGTGAAAACATTGAATTATTATGTAGGTATACTAACGAGTGAAAACGGGTTAGGGGCATCTGTACAAATCGTCATCTATCGACGCGAATAGAAAATATACAAAATGCAGCAATTAATTTAGCCCAAATTAATTGCTTAATTAATTGGGCCCAACTTAGCTTAACGTAACTTAACTTGGTAACAGCAGTAGGACGACACAAAATCGTGCCGAACCCATCAAGTTTTTATTTAAATCCTTTATAATCACATAATTTAATGAACCCGAAATCTCAAATTATTGAAGTTTGATATTTAACTAAAGAATAATTTTAATTGAATAATATGATATTATGTACCAAAATAATAGTAGTCGACGCAAAACTGTTTTTGGTATAGATCGTAGTCGTAACTCCTAGTAGTCCTAGTTCCATGGAATAGTTATGTGTGTATGGAGTGCGCCATCTATTAGCATTATTGTGAAGCTATGTGAAATTTACTGATGCTCATTAAAAATTAAATAATCTCGTTTCTTTATAATATTCATATAATTTTAGTATTTGTTGTTCAAGTACAGGATACAAGTGAAGTAAGAAAATAAGTAGAACTTGAAAATATATAGAAAATTTTCCCAGAGAGCGTCTTCAAGCGAGCGTATTAAATCGCCACTTTGGAAGCCCCCCATTTCGTCAATTTTAGGAAAAAAATTAAAAAAAAAACGGTTGTACTCTGTTCCAAATTGTCTTTAAAATGATACACAGAAAACCTATGAATCGCAAATAAAAAAAAATTTCTTCGCATTCGTTTCTATGAGAGCCCCCCTGAAATAAAGATTTTTATAACTTTTTAAGCCATTTTCGGCTGGAGGCCATCGGTTTACATAATAAATCTAAATTTGAAGTAATTACGTTCAGTAATTCAAAAGTTATAAGGCTCTGACAGACGGACGGACAAGTGCAAATCGCTCTAGTAAACTCAGAGACCTCGCTTCGCTCGGTCAAATACCCTATTATGTAAGTTATTATTAGCATTATAGCTAGTGATGAGGTTGTGTCATTTTAAATCTTGTATGGGAACAAACCGCTCCACAAAGATATTTTCTCATTTTTTGTACACTGAATATTTTTGATTGAATAGGTACTTTTTCTCCAATGTTACAACAGACTATTCACAATAAATTTTATATAAAAATGTTACTTATTTAAATTAATTGCACCATTTTTTATAAATAAAAGCTTTAACTTACATTTAGACAGTGTAGTTATTTGTGTAGTTAATTTTGTATAATAGACATTATACATATAACTACACCGTTATAAATTCAATTTTAAACATAAAACACTTTGACCAATATTCAATTGGCATTTTGATGTAAACTTTTTAACATTATTACCTATATGGTTGACTTGTAAATATGAAACAATAATGTAAACTTTTATTACTTACCTACTTTAAAATATACCCGATTAAAATAAAATATACTAATAATATGAATATAACTATCTACAATTTATATTTCCAAAAATATTATAATAAGTAATATTCTTATTTAAATCTCAATTATTAGAAAATCTCAATAACCTATATTTTAATTTAAAATATACTTAGGAAGTACTAAAAATGGACGGAATCATAATATAAGTATTTTAGAATTAAATTCAGAACAAAATAATTTTGTTTACTTTTTCTATTTAAATACTTAACTACACACATCAAAAGTGTCTAGGGATCAAGCATTTTTATGCGGATTTCTTGAGATTGAGATGTGGCTTTGTAATAAATTTATGATTTTATAAATTTATATGGATCCTTTTTGGTGCATTTCATAATTTGAATCAGGAACTGTCAATCAAATTCGAGTAAAAGATGAAAATCAGCTGTCAATATTTTCCCTATAAAAACATACAACGCATTGAAGACATTATTAGTGCTACTGTTTCCCTACTACTGATTAAAACCAACGTTATTATGGAGCGGCGACGTCATTTAAGCAGGGAAGAAATGCTCAGAGCCGTGGGAATGATAGAAGCTGGTTCCCGGCAACGTACTGTGGCTTTAGCTCTGAATACAAGTCAGAGTGTTATCAGTCGACTTTGGACACGTTACCGAAGCACTGGTACCGTGGCTCAGCGCCATGGAGGACGGTATCGCTGCACCACACGGAGACAAGACCGATACATTCAAATCTTAACTCGAAGAGCTCCAACAATAACCGCCATGATGTTAGCCGTGAGGCTTCATCACTCTTCAGGGAACTTAATTAGCGACCAAACAGTCAGAAACCGCTTGCATGAAGTGAACCTTCATTCCCGAAGACCGCTACGGGTACCACCTATAGCAATGCACAATCGTAGGATTCGATATCAATGGGCTCTTGAACACAGAAATTGGGCAGAAGAACAATGGCGTTTCGTGTGCTTTTCTGATGAGTCTCGTTTTGGTATGAGACCGGATACAAGACGTATACGACACTGGAGAACCCCTGGACCCCAACAATGATTAAAATCCTGCCAGGAAGTCCATCCTTATAGTGGTGGAACCATCATGGTATGGGCGGGTATTTGGATCGGCGGAAGAACTGAGTTGATTTGGATCAGAGGCAACCTCAACGCTCAAATTTATGCTGAGACGATTGTATCAGACGTCATCGTTCCTCTACAAGTGCAAATCGGTCCCTTATTTCAGTTAATGCATGATAATGCACGACCGCACACCGCAAGAGTTGTAAGACAGACTCTCGCCGCAGCTAACATCAATGTCCTGCCCTGGCCTGCTCAGTCGCCAGACTTGAACCCGATTGAGCATGCATGGGATATGCTACAGAGAAGAGCTCTGCCGAATATGGAGGGTATCCAGTGGCAAAAAGACCTTTTTTTGTTGTTGCAACGAACATGGGCGGCCATTCCACAGCGTGATTTGGATGAACTCATTTTGAGTATGCCAAACCGATGTTCTTGTGTTGTTAGTGTTCGCGGTAGAAACACGGATTATTAATTGTTTAAGTTACCCAATAAAATTTTAAAGAAAACTGTTATTTCAGTCTTTTTTTCGAACTTTAATGTTAGTGGTTCAAATGTCAAAAATCCCTTTATTAGGAAAATGGCAAATTTCTTTATTAATGCAAAGGTGACTTGGTTTATCGTTACTGTGACAAACGAAAACACTTTATTTGATGAATCCTTAAAGAAAATTTTAATTAATATCAATCAGGAGAAAAGTTATTGCAAAAATATATGTTGATCCCTAGACACTTTTGATGTGTGTAGTTATTTTTCTCAGAGAATATTTGAACCTAATTTGGAAATTCATAAAGGAAGACTTTAAAATTACAAAAGTACATTCACCAATATTATTAGTGCGTTAAAAAATATATATATATAATGCAAAAATACAGCGAAATCTGCCACCTATATTTGCTATAATGTACACTTCTTAATAGTGTTGCCAGATATGTATGTATGTAATCTCTTCTTGCAAAATCTGAAATTGTTTACAGTTGTTGTTTGTTTTAGTTATTAAATAAAATACTACAAAGAAATACGTTTCGAATTGTTTATTGTGATTTTTTTTATTAATAGGTATATTCATCATCATCATTAACAACCCATCAACGGCTCACTACTGAGCGCAGGTCTCCTTTCAGAGAAGGGTTATAGGCCATAGTCCACCACGCTGGCCCAATGCGAATTGGCGGACTTCACACATCTTCAAGAACATTATGAAGAACTCTCAGATGTGCAGGTTTCCTCACGATGTTTTCCTTCACCGTTGAAGCAAGTGATATTTAATTGCTTAAACGCACTTGACTCCGAAAAGTCAGAGGTGCGTACCCGGGATCGAACCTGCGACCCCCCGAAAAGGAGACCACAGTCCAAACCACTAGGCTATCACTGCTACCTAAGGTATATTACCTATTAATAAAATATAAATAACATTTCCTAAAAAGTAAATCAACTGCCAGCAACTGGCAACTGCTATCATGTTAATAATAAGTATAATATTGTCTGCTGCAAGTGGCAACACCGAAACAAGAAGTTTTTAATAACTTAAATTAAAACTGTGACGTGAGACTAGAACTGGTTTGGAATTAATAAAAGTGAAGAAGTTATAAATAACAAAAAAAATAAAAAAAAATAGAACTTATAAATAAATATTTTCTACATCGTCAATTTAACCGTAAAAGTACACAAGAATTAACAAGCATTTCTCATCAAGTTTTTTTGTCCAAATTCAGATATTTTAAATCAATATCGTAAATTAATAATTAACGAGTTCGTTTGCAGGACTTTCATGTTATAATATGCTATTGTTACAAAATGGCTTACAAATTAGTTGTGTACCTAGACAGGTAATTTGTAAGCCATTTTGTAACAATAGTCATTTCTAATCGCCATTTTGTAATAATAAGTCTTTATTATAATATAATAAGTCTATTACATCGACGACTGTGAAATTTATTTACAAAAAATGTACAGCAAATGTGCGTATGTCTGTCTATTGGTAACTTAAATCAGTTGTCATCGAACTCGCGTTCAGAAATCTGTAAAAGAGAATAAATAATAAACATAAAATATTTAATAACCCACTCATATCCGTCACCTCATCGTATCTACAAAGATGTGCAAGTGGAAAAGAAACGAAACGAAACATGAAACAGTCGATTTTTATAAATAATGCAATGCAATTATGATTAATGTGTAAAAAATAATACTTAAGATAAATATATTTCACACATTCAGAATGACACTTTGTTTTTCAAAAATACCTGATAAATAAAATAAATAAGTAAATAAAAATAATTTATTTTGACCATAATATTATGATCATAATTTTTTTAAGATGGTTATTTTCTACAACCAAATGAGTTGAATATCCCTTTCTGTGTAGGTACTTAACTTTTATGTTTTAGAAAATATTTTTGATTAGAAACGTAAGCTGACAATAGCTAATATTATCTTTTAAAATGTCTTATCTCTGGGTCTGGTACTGATAGGTACTGAGTGAGTTGCTCTTTTTGTCCCAACACTATTTGATTTAGGGGCAAGTGCTGTTCCTATGGACGCTTGTACCTGTGGACACAATCGATTCCGTCGAAACTAGCAACCCTAAAATTCTAATTTAAACACGAACTGTCAACCATAGATGAAGCTTTATCGTCGTGTTCAAAATAGAATTTTAGGATTGCTAGTTTCGACGGAATCAATTGTGTCCACAGGTACAAGCGTCCATAGGAACAGCACTTGCCCATAACTTTCCCAAAAAAAAAACTTGCATCCCATAAAAACGCCAGTTAACCTTTCTAATTTTAAAAATTTAATTTTCGATTTCATTCTGAAAATGAGTAAGTAAAGTAGTTATTATTTAAATTAAGTCATCATAGAATTTAGAGATGAAACGGATAGTGGTTTGGCCGGATACCGGATAACGGATATTCGGCAAGCTACGAGGCCGGAGCGCCGGATATCCGGCTGCCGAATATTCGGCTTTTTACATAAATCGCGATCAGTTTATCTTTCAGCACCTGGCAGTAGCGTTTATAGCGAAAGGTTATTTTCGAAAGCTGGTCTGGTATACGAAGCTAAGCGGAGTTGACTCTTACTAACAAATGCGGAAAATTTGGTATTCATTCACCACAATTTGCCACTTGTTAATTTTGAGTTCTAAATTTTTATAACACAATATGTTTTTATGTGCGATTATAAAAATAAACAGTGTCAATAACTTATTATTTTGTATAATTTACCCAAAGTATAGCAATAATATTTTTTAAATTTTACTATCCGGTATCCTGTCGGATACCGGATCGTAAATCATACTATCCGGTATCCGGCCGAATAGTGAAAACAAGGCCGGATAGGCCGGATACCGGATAGTTAACGGATATCCGTTTCATCTCTAATAGAATTAACTCATGTATTCATTAGTGAAAGAATAGTGTAAAAATTAGACACAATTGTATACATACAATATTTACATGAATAAAATTAATAAATAAATTAATAATATTAGTTACAATACCCTATCCCTAATAAGATAATAAATAATTACCTCTTTTGATATCTGACTACTTAAAACTGCAAAACATAATAAAAGTCATACTTGTATATAAATATATTTATTAATATCACTCTTAACTTTAATTATTTATTTATTACTTAATTATTTTATTTATAAAATAGTTTCATGAGCCTAATAAATCATTTTTAAAACGAGAGCCTATCTTATATCGTATAGTGATCTAATTCATTAACTAATAGATAGGTATCTATTATATTGTAATTCTTTCAGAATTTAACTTTTTAATTAAAGCATGAAACCTCAGCTCGAAAAATAAAGTTATTTAACTAAAATAGTGTAGACCATAAGTGCACTGGTTAATAATAATAAATTGTTACATTTAGTTTGTACTACAATCGCTACCTATTACATTATTATACTTGCTATTATTCTAAATACATTATTTTAGATAACGTCGATAGCAAAAACTATACTAATATTGGGTCAATGCTGAAGATCGGCATTGGGTTGTACGCCCTGTTATAAAGCTGCAGACACATTAATGTTCTGGTGTGCGGCGCAAATGGGCGCAACGTACTCTTGCGCAAAGTACGAGAATGAAACTATCCGAGCACTTGCAGAACTTAATAATGACATAATTATAATGTATTATACGAGTACGTACCACGATAATTGTTGTTTTTATGATGTCGATATTTCGATCCAGTTGCATGGACCGTAGTCACGACGCGTTGCGCTGTTTAGAGACGTCAAAAAGTTATGTTGTGAGTGTATTTTGCCGAAACTTAAATAACGTTCCGTCAAAAAGACCAAGAAGGCCGGTAGATAGATTCTACCCATGACAGCTTCAACTTGACGTCTCTACACCGCAGTCCCGTCGTGACCACGGTCCATGGAACTGGATCGAAATATCGACATCATAAAAACAACAATTATCGTGGTACGTACCTACTCGTATAATACTAGTACATTATAATTATGTCATTGAACCACGAATTAAGTCTAAAATCTTTAGTTAATAATGACATTTCTATACTAATTTAAAATGTCTGTCTCCAATCGCCTTGTATCGCATCTTTACACACCCTTTATTAGCGATGTTTTTTCGCCGAGTTTGCGCCTTGAAGATCCAAGTTTTGTCATCTCTTTTAAATATGGCAACAGTGTTAAGCAGTTTTGATTTAATATTGCAACTGCAGAAAACCTACGGGTTTTCGGGGTTAGCCAATTATTCCGGAAATGCAGTTGGAATACGTTCCAACTGCATTTCCGGAATAATTGGCTAACACTCCAAAAGCAGACCGTCTTGCATTGACCCTTGGAATATCTATTCGTTACCCTTACTACTATTTTGTGAGGGTGCGTGTGTCAGTGTTTGTGTGAGTATGCAAAATAATAATAATTCTTAAGACTGTTGCATTGGAATCAAATTCTAAGATTATAAATATATTATGAGTAGGTATATAATATATGAGTATAGTACGCGACCGCAAGAGTGACATATGAGTCGCGACGTTCCCGTTTTTTAGCGTTCCTCACATACGTAGATTAATTCCACATGACCCGATTAATAATTTGAAAAACTTGAGAGGTGTCAAGGGACACCCGGATGGAACGAAGTTCCTTTCGATTAATTAATTTGGCATTGTGTTCATTATTTTCACAGTACAATATAAGATCTCGGTAGCCTTGTGGTTTCGACAGTCGCTAAACAGTTAAAAGTCGATGGTTCGAATCCCAGCTCGACAGACTGAATTTTCTATTTACAATTTTATTTTAAATAATTTCTACATTAAATAATTTATAACTTAAAAATAAGTTATAAAAAATTAGGGAAAAATTCCACTTGTAGAAAATATTTAAAATAGAATTGAAAATAGAAAATTCAGTCTGTCGAGCTGGGATTCGAACCATCGACTTTTAACTGTTTAGCGACTGTCGAAACCACAAGGCTACCGAAATCTTATATTGTACTGTGAAAATAATGAACACAATGCCAAATTCACATTCAAAAAAGTGTCGGTTCAATTTTGTCTTAATTTTTTCCATCTAGCCCCCTTCCGCACCGCGCGATAAGGAACTACGTTCCAATAATTGGCGCATCCGGGACTAATCCAGACTAGGTATATAGTGTTCGACTAATAAAATTGAGGGAACACGGCTCGTCACCTTTCATACGTCGCTCGCTAAACTTAGTATATTCATATTCTTACTTACGTTAGTAAATATTACGTCTAAGCTAGCATTCCTGCCAGAAAGCGTACTATGCCATCCGTATTAAACGAAATTAAAATGTACTCTAGTCTGTATGTGTGTGTTAGCACAGTGTACAGGTAGTGTAGTGTATAGTCTAGATTTCCTTACTTGAGTATTCGAGTAAACAATAATGGCCGAATGTTAACCAAAGACAATCTATAGGGTCGGGAAGTTATCGCATGAGCGATTGAACGAATGTGAAAGCATTATACAACTGAATGATTTTTATCCCAACTGATCATTACTACAAATACGGTCATATAATATTATGTGTACCATTACAACAAATTTGACGTAAAAAGTAACTAAACAATATCTTTTTCGTAATTATATTAAAAAGAGGAATATACAAGAAAAAAATAACGTAGATTTACTACAAATCAGATTTTTGTCCTATTCGAAAGTATCCCCCATTTGTGGGTAACATTGTGATACAAACAATTTTCTTGAAAAAAAAATCGGCCAAGTGCGAGTCGGGCCTCGCTCTTTTAGGGTTCCGTTAAAAAAATTAAATAAAAATATTTCCATGTACCTACCCATGGAAATATTTTAATTTGATTTTTTAATTTAATTTTATTTTTATCATTTGTTGTTATAGCGGCAATAGAAATACATAATTATGTGAAAATTTCATCTATCTATTACGGTTTACGAGATACAGCCCGCTGACAGACGGACGGACGGACAGCGTAGGCTTAGTAATAGGGTCCCGTTGGTACCCTTTGGGTACGGAACCCTAAAAAAACAGTAGTGTATTTTTATTCACCTTTTCTCTTTAGTAAATAATAATGGCGGAATGATAACGAGACGAATGGTGGAAACTTGGGCTGTGTTGAGGTCGCTGCAGAGATGCCGTATTGACTACCGGTATATCCAAGTGTTGAAGTGCTTGTATGAAAACGCCACAATGTCAGTACGTATACAGGACCAGACTACGAGGCCAATCCACTTGCAGCGTGGAGTGCGACAGGGAGACGTTATCTCCCCGAAGCTCTTTACCGCTGCGTTGGAGGACGTCTTTAAGCTTCTGGATTGGAACGGGCTTGGCATCAACATAAACGGCGAGTATATCACTCACCTGCGATTTGCCGATGACATAGTAGTCATGGCAGAGACTCTGAGAGACCTCAATACAATGCTCAACGATCTCAGCAGGGTTTCTCAACAGGTGGGCCTGAAAATGAACATGAGCAAGACGAAAATCATGTCCAATGCTCATGCACCGCTCCACCCAGTAATTGTTGAGAACTCTGCACTCGAAATTGTCGACGAGTATATTTACCTGGGACACACAGTCCAGCTAGGTAGGTCCAATTTCGAGAAAGAGATCAACCGCCGAATCCAACTCGGCTGGGCAGCGTTCGGGAAGCTCCGAGATGTCTTTTCGTCGAAAATTCCTCAGTGCCTGAAGACTAAAGTCTTCGAACAGTGCGTGTTGCCAGTGATGACTTACGGATCCGAGACATGGTCGCTAACTAAGGGCCTCATAAGCAGGCTCAGGACCGCTCAGCGTGCGATGGAAAGAGCTATGCTCGGAGTATCCCTGCGGGATCGAATCAGAAATGAGGAGATCCGTAGGAGAACCAGAGTCACCGACATAGCTCAGTGAGTCGCGATACTGAAGTGGAAATGGGCGGGGCACATAGTTCGAAGAGCTGATGGTCGTTGGGGTCCCAAGGTGCTGGAGTGGCGACCCCGCACCGGTAAGCGCAGTGTTGGCAGACCCCCCACCAGGTGGACCGACGACATCAAGCGAGTCGCAGGGAGCCGCTGGATTCAGGCGGCGCAAGACCGAGGCCTGTGGAAATCCATGCAAGAGACCTTTGTCCAGCAGTGGACGTCTATCGGTTGATAAAGAAGAAGAAGATAACGAGACAATGAATAGGTTTGGCAATTTATTACATCAATGACTTCATCAACAGACAACAACAACTCAACATCAACAGTATATAACTCAATAATTATAGTATTTATAATGTTAAAAATAACGTTGATCATAACGTTAAAAATAATTTTATCGTTATCATCAACGTTATTGGCACCTTTATTGTATTATATACACACTTAACGTCGCCTAGATATCGTTAAAGGCATATGGGTGATAGTAAAATATGATTTCCTTAAATTCATACATAACGTATGGTAAGAGTATTGTTTCGATACCGGTATGGGTATTGCAATTTTCTAATCCCTGGCAGACTGAAAATATAGTAAGTTGACAATACTACTACTGGGGAGGTGGGTAATATTGGTATCACAGAGGTCGTTTTTAGGATGCCAAAAATTTGCGTAAGTATGGTGTGCAATTGTATATTTTGTGCAATTGGGTATTCCAAGATGTTATTAGGCAATTTAAAGGATTAAAATTACCTAGACAATTTTTAAGCAAATTTATATTAAATAGGAATCTTCATTTGTTAAAGTTAACCCTACTGTGGGTAACATTGTGATATAAATAATTATTTTTAAAAATCAGTAGTAATAATAATTTGGATAAAATTAGTGTCTAAAAGATGTTGTTTAGATTTCCAAACTATGAAGAAAACAAAATATCAATCAATCAATTTCTTTATATATGGGTAATTCCTAGTTCCATGGATTCAATCCATTCATAAAGGTCACTCATTCGCCTGTCCCCACCTCAACGATTCATAGACAATCTAGGGTTACGAAATGTCACTTTCTCCTAATCTGTGCAAATGAATTCTGCTAATAATTCGTTTTTGAGAAAATAAATATCTTATAATGGTAAATTCGAAGCAATTTTTGGTGTAAATCGTAACGAACGTGTTTAATGAACAGATCTAGACAGTTATACGTAGTTCAAAATGTGTGGTTGGTGTGTAAATAAGTGATATTCTTATCAAGAGGTGTTTGTTTACTCGAATACTCAAGTAAGGAAATCTAGACTGTAGTGTACAGGGGGTAATGGTATATACCCCCTGTACACAATTGCTTGATACGCCATTGTGTACCGGGGGCTTTAGTTGACAGCCCTAGGCAACCACGCCACGTCGTTCGTGAAGTATAGGCAGGCGAAAAGATCCAAAGCAATATCGACCCTCGCACTGAGCGATTAAGTCTAATTTAGCTTGGTTGCGTGATTTATCTATTCTATAAAAATTATGTAGGCTATTAAAGCGCCGGCAAGTAGTCAACATCAAAGGAGTGAAACTTCTGTACGTAGTACTATTAAATATGGCAAATGGCACAGGCACGGCTTTCTTTTGTTTTATGTATATTTGTTGGACGATGTTTGGTACGATCAAAAACTCGTGGTAAGATTATTGAATTAGATGTAATTTATGATGGTTCTAACTTCGGAGAGTTCTGCTTGTATTTTAACAGTTAATGTTTTTTCCTCAGTTACAGTTATATTGTTTGTTATATTTTATCTAGTAAATGTTATATTTTATCTAGTAATTGATAATATTATGTTTTAGTTATAAGAGGCTTGTTTGTCGAAAACACGTCTGTGGACACTTTAAGGTTCCTCCTGCAAACCAGCGTTGCAGCTTGCTGCAGCTTTGTGCTGAGTGAGGAGCCTTATTTGTTCACGAACTACGTTATGAAATAGCCTAAATCGTCTTTAAGCGAATACTGTAAAATTGAATTGTGTTCGTGATCAAATAAAACTTTTATCTATCTATCTATCTATCTAAATATTCTGCGCCCTCGCGCGGAGCGGTAAAGGCTAATTTAGCTTGCGTGCGTGATTTATCTATGTAGTAATAATTATGTAGGCTAATAGGGTATTTGACTAGGTACTTTTAGAAAATCATCTTAAATTGTTAATAATGCTATGCTGAAGCTAACAAAACGTATATTTCGGCTTAATTTTCAGTATTTTTCATAAAAATCGAGAAATAAATTCAAAAAAATAAATGGCCGCCGAAACGTTCCATTTGCTCTACATGACGTCACAGTTCACATTTCAAACAATGACAATTCCACACCCCATAGGTGGTGTGGACTGTGACGTCATTCGAGATCACGGAACGTTTTCCATCACGTGACCATGGCCGGAATTATAGCAATTTTATTTAATGTTTTCCAATTAAATAAAACTTTATTTTTTAGTTCTGTCGTATGGAATAATGTTTTTAGATAATAATCTTTTAGGATGACACCAAATGAAACGATATTTTTAATATAGTCAAATACCCTATTGTGTGCGTGCGTGCGTCAGTGAAGGTCGGGCGCGTTGCGCACGTAGACGGTGACGCGCTCACCTTCGTGTTTGCGCTGCGACGGCATGAAGTAGAAGTCGGGTTGCGCCTCCCCGCGGGGCAACGACCGCGAGTTGCCCCCGCCGCTTGCGCCGCCTGCGCCTCCGCTACCCGCGCCACCGTTGTACCTGCGGAGACGACGCACCAACGGTTAAAGGTGCGGACTGAAAACTGAAGTGCTACTGTGTAAGAATCGCCGATCAAATCGTCAAAGTTCGGCGTCAAAGTAAAATGAAAATGAAAAAATATTTATTTGCCAAAAAGAAACAACTTTACAAAGATTGGTACATCCTTTGAGACCCACACTAGGTAATCCTGTATCGTGGGGCCCAATTCACCACTATTAACAATTTATGTTTACAGTTGACACTCGGGTGAAATGACAATTAAATTAAGACTTAACTATACCCACATATAAATTACAAGTTATAAAAGTTTGGAAAAACAAAGGTAACATTTCAGCTAAAGCTATTACAGGTTTTGATATTCTGATGCCCTTATTTCAAAGATGAGAGGAGTTGTTCAGTTGACTCGTAGTTTAAAGAAGCGAGCCAGGGAACAACTTTCGTTTTCGCTTCCTTTACAGAGCAAGCATTGAATTAGAGCTCAATTTCGTGTATCCATTCACGATCGTTTAGGGTATCGTACATACCTAAACGTATCAGAATAGACACACGAAATTGAGCTCTAATTCAATGGCATTATGGTTTATTTTACTTTGACGCTAACTTTGACGATTTGATCGGCAACTTTTAGACAATCGGGGGGCAGAAAGGTCGCAGGTTCGAATCCCACCCGTTGCACTATTGTCGTACCCACTCCTGGCACAAGTTTTCCGCTTATTTAGAGGGGAGAGGAGGATATGAGTCAACTTCAACTTGGCTGATATTCTTTTATTAAAAAAAAAACTAGTAACAACAGTAAAACTTTGTCATAGGCTGCTTTTCCCCCACGAGGGTGCAAATGATGGTCAGTGATGATATATCTGACACCTCCTGAGCTTGAGTACTCTATACACGCTGTGCGCCTTAAAACCTACCTAACCTACAGATGTAGGTACCTAAGTATGTATGCGCGAGAAATATTTTCTGTCAAAGGAGATTGGCGAATTCCATAGAGTTTCTGACCCAGACGAACTGAACTGAACAGTCTATCAAATAAAGTTGGGAGAAAAAAGATATTCACTTGTATTGCCATGTAACGGTTATTTTATAATGTGTACTTGTGAAGAATTATATTTTTGATCCCCATCTTCTAAAAATATGAGCTCCCATGGTATTTATAAAAACTGCACGCGGATGAAACCGCATGCACAGAATATAATTATAATACGTGCCGCAGGCATCAGTTATGTGGAGTTGTCAGGAGTTGTCTGAAGTTTTTGTCAGTATACCTGTAGGTATACTGACAAAAACTTTGTGTCAATACGACGAAGAGCATAAATTCAGCTTCCTACGACAACACTACGACAAAATAATATATTTTGCTCTGTTCGCTTTTATTTTGTCACCACACCACGCCCAGTTTGTTTGCACCCTTAGGTTCAAAAAGGAGACCGGGCTGAAAGCTACGGAAGTAAAAAAGTTCAAATAACACAAGCTTTAAACACTAACTTGGATGCGAAAAGAAAAAATAAAAAGTAAATAAAAGAATTTATTTTAGCAAAAACAACTCTACACACATGAATATGACATAAATTATGTGATGCTCGAGTCACAATTTTGTCCACCGTTTAATATTCATAAAAAAGAAACATGTCGACCGTGACAGGACTCGAACCTGCAATCTTCGGATCCGAAGTCCGACGCCTTATCCATTAGGCCACACGGTCACGTGGCTTTAGGTGCGAAATACCTCATAGTTTGCTTTCCGGAGCTTTATTGATTCACCCATCCCATGATTCACCCGCGTAACGAAGTGATGTGCCTTTCATAGTTCTTAGAGTGAAGCGTTCATTTCGCTGACTCAATGAAGTGGTTTTACTTAAAAACATAAATGTCTAGTATTCACTTTTTTATTATTAAGTTTTTTATTTTATTTAGGGCCTGATTCCATAATTCTAACTTCTAACGAGACCTCAAGTCTTGATTATTTTGATTTTGCCATCTTTTTACATTCAAGACAGCTGAAGACGTCTAATTTGACATCAAAAATGGTAGTTAAAGCTACGATTTCAATGTTACAGAATCAGAGCCTGAGGGTTTCAGTTTGATTCCAAATCTATCGTCAACACAAGACCGAAACACCGGGCTATGATGACAAATCTATTGAGACCTTAGATAAACATCAAAATAGGCTCAATAGTTTAGGTATTTGCATAAATACATACGTAGTGTGGTAAACTTCAAGTTTAACTTAAAATAGTATCTTTTAATGTATTCAGCAAATAAAATTACATTTCATAGATTGTGAAAAATGATTTTGACAATCTATGAAACTCTTCTTATTATATTCAGCAAATAAAATATAAAGGGTTATGAAACCACTTCTTATGTGTTCTAAGCGTGTCACGCTCTCTTTAAACATTTCTGTGGTGGTGTCGTGTGATGCGAGTTGTTACGTTCCCTCAAATATGGTTGAGCGAAGCAATGGCTGGGTCATGCGTCATGCTCGTGAACGGGTGTCACCAGCGGGAATGGGGCTGCTTTCTGTCTGCCCGTCTTAACGTGTTGAATTATAATTAATTATGATTTTGTGGAACTCATAGTGGAAACACTGCATACATAGCATAGTATCTATTGAATTGTAGACTTGTTTTGAAAAGAGCAACCGCCGAGTTTCTTGCTGGTTTTTCTCGGCAAGAAGGGCATTCCGAACCAGTGGTAGACTTATCGACGATTCAAAAGCACTTGTAAAAAAGTTTATTTGAATAAAAAACATTTCTATTCTATTCTATTTGGCTTTACCATAGTCGGCTAAAAGACTTACCCATAGTGTGACCTCGGCCTCTGCAGCGACCGCGTGTCGTGGTAATACTGCGCACTGTTCGCGAACTTTCTCGAGCCGTTGGGCGTTTTGTTCCTCGCGTTCGTCGCGTACCCGTTATTGGCCATCGTGTGACCGTTCGTGGCCACATCTCGCCCGTTCGGCGCCATTTCCCGAGGACTCATGGCCATTTCCCGCGGCTGCGTGGCCATTTCTCGGGGACTCAGCGGCATGTCCCGCCCGTCGCGCACGTCTCTGCTGACGTTGCGGCTCCTGTTGGACGGGTTGTGCCCGTTACTGGCCACGTGGCCGTTCTTGTGCGGCTTGGGCGTCATCCTGTGCGCGCTGGTGGGGCGCGGCGGCGGCGGCGAGGTGGGGCGCGGCGGGGAGCGGGTGGACGTGCTGTGGTACTTGTCGTCGTTCTCGAACGGCTCGAACGCGTAGTTGGTGTTGGCTGACGTGTACTCCTTCCACGCCGTGTTGGGGATCAGTTGGTCCTGTAAAGGTTTTTTGAAAACATAAGGAAAAGGTTTTTTTGAAAGCGCGGATCCGCCTGGATTTAGCTTTTAAAATCTAATCGAATCAAAGAACGACTTGTTGATGTTGGGCTCGTACTGACCTTCGGCTTGGGCGCAGCGGCCCGCGCCAGCGTGCACGCGGCCTGCAGCAGCGCGAGCGCGACCAGCGCGGCGAGACAGCCCACCACCAGCCACAGCCGGCCGGCCGAGCCGAAGAACGACTTGTTGATGTTGGGCTCTTCCGACGGCTGCACTGTCGTCACTGGGGACAAATCACATTAATGTATTTTAAAAAAAAAGTGTGTGTGTCAGCTCCGACGCACGACTGGAGTTTACTTTATACTTCAATAGTATCTAATTGTGCTAGGTATTTAATATCAAATACGGCCATCTATTGTAAATAGCTCGAACTATTATGTTAGCAGTGCTGTTATCGCAGGGTTTTAGGGCGTACAAAAGAGTTGCTATTCGAAATAGTTTACACATAAGCCGAAAGATGGCGCTGATCTACATGTGAGTAGATAATCTTGAATTAAAAACCAACCTTATTTACTCAACGTTAGGGTAGAAATTTGCATCGTTGTGAAAAACGTAACGAGGTCACGGCTTCCCTCGGAAAGCTCTTTCGCACGAAAACCAACCTTATTTACTCAACGTTAGGGTAGAAATTTGCATCGTTGTGAAAAACGTAACGCGGGCATTCGACAACTCAAGCGAAAACTAACCTTATTTTCTCAACGTTAGGGTAGAAATTTGCATCGTTGTGAAAAACGTAACAAGGTTATTCATAAGTAGATTTTACACCTCGAATTTTTCTCATACCGGGCGCCTAAAATCGATTCTTAAGGAGTAAACTCCAAAAATATTCAGCGGTACAAATCCGAAGCATGTGGTCTGTGGAGGCCTATGTTATCTACTGCTGGACATAGGTCTCTTGAATAGACTTCTACTGCATGTCTCTCAATCTAGTGGGGACCAATACTGCGCCTTTTGGTTGAGCACGATACTGCCACTTGAGCATCTTGGGACCCCAACGACAGTCAACACTTCGAACTAATGACAATTATTACGTATTAATTGAATATACTAAACACAGCGACACAACAGAAGAGCAGCTGACTGCATATTTCTCTCTCGGGTACACTCGGTGGTCCCGAGTTCAACCGATCGAGCCATTTACCTCAGAGCGTGACGGATCAGCCTAACATATTACCTACGAAAAATATGTGTGCGGTGCGCCAGAAGTTTTAAAATTTCTCAGTACTCAACAACCAAGTTAAGTGCGGATCTGGGAATGTTCGTTATCTAGGTAGCCGTTTGACTTAACTTAACTAAATCAAAAATCAAAATCAAAATCATTTATTTCATATACATTGTTGCATAGTAATGGGTTTGATCTTAATACAATAATTGCTTAAATGGTATTTAATGCGATAGGTACTTGAGATCAAAAACTAGTCGTCTTTGCTAGATTTTATCAATCCGTGTTAATGACGATCAGCCCTCTCCCTCGAATTCACGATCTATATTAGGTGGGTACCATTGTATAGTTTTGACAAAATTAAAATACTGCAACCAAATTCAGCTATTGTGTGGTGTGTGTGTATGTGTGTGTGTTTGTGTGTCAAGTATGAGTGTGTTAAAATATAATCTCATTTCTGAAAAAAATTTTAAACATGATACTTACGAGCTATGGGCTGGAACACCAAGAACTCCGGATCAACATTGAGATTGCCCACTTTCCCGACCGCAAGTGTGTCCCGTATAACCTTTTCCCATTTCAGCATATCGCTGTCTCCCTCAGTCTCATTGTCAGCGAGTGAGAGGTCGTTATCAAGCGAACGCGCTGTGTTGTCGATAGAGTTCGTGTCGATGGATTTAAGCGTCAATTCGGCAATAAACGCCTTGGTTTCGTTTCTGGAATGTGAAACATATTTTTAAACAGTCTTTAAATATTAAAATACCTATCATAATAGTTTAATGACCAAGAAAATGCATGATTGATGTGCCTCCGGAAAACATACAGCATTATTGAAGAAGCTGTTTGTACTTCACCGGATATCCGCGATCGATCTATATACAAAGTAGTTCATCTTACCGGATATAGGGGGCGCTAGTGTCTCACTCAGCAAGGCAGTTGGAAACAGCTGCCATTTTGAGTCATAGCGTTGTGTACTTTCGCCGCGTGCGCATCGAATCTAAAATTATATCGTTAATCCGTCTTCCTTTGAAAAAAATATTACCAAAGGCTGTTATTAAATATAGTGATATAGTGATTATAATCCATATTTTCGATCGCGGATCGGGAAAATCGCGTAATGTAAAAACCACGTGTACGAACCGATCGCGGATCGGGAAAATCGCGTAATGTAAAAACCACGTGTACGAACAATGTCGATTCGGTTTCAAAAGTCAATCGATCTGATGTTGTGTGTGCCTGAGAGGTACAATGAACGGGAGGACAAGTTCCAGCAGCGGTTTCGAGCAGCGAGAGGGACTTCGACGAAAGAAACTCTAACAAGGTTCACAGGTAACGGTCGATCCTCGGATCGACACGTTACCACCAGGTGAGTTTTCTCACTTTTTTATTGCATCGCTTCTCGACATTTTTTCCTAAGAACAAAGTGCAGTATCTGTTCTTTTTAGCGTAATATTTGAAAGTTCCCACACTGCGGGACGAATATATTAAGCGTATTTTTGCGACTTGACGGGATATTCGGGGCTGGCTCCACTCTCGTCAGGGGTAGGTAGGCTCGGCATTGCAGTGGGTTCGACCCACATAAAAAGCTGAGCTAATTCCAAATACCCTCTCTAATAAATTACTGAAGCTTTCGGTAAATCGCCTTTGTCTATTTCATATAATATGTGTAACGGTAGTTATCAGAACAAACTTAACTAATCGTTTTCGTTAAAAAGGGTTGAACTTATTGAATTAAAATGTCAGTAGCAACTAGCAACACATAAAGTTTCAAGCTACTCATAAACAATGTATCTCCCAGTAAAGAGTTAATTGTCAAAGCAACATTCACCGCTTTTATTAAAGTCCGTTTGTATTTTCGAAACTGAGACTTGACTGCGGAAATTGGATATTGTAACATCCATCGTATGTATCGATCGTGTAAAATGTAGCCTTGTCACCCGGACACTCTAGAGTGTAGTTCTTCCTTTTGACTTTGCAACAGTCGAACAAAAAAGTGATATAGAAATTTTGGTACATACGCAGTTTTGGTTACCAACAGCACTCTGGTTCGGAACCAGAGATTCACTTGATGTTTCAAAAGCACTTTGTAAAAGTTCCTTGGAATAAACTTTTCTATTATATAAAAGATTTCTGTAGTGAATCTATGATAACGGGATTTCGATTACCCTCACGCAAGAAATCTCTGGTACCAATAATGTTTCATTAATAAGTACATATAAATCATACAGGGCATAAATACAAGAAACAACTGCACGCGTCACCAGTCGTGTACAGGCTACCGAGCCGGCCACCAGTGGAATGTGTGTGTGTGTGCGTGCGTGTGTGTGGGTGTGTGATATCTACATATAGTAGATATCGATATATACGAGTATACGGCAGTATACTACAATGGATATGCGTTCCATTTTCAACTTTCGAAAACAAATCGAATTTGTGAAAATAAGAGTTCCGTCTGATAGGTGACCAGAGACTGGATGATAAAACTGGAATTTTCTCAGAATTCTTCCTCAGCTCGACCACAAAATCTCATCAACCATGCCTGAGAATCTAATGCAAAGATCAATCTTACTAGATGACCTACCTTTCGGTGTACATACTGGGTTGCGGAAACCCTCTGTGCGAAAGGATGTCGAATGCTTGTTTACCTAGATGACTTCTTTCTGGCCAAGCAAGATCACTCGAGTGATGGCCTAATCTTTCGGTCTGGCGCCTCTTTTCTACCTTTCGGTGTACATACTGGGTTGCGTAAACCTTCTATGTGAAGGGATGTCGAGTGCTAGTTTACCTAGATGACCTCCTTCTGGCCAAGCAGGATCAATCGAGTTACCTCCTAATCTATTGGTCTGGCGCCTTTTTTCTCATGTAACACGCTGGGTTGCGGAAACCCTCCGTGCGAAGGTAAGTCGAGTGCTAGTCTAACCTAGACGACTTCCTTCGGGTCAATCACGACCAATCCAAGTTATGTCTTTGGGCTGCGGAAGCCACGAGACACTTGGAACATCTAAGCTGCTAAATCAATAACACCCATGAACGGGTAATCGTTGCCAACTACAGCAAATTCAATTTCCTTTCCCTTAAAAAGGATAAATATTCTCATCGAGTCCTTGAGATAATAATTGCTGTAAAGTAGCATTAGCTCTTGTGAATTGCAAGGGTTGCTGGGACAGTTAAGTAATAAGTAATATTAGCCATGCTGAACCTTATTAACTCTCCCCACCCCTCTTCAAATAAACATAAAACTTGTCTATGACGAGTATATTAAGTACAGTACAGTTTCTATCCCGCGCCCTTAACCTTTGGACTACTGAGGCTTCAACCCTCAGAGGACTTTGATTCCCTGGGGATTCCTCAAATATTCAGAAAAGTTTCGATAAGAAGCATCTGTATCTCGCTCCAGGAGCGTGGAACAGGAATTGAGGGTGGCGAGAGCCTCATATCCCAATAAATCTAAAATTTAAGGGTGTCCAATGAGAGCCAACATCCATACTATGTTGAACACACTGGCCCTCGTGCAAATATTTAGATGACAAACTAGTGTTAGTAACTGACCGTTCAGCTAAAATGATGGCACAGTAACAAGTTTTATTGGTAATCACAAATAAAACAAACTGCGAAAATCACGTCCTGGCTCAATTGGACAACAATGCAACACTCATTGCGTACATTCGAAATGGGAGTAAAGTAGTGACTTTACTAACTCTGACCGAATTCCTACACCAGACTGGATTTTTTATGTCATTTATAATCTGCTCTAATAGTTTTCAGGGCGATACAACATAGTTGGGACAAACGGTCATGAGAAAAACCTCCCATAGAGTGGCATCCCCCTCAAATGACGTCAGAGTTTGTTTTATGGGATGGAACAATTTGACATTAACTTGTTTGAGACACATCAAACCGGTTTAGTAAAGGACTATGTCTCGATAAATTGAAAGAATCAATCAATAAGTCATATAGATGCCTTCAGCAGACTATGAGGGCATCATTGGCATTGGGATCTCCTCAACTGACACATTAAAACAGTGCGACAGGAGCATACCTTATAGTGAAGCCCAAATGGCCTCGAGCGTTTATTTTTTGGTGTTAAGATCTGAATGGATCACCCACATTAAATACAGAACCTATCAGTGACTCTGACAGATGCCACGACGTAAAAGCGTTCACCTCAGGTGCAGAAATTTGATACTGAAAGTTTGGGAAAAGATAAAAAAATATACAATCAAACTTGTCTGTACTTACCAGCCATCAAAAGATGACTAAACTGGCGCGAAATTTCCCAAATAAATTCAAAATCTTCTCTTCTTGCAAAGCAAATTTTTTGACATACCTAATCATTCTTGTACATACAAGTAAATATGCAGTTTCTATGCTTTCTGTGGTCCCCACCTAGGACAATAATCGTTTTCATCTAACCTATACGTACTTAAGACACACTTTGCAATCTAAATGATTAAATGATAAAATATCTAGACAAACCTAAAAAGGCTTCTATAAGCCTCGGAACGTAGGGGTCATGACCTAAAGCTAATGATTATTCCTGTAATATAGGGAAAAATATATTAGTATCTGATACAGGCATTTGACTCAAACACTAATCACTCTTATGGGAAATCTAAACTTTAAAAATAATAATAAAATACGATCGCTGGGATATTATGATCAGTAACATAGTTAGGATTTCATGAGAGGAAAATGGGTCAAAGAGATCTGAATATAGAAATCATTATGATTATCTATAACAAATTTTCCTTTATAACATTAGACTCCCAAAATACATGAGTAAAGTTAATTTTCTTCGGTAAACTCGTGCATACCCAGGGTGTTGCAGATCAGCAGTAGTCTTCACTCTAGTCAGATAACCAACCATTAGACCATCAATATTATTATCTCATGATAACAGAAAATCGTGACATATTATATATATTTTAATACTACTGTCGTAAGATATCTACAAATAACCGAAGCTTATATCTCGACACATTTATTCATTTAGTCCGGTTTGATTTTCAATCCATACTAAAGTTCCTTAATTGTCAAGACACTTAAATTAAAAATTACTTAATTTTTAATTATTTAATTTTTTCCTCTTCAAAAGTATAAAAAGATTTACCTTAAAACATTACTATGAAATTACTAATTTTGGTTGAAAATAACATTATTTGCAATATGCATGATCAAAAGAAAATAGATCAAAAGAAAATTTATTTCACAGATTAACTCCCTGTGATTCATCATAGCGTTGTTTAATACTTTTCACCAGCAGATAACAAACACGTCTTCAATAATGCTGTATGTTTTCCGGAGGCACATCAATATTAAGGTTTTACATAACAATAAAACCGATATTATGTGCCGAGAGGGAAAACATACAGCATTGCAGGAAGTTCTTCCTGGTAAAGACTATGACTCAAAATGGCAGCTGTTTCCAACTGCCTTGCTGGGTGAGACACTAGCGCCCCCTATATCCGGTAAGATGAACTACTTTGTATATAGATCGATCGCGGATATCCGGTGAAGTACAAACAGCTTCTTCAATAATGCTGTATGTTTTCCCTCTCGGCACATAATATCGGTTTTATTGTTATGTAAAACCGTAATATTTTTTACTTAAACCAATCTCATACCTAGTTCTTTAGAACTAGTTCATTTAACTCTTTTTGTTTTACTCATCTCAAGCCCTCGAGAATTTATCAATTTTTCGCAATAAAAAGTATCTCATAAAAAGTAGTCGTGCTGATGTTTAAGTCCTCAACTATATCCACGCTAAAAATCATGTCTAGCCTTTGTTGCAGCGTGATGACTACTTCTCTATATATATACACATATAATAAATATAAATGCATAACATGGGTATAACATAATAATATAAATGCAAAAATGTGTTTGCTTGTTGGTTTGTCAATTCAATCATGCTGTAACAGAGCTACGGATCGACATGATTTTGCATGGGTATAGTTGAGGACCTGGAGACTGACATAGGCTACTTTTTCTCCCGGAAAATCAGAGTTCCCGAGGGATTAAAAAAGGAGGGAGCATCAGCTAGTTTATATAATATCAATCAGATAGTTTAAATATCAATGTAATAGCTTCATAACAATATTGTAAAATGAATATTTTGAAAAGAGCAACTGCTGAGTTTCTTGCCGGCTCTTCTCAGCAGAGTCCGCTTTCCGAGCCGGTGGTAGAGTCATAACGTGTCATAAGAGCCATAGAATGGCATACATACATACATAGAATGGCATACAATAAATATATTTAAATATATATATTATAACACTAAAATAAATATATTATAACACTGTATGTTTCCAAAAAATAAATAAATAAATAAGTAAAAAATTTTGAATTTGAAAAATTTGAATACCCATGCTAAGAATCACGTCGAGCCTTTGTTGCAGCGTGATGATTACTACTACTACACTAGCGGCACGCTATGATGGCCGGTTTCTCGAACAAAAAACAATTAAGTTTTGTTTTTGTACCTGATTAAATAGGTTTAATAAAACAAAAATGTATATGTTTATTTAATTTATTTGAACGAACTGAATATTTGAATGAAAATGAATATACATACTTTATATGCACACAAGAAACATATGAATACAAAAGATACCAAAAAAGGTGCCACAAAAGGCCATAATTAATCAGATTCGTCCATACTACTATTTTCACTGTCGTCACTGCTATCATCACCTACATTAATAATTATATGTTCGTTTTCTATAATATTATCTATTTTCACATCTCTTTCATAATCTTCCCTTATTAATTTAACAGTTCTATTCACAACCTTTTCCCAGTCTCCTTTAGTCACATGTTCACAAGCTTCTTCTAATAATTTTAGCATTTTTTTTGTGGTAAATGGGGGTTCTGTATTGTGTCTTGCAGCATATCCCTTAATTTGAGCCCACACCAACTCAATCGCATTATACTCACAATGGTAAGGCGGTAACCGTATAACTCTGTGCCCATGTTCTAATGCTATTTCGTCAATGACGTATCGGATCTTGGTTGGTTTGTTTTCTTTTAAAAGACGTACTAATTCCGCTTTTAACATATTCATGTTTGCATCTACGCCATTTTTACGAAGCCATGCGACGATATCAGCTTTCTTTTGGGATTGGGCAGGTGGCTTGTCAATTTGCATCGAGTGGTATGGGGCGTTGTCCATAATTATAATGGTTCAGGGAGGCTACACAACATTGAGGTAAACCATTCAGTAAACTTTTCTCCATTCATGTCTTCATGATAGTCTCCAGTGGTTTTTGACGCAAAAGCCATGAGAGAACCTTCGACAAACCCGTTGATGGTTCCGGCGTGACAAATTATAAGTCGCGATCCTTTTCCTACAGGAACTTTGGAAGTAGATGCTGCTGTGTCATCGTTCCAAGAACGGCCTACAGTATGGTTAGCATTAAGCCATGTTTCATCCAAGAACACAACATTTTGCCAATTTTTGATTTCTTTCACTTGCCGTAAAAAAGTATACCTTGCCATCGCTATATCAAATCTTTCCATCAATATTTTGCGTTTGTTACATTTTTTGTATCGAAATCCAATGGTCTTCAAAATCTTCGTTAAAGAACTTTCCCCACCGAAGAATAATCCAGCTTCCTTCAGTGAATGCACCAACTTTTTTCTTGTTGGATACTCCTTCTGTAAATAGTAGCCGTAAACATGTCTTCGGATAGCATCGGCATCAAAGCTATCGATGCCTACGACTGGTTTTGCTCGTTTTCTCTTTTTTGGTGTGTGAAGTTTATTTTCTTCTGTGCCAGTCTCGCCATATTTTTTTTTAGTTATCCGTCTAACAGTTCGTTGTCCAATATTAAGCGCATCAGCTACGCGTTCAACCACTGACGTTATAGGTAAAATTGGCCCTCCATTTTGAGCTTCACGATCGAAATAGTTACGAAGGCGTATTACGAACTCACGTGTCTGACTATTTAGAACAGTTCTCTGCGTACGTTCGGTCATATCGACGAAATCCACAACAAAGGGCTTGAACAGAGTCCAAATTAACGAGCAAGGGTCAACAGTAATGCAGTATCAATATTTGAAATCCAAAGCCAGGTCAAAACTATGTCACAATCGCATTGCACTGACAGTTTATACTTTTCGAAGCAACGTCAATTCGAAACTGCTTTGTTTTGCATTGAGCATTGACGCGAGTTTGCCGGAGGTAGTAGTTGTGCTAGCCAGCGATCCTATGTGACGATCGTATTAGATTCCATTTTTAAAAATTTTCAATTTAGAAAACCAAATGCCGAGTTGTGGTATATATCATATAAAAATAAAAATTTTACCTTTTGTATGAAACAGCTGATATTTTTTTGCGATTTCAGAGGTTTGTCCACATAGTGAAAATTGTTCATATTCACAAGCACATTCACCCCTTAAATGGTGCAAACTGATTTTTCTACACTTGTATACATTTTAGAAATCAATTTAATAAATAAATTTTGAGTCCTAAACCTAAAACTACATTCGATAAAATTTATGAATCTCTGCACATCACTATCGTCAATAAAGTAATACAATTATTTCCTTCAAAGTCGTTATCAATTAATACGGAACTTCATGAGCGGACAAACGTCAAACCGGCCATCATAGCGTGCCGCTAGTGTAGCTGACCCAGCGAGCTTCGTACCGCCAACAAAAATATTTAGTGGTTGGTCACCCTTATCATTTAGGGGTATGAAAAATAGATAGTAGCCGATTCTCAGACCTACTGAATATGCATATAAAATTTGGTAAAAATCAGTAAAGACGTTTCGGAGGAGTAAGGTAACTAACATTGTGACACGAGAATTTTATATATTAGAAGATAGGCGACTCACTGCATGAACCCGTTGACGCTGAGGCCCTGGTAGCCCTTGGTGCGACTCAGCTCCTGCGCCAGGCTGTCAGTGATCTTCCGCGCCAGCTCCTCGTAGTCCGCGCTGCCGGTGGCGGGCGGCCGGAAGCTGTCAGCCAGCCCCGTCAGCCGCACCAGCAGCGAGTAGCTGCGGCTGCCGGGCACCGCCGCCTCGGTGCTCTGCTCCTCTTCCTCTATAGAGGGCTCTGCGAATGAAAGAATGAATGAATGAATGAATGAATGAATGAATGAATGAATGAATGAAATTTTATTCACAAAAATGCAGGTACAACATGATTGTAAACAGGAAATCGAGCCTAATACATTTAACCAGTACTGGTGTGTGAACAAGCGGCTCTCTATTAACTGGTGTATAGTCTTTTTTCCATCATCATCATCGTCATTAGCCATCCATCAACGGCTCACTACTGAGCGCAGGTCTCCTCTCAGAGAAGGGTTATAGTCCACCACGCTGGCCCAATGCGAATTGGCGTACTTCAGACACCTTCAAGAAGATTATGAGAGCGCAGGTCCCCTCTCAGAGATGGGATACAGGCCATAGTCCACCACGCTGGCCCAATGCGAATTGGCGGACTTCACACACCTTCTAGAACATTATGAAGAACTCTCAGGTGTGCAGGTTTCCTTCACCGTTGAAGCAAGTGATATTTTACTGCTTAAACGCACTTGACAAAGTCAGAGGTGCGTACCCGGGATCGAACCTGCGACCCCCCGAATAGGAGACCACAGTCCTAACCCCTAGGCTATCACTGCTTCCACTATTTTCCATAACTATCTTAAAAGGTAAACAAATTACAGAAAACTTTTCGGAGAACCCGACGAACGTAGCCATGCGTCGACTTCATTTATAGCATGGTTTCATCGTCATTGTGCTGTACCTAAGAACGTCCTATGTGCTCAGTGCTGTGTTTAGCACGTCGCTTATATGCGTTTCTGCGAATAAATCACTGGTTTACCGTTCATTGGCAGTGGCGCACAAGATAGGGTGACAGATCATGGTCTTGTAATGTTGGTGTCCAGCAGCTCATCTGCAGCTTGAGCTGATCATCTGTCTAACTTGTGCGAGGTCTCCCAAAGCTGAGTGTTCCTGGGCTACCTTCCTTACTTTAAGGCCCCACGTATATTGGTTTTTCGAACTATATGTGCCGCGACTCATTAAGCCATGTCTCTGATTCTTCATTCTTGATTTCACCACAAAGGGACTTGAGATGCAAATATCATCTTTGAATCGTCTGCAAACATCACGTACCCAAACCAGCACCCTCGTCTTAACTACAAAGGGAAGCAACTTAAGCTGGACATAGCTTATCAAGTATCAGACTCACCAGACCCGCACGGCTTGACCCTCTCATCAGTGACATAGGGCACGTCCACGTGCTTGCTGGTGCGCTTATTGACAACGTGGAAGCCACTGCCGTGCGTCACGAACATCATGTACAGTGTACACTCACCAGGCCCGCACGGCTTGATGCAGACCCTCTCCTCAGTGACGTAGGGCACGTCCACGTGCTTGCTGGTACGCTTGTTAACGGCGTCGAAGCCGCCGCCGTGCGTCACGAACATCATGTACACTCACCAGGCCCGCACGGCTTGATGCAGACCCTCTCCTCAGTGACGTAGGGCACGTCCGGGTGCTTGCTGGTGCGCTTGTTGACGGCGTTCAAGCTGCTGGCGTGCGTCACGAACATCATGTACACTCACCAGGCCCGCACGGCTTGATGCAGACCCTCTCCTCAGTGACGTAGGGCACGTCCGGGTGCTAGCTGGTGCGCTTGTTGACGGCGTTCAAGCTGCTGGCGTGCGTCACGAACATCATGTACACTCACCAGGCCCGCACGGCTTGATGCAGACCCTCTCCTCAGTGACGTAGGGCACGTCCGGGTGCTTGCTGGTGCGCTTGTTGACGGCGTTCAAGCTGCTGGCGTGCGTCACGAACATCATGTACACTCACCAGGCCCGCACGGCTTGATGCAGACCCTCTCCTCAGTGACGTAGGGCACGTCCGGGTGCTAGCTGGTGCGCTTGTTGACGGCGTTCAAGCTGCTGGCGTGCGTCACGAACATCATGTACACTCACCAGGCCCGCACGGCTTGATGCAGACCCTCTCCTCAGTGACGTAGGGCACGTCCGGGTGCTTGCTGGTGCGCTTGTTGACGGCGTTCAAGCTGCTGGCGTGCGTCACGAACATCATGTACACTCACCAGGCCCGCACGGCTTGATGCAGACCCTCTCCTCAGTGACGTAGGGCACGTCCGGGTGCTTGCTGGTGCGCTTGTTGACGGCGTTCAAGCTGCTGGCGTGCGTCACGAACATCATGTACACTCACCAGGCCCACACGGCTTGATGCAGACCCTCTCCTCAGTGACGTAGGGCACGTCCACGTGCTTGCTGGTGCGCTTGTTGACGGCGTCGAAGCCGCCGCCGTGCGTCACGAACATCATGTACAGGCACTTCTGGTCCGTGAACGGCAGGTCCTGGAACAACAACCACAGTGGTTAGTGAGTAACATTATTCATATTAAACGGACTGTGTGGAAAAGCATAAGATGTTTTTTTCATAGCCATACTCCAGCGGAATCAGGAAAAACATAATGGTTCTGTAATCCACAACAGATACTTAACTAAAAAACCATAACACTAATAAATATACCAAACAATTTGACTTGAAGCTTGATCAAAAATAGTTTTCGCCTACAGCATCAACCTGGTTATAAGTAGATGCTTCCGGGTGCCTCTGGGAAACTAAGGATGGAAAATAGTTAAGCATCCCATACAGAAATATACGCATTGATCAAAGAATATTATGAGCTGGTGAAGGAGGATCAGGAGACGCAAAATGGGTGGACATCGTCTACTTGTGGAAACAATTCCCAGGGAGAAGAAAGAAAGAAGGATCAGAAATGTCATGACTATGCGATCTGGTGATTGAATTCTTCACAACTGAACAACAAGTAATGCCAATACGAGTAGGTACTCACTTTCTGATCCCCAGTGTCCCTCTTCCTCACAAAGCTGAGCACAGTGACGCCGTCCACCACGGAGCCCTGGATGCTGGAGAGGTCCTGCCGCGGGTCGAGGCGCGGCGCCGCGTAGCCGCTCACCCACGTGTCCATGAGGAAGGGCCGGTTGGTGCGGGGGTCGATCCAGCCGATTATGGCGTCCGTTTGAGACTGAAACGAACATCATTCTACCATTTAGCAGCCGCCTATTCTTTTCTGTCCATGCTCACTCGCTTAATCAAGAAGGCATACCGGGAAACACGCCACATGCAAGTACCAGGCGTGTTCCTCCAGGCTCCGGGCCTCCCACCCATTGGAGGAGCCATGGAAGGAGGAGAATTGTCCCTATCCATGCTAACTGATACAAGTCAAAAATGATAAGAAAATTTTTGCAAGTTCAGTAGGATTGGATTCTTAATTTTCAGTCTTAGAGGTCTTGATATGCAATGATGTCCAACGAAATTTTTTCCTATTTGGACACCCGAGGTTGCGTTTTTCACTGAACTAATTTATTGAAGAAATATATTTTTATTTAATAATACTAAGTTATTCTCCTCTGCTCTCCAAATGGACGGACACCTTGTGTGACGGAAGAGTGATGGGTACGGCAAATGCAATGGGTAGGGATCCAACGGTTACCCTTTCAGTTTTCAGTCCACACCTTGTACCGTCAGACTACTGAGGATTCAAACTGGCACGATTTCGATGGCCTTAAATGCCCGTTTTCACCAACTATACCTAAATCATCTCCTAGTAGTAGTACTTAGCAGTTTCTTTACGTAGGTAGTCCCTAAATACTACCTAATGTCATTTTCACCTTAAGGTGTTCCCTAAAGGTTCGTGAAAACTACCTAACGTAGTTTAGGTAGCCCGTAACAGTTAGGGGATGTTGGTGAAAACGGACATGAGGCTGAAATCTATAGATCGTACTCTGGCTGTGCTCAAAACTCAAGATAAAGTTAAAATGAGACAAAAATATGTTATAAATCTGTCTCGTTTTAATTCAGTCTTGAGTCTGAGCTGAGTTGGGAGTGCCATACAGAGATCTCACCCTAATGCCCGTTTTTCAGCAACGTTCCTTAACCTTTACGGGCTACCTAAGCTATGTTAATTGACGCTTTGTGTCAATTTCGTTTTCACGAACCTTTAGGGAACACTTAAAGGGGTTGTATTTAGGGATAAGGGATTGTATTTAGGGGCTACCTACGTAAAGATACTTCAGAAAGCGTCAATTAACTTTAGCTCAGGTAGCCCGTAAAAGTTAGGAAACGTTGGTGAAAACGGTCAGTCAACTTAAGAGGATGGGAGAGGGTAAAGAAAGCACAGTTTACCTGCCTGGTTACCATTTTTTCTATATAATATTTACTAATTACTAGATGATGCCCGCGACTTCGTCCGCGTGGATTAAAGTTTTTTAATTCCCGCGGAAACTCTGTAATTTTCCGGGATAAAAAGTAGCCATATCACTCTCCAGGTCCTCAAGTATACCCGTGCAAAAAATCACGTCGATCCGTAGCTCTTTGAAATTGACAGAAAGCGTCAACTAGCTTTAGCTTAGGTAGCCAGTAAAAGTTAGCGGATGTTGGTGAAAACGGGCCTAAAACACCTAAAGAGAATGGGAGAGTGTAAAGAAAGCACTCACCATTTTCTTGTCGTTACTAAACCCAATGCCAGTCCAGAACTTGCCCTTCTTGGTCCTGATGGTGAACCGCACGGAGTCCTTGCCGCGCGTCTGGCCGAGGTACTCCCAGGAGGCGGCGAATTCGCACGTGTTGTTGCTGACGTCACAGCTGGCGGGCAGCTTCCACTGCGCGCCGCACTTGTCGCCCTCGAGCGACTGGATGCCGCTGAACGTTGAGATTTTGGTTTCCTCTGCGAATTCAGTAAGTTTTGATGTTAAAGCTCCTGATCCTACCGACTGCGCTGTGTATTATTTAATTTAATTAATAAAACACTGGTTACCTGCCTGGTTACCATTTTCTATATAATATTTATTAATTACTAGATGGTGCCCGCGACTTCGTCCGCGTGGATTAAGGTCTTTTAATTCCAGCGGAAACTCTAATTTTCTGGGATAAAAAAGTAGCCATGTCACTCTCCAGGTCCTCAAGTATACCCAAGCAAAAAATCACGTCTACTCGTAACTCTCTCTTTGTACCTTCACTAACTTTAACTTCCGTTCGCCTCGCCCGATCACACTTTCCGTAACGCATTCACCATCAGTTTACTCCCCAAGTCAAGCGTGCGTAAAGAAGTTTTACTTCTATATTAGTATGAAGCATTCGGTACCGAAGAAGTTGATCGTGGTGAGGCCCCTTTGCGCGCCGTGGCCGTGGTACTTGATCTCGTCGGGGCGATAGAAGTCGCCGCCGCTGACGCCGGCAGGCGGCGAGTGCACGAAGCGACCGTGCTCCTGCCCGCGCGCCCAGACCACGTGCATCGCGTCGTCCACGAGCGAGTGGTCCGTCGGCTCCTTAGCCTGGAATGGAAGGATCGATGAGGCGCGTCAGTCCGTGCCCAAGAAGGAGTTGAGCAGACGCAAGCGGGAAATCGTGTTGCCAGTGATGACTTACGGATCCGAGACATGGTCGCTAACTAAGGGCCTCATAAGTAGGCTCAGGACCGCTCAGCGGGCGATGGAGAGAGCTATGCTCGGAGTGTCCCTGCGGGATCGAATCAGAAATGAGGACATCCGTAGGAGAACCAGAGTCACCGACATAGTTCAGCGAGTCGCGATACTGAAGTGGAAATGGGCGGGGCACATAGTTCGAAGAGCTGATGGTCGTTGGGGTCCCAAGGTGCTGGAGTGGCGACCCCGCACCGGGAAGCGCAGTGTTGGCAGACCCCCCACCAGGTGGACCGACGACATCAAGCGAGTCGCAGGGAGCCGCTGGATTCAGGCGGCGCAAGACCGAGGCCCGTGGAAGTCCATGCAAGAGACCTTTGTCCAGCAGTGGACGTCTATCGGTTGATAAAGAAGAAGAAGAAGAAGAAGAAGCGAGAAATCGGAGCTGAGGTGACTGCGATGTGGCAGGAGCGGTGGTCCGCGGAGATTTGGGGCGAGGATTTGCGGCGCTTCTTCCCAGACGTGTCCGGCAGACTCAAGGCAACTTGGGTCGCGCCGGACTACGAGACCTCGCAGATCCTCATCGGACACGGCTGTTTCCGGGCGCGCCTGCATGGGATGGCGTTATGCGAGAGCCCAGTGTGTGAATGTGGCGCTGAGGAGGAGGACAGACACCACGCGCTGTGGGAGTGCCCCCTCTATAAGGACTTGCGGGACAAGATGCTGGATGGGATCGTTCGCGGGGAAGCGGGACCGGTCTACTACATGGACCTCGTTGCGTCGGCGGGGAACTACAACCGGCTGCGGAAATTCGCGCACCAATGGCACAAGAGGCGAAGTGGATCGGAGCGAACAGGGACCAGGCAAGGAGCCACAGAGCGACGACGTGAGTCAAGCCTGTGTAGTGACGTCTAGCCCCAGAAGGGGGAGAGTGACATAAGGGACAAAGGATAAGAGAAAAAGAACTTGTAGGGAGTCAAGAAGGCGCACCGGGAATAAGCCAAGAGCAAGTACCGGGCGCCCTCCCAGTGTTTCGGCCCATATAACCGCGAGGTTGGAGGGGTCTGCGGCGAGACGCGACGTAACATTACATCGCGTTGCGTCGCGTCGCGATGTATTCATCGCTCACGCAGTATCGTAATAGTTAACTATGACATTAACATCGAAGTAAAATGAACCTAGAAGCAGTGATAGCGTAGTGGTTAGGACTGTGGCCTCCTATTCGGGGGGTCGCAGGTTCGATCCCGGTCGTTTGACTTTTCGGAGTCAAGTACGTTTAAGCAATTAACTATCAATTGCTTCAACGGTGAAGGAAAACATCGTGAGGAAACCTGCACACCTGAGAGTTCTTCGTAATATTCTTGAAGGTGTGTGAAGTCCGCCAATTCGTATTGGGCCAGCGTTGTGGACTATGACCTATAACCCTTCTCTGAGAGGAGACCTGCGCTCAGTAGTGACCCGTTGATGGGTTGCTCATGATGATGATGAAAATGAACCATAATTTTATCGAATTAAAGTCACAAATTCAATACAGACGATCTTAAATTTTGGAGCGTTTTCGGTACGTAAACGTAAAAGAATACATACACGAAATTGAGCTCTAATTCAATACTGTTATGGTTTATTTTACTTTGATGGTAATGTTATAGTTTACTATTCATGGTTAACTATCCAATCTTGTACTAACCCTACTGGACAGAGACACGTATGGGAAGTTTACACCACAGGTTTACACTTTACTACCCATCCGCTTCAAGTTTGCCGTCGACGACCGTTACAAAATGACGTCATACAGTACCGTTGACATAAAAAGAATGCATTTTTTACTGTTACCACGACTGTGAATGAAGTTTTCTTTTCTGGCAATGCTTTTCATGACAATGACGTCTTCAATGTGCAAGGGAATGAAAGTATCTCTTAAAGAAAGTAATGAATCAAAATTAGAAATACTCTGCGCTATGTGAAACTTTTCCTTTTTTAATTAATCGTAGAAAACGACACGCGAACAATATAGTAATCAAACCGGTAGTAAATATCATTCGTCTATGAATCAAACAAAATAAATAAGGAAAAGACAAAGAAGAAAAAAGACATCCTAAACAGTACTGGTTAAATGTAAGGCTCGATTTCCTGTTCACAATCATGTTGACCCTGCATTTTTGTGAATAAAATTTCATTCATTCATTTATTCATAAAAATAACTACAAGCTAAATGAAGAACCTTAGCAGAAACTTACCTTGATTTTCCTTCGGAACATTATGGTGGTGACTCCGTCGTCTTCGAAACCAGACGCCGCCGTGATGTCGTCGTGTCCGCCCCAGAAAGTGTCCACTCGTGGAGTCGACCTGAGACAATACTTTTTAGTTGGTCATTCGAGCTGTTAGTCTCTAGCACTCGATGGTAAAAATTAACACAAACGAATACTGGAACTAAATATAGTTTACTAGCTGACCCAGCGAACTTCGTACCGCCAACTTATCTATATAAATAAAACAAATAAACTATCTCAATCCAAAAAAACTATCCTATCTTTTAAGTTGAACCAAATTACAGATAGTTACGAAGTTTGATAAAAATCGGTTCAGTAGTTTAGGAGTCCATCGCGGATAAACAACGTGACACGTAATTTATATATATTAAGATTGTTTTTATATGATTCTCACAACTTGACTGACTTTAGTTAATTACTCAAATCACTTCTTTAAAATTACGCGACTCGCGAGGACCTCCAAAAGGTCTTTCGGCGACTAGGTTCAGGACCTTAGCTTCCTTGCTGTACCAGACCCTTGGGCAGGAACCAGGTCCGTAGCTAGCAGCAATTAGGCTAATATCAGAACGACTGCGAAGAGTTGGAAATAATTAGCCGTTTTATAGGCCTATATTGCTGATTAACATTTTATTATTTACGTCAATCGACAATAATCATGGCTCAGCAATACATGGCTTAGAACTAGGGATGTAACAGATCGTTTTAGGGTTCAAGATTTTGGACCAATGAAAATCCTATTTCTACAGCGAAAACCAAAATTATTTTTCTTTAATCGGCCAAACCCGAAAAAATCTGTATGGTATAACGATAGATGTCTCTTGCATGGACTTTCAGAGGTCTCGGTCTTGCGCCGCCTGAATCCAGCGGTTCCCTGCGAATCTTTTGATGTCGTCGGTCCACCTAGTGGGGCGTCTGCCGACACTGCGCTTCCCGGTACGGGGTCGCTACTCCAGCACCTTGGGGCCCCAATGGCCATCAGCTCTTCGAACGCTCTGTAGTACCTTTTTGTAAATTCTTTTGCAATTTCTTTTTATTTAAAAAAGATTAAATCACCGACGTGAAATAATGTCTTTCCGAATGTAAAGGAGGTTGGCGAACTTTGACCCAGCATTTTTAAAAATCGTTCAGATTCAGAAATAATTTAATTTTAATTAATATTTTTCAGAGTAAAATTCTGTGTAAACACGATATTTTTAGAAGATGGGGATCAAAAATATAATTATTCACAAGTACACATTATAAATAGCCGTTACAATGGCAATACAAGTGAATATCTTTTTTCTCCCAACTTTATTTGATAGACTTCGATGAAATTTTTGTTAGACTGGTTTACTAGAACAAGCATGAGAAGTTTGATTCGTGAACGTGAGCTTAAGGCCCACGGGTCGGTTCGTCTGAGTCAGAAAATCTATGGAATTCGCTAATCTTCTTTGATATTTTGTCAGATTTTCAATACAAAAACTGTCAGAATGCCCAATTTCTTCCTCGGTTAAACATCACTCGACGTTGGTGAAATCGGCCTTAAAATAATTAGGTACGTAGGGCATCGACATAATAATTTTCGATACATGAATTTGTCGGGAATTCCGCAAAGTAAGGGATGCTTGTATCTAATATTGAAAATCATATTTACCTGTCTCTGGTATAATAGTCGAGCACCCTGTGATAGTTGCCCTTGGCAGTGCCGATCACTATGTCCGTACAGTCCATGGGACTGAAGTCGAACTTCGGAACGTATTCGTGAGAGGGGAAGTAGCCTGTAAAGTCGAAGCTATAGAAACACCTACTTTGTAGTTAAGTGAAAATTAATGGTGCTAATTCGGTTTAACACAAAATAAATTGTCGAGTTCAAAAGTAGTATCGGATTTGAACCTTTAATACTGTGCGTCAAGAACTTTTAAATATTTAACTGAATTAGCACCGCAATTGGGTATTTGACTGTAGTCAAAATGTTGATATTTATTATTTTTAATCGAAAATGTAACATGTAAGAATAATATTTGTAAAAACAGTAAAATAAAGCGCTCCAAAAACAATTATATAGAGCTTAAGTTTTCTGTTAGACAGAGAGAGCTCTACTGAAGTGTGATGTCAAAATTCAGCAGCTCCATAATACGCTCCAAAGAAAATTTCGTTTTAGAAAGAGACATATACAGTCACAGTAAAACAGCTTATAAATCAAAGACTTAGTAAAGATATTTAAAAAAGAAAAACGGCATTGTGTTATATAAAATATTTAAAAACGTTATTTTAAATAAATAAAAAAATATCAGTCAAATACCCCATTTAACCGTATGAATTTCTCATTTGAAAACCAACTGGAAAAAAAGATATCTTCGTGAAAAATACAAAACTTAAAATAAAGTTTGTTAAAATTGAAGGGTTAATAAAGTATTCCCTATTTAATTGAAATTAAGTAAAATAGGTACTTAATTTAAATTAAATAGAATTAAATAATAATAACCATTATAATTTACCGAGTTATTATTTATGATTATCAAAGGTTCAATAAAAATATGAGGTTAAGGTTTTATTAAATGTATAAATTGACAATGACGATGAATTCGTTACGGGGAACAGTTAGAAAAATATCTATTTACATGTATCACGTGGACAGGTAGATATTGTCAGTCAAAGAAATGAAAATTATAACACAGAAAACAAAGAATGGTGAGTAAAGGGAGAAGAAGTAGGGAAGAGGAAGGATAAGAGACAGTTGAAGTCTAAAACCCCGCAAAAGCATGGAAGCAAAGAAAATATTATGTAGCATTAAATAAGATAAATCAAACACGAGTAGCGTAAATTATTATTTGAGTAATGGAAGGAGATTTTATTTAATGTATTTTGTTGAATAGAATGATACTTTTTTGTTAATGATGATGCTTTAAAAATGATAAACAACATGGTGAAGCTTTTTATTGTAATATAATATTATATATTTTTAAACCCAATTATGAAAAATGAATTCATTTTAAAAGGGTTAGTTAATTAATTAAAAAAATTAAGTCAAAACGCTGCTTTTTTTATAATAAATAGCTCCATCCAAAAAAAAGTAGATAATAAGTAATATATTAAAAACATATTAATTTATAATTATAAATGCTACAAAATAACATAAAGGACAATATCAAATCAAAAGATTACAATTGAAGCTGTATTTGATATTGCATATTACATTATTCGCAAAGCGGGTGCATTACCTGTTTCTTCGGAAAGGCCCTTCACTAGCAGATTCTCATGATCCGCTTCTGCATTGGGTTCAGGTTCAGGAGAAGGTTCGGGTTCAGAAGTTGGTTCTGGTTCAGAAGTTGGTTCAGGTTTGGGTTCGGGTTCTGGTTCAGGCTCTGATTTTGGTTCAGAAGTTGGTTCGGGCTCAGACTTTGGTTGGAGACTGGGTTCGGGTTCTGATTTTGGGTGTGGTTCTGAGGTTGGTTCAGGCTCAGATTTTGGTTCAGATGTAGGTTCAGGTTCAGATTTGGGTTCAGATGTAGGTTCAGGCTCAATTTTGGGTTCAGGACTAGGTTCTGTTTCCGCTTTTGGTTCTGGAGATGGTTCTGGTTCAGAAGTTGGTTCGGGTTCTGGGCTGGGTTCTGGTTTGGCGGTAGGTTCTGGCTCAGATGTAGGTTCCACGGAAGATGTGAGCGTAATTTTCGGGTTATCATTTAATGCGGTCAGTTGTTTAGGTTTTGGTTTAAAGGACTTATGCTTAGGCTTTGGTTCTAACTTTGGTTCAAAACTTGGTTCTGGTTCTGGAGTAGTTTCAGGTTCAGAGGAGGGATTGTCGTTGTCATTTTTAAAAAAAGTCGATGTTTCCACATCTGCAAAAATAACAACCATGCAATCGTCTATACAATAAGTGTTTTTACAAAGTTAGTTTGAACGTTAAATTTTCTTGTGCATGTGTGTTGCTGACAGCTTTGTGTTTGTTTTAGCACTTGTGTTAAATGGAAAATTGTGTTGTTGTGTGTACGTTTTGAAGAATGCTTACTTGGTTTATCTTTTTCGCTTGTAGCTCGTTTCTTTCGACCTTCAACAAAATTATTTTTATTTAATCAAAATATAATTTTTTTTATTAAGAATATCAGCCAAGCTGAGTAGTTGACTTATACCCTCCAACTAAGCGGAAAGCTTTTGCTAGGAGTCGGTTTGACAATAGTGCAACGGGTGGGGTTCGAACCTGCGATCTTTCAGTTTTCAGCCCACACCTTTAACCGTTGGGCTATTGAGGCTTTAATCAATATTTAAAAATAAATAACAATCTTATAATCGTTACTCGTAATCCTTAAACTTTGTAGCATTTAACTCTATACTTAATTTACATATTATGTTTGAGATTAAACAAATAATATTTCCTGTGTTCAATTATTATTTTATTTAAAATCAGCAGTTTTAATAATATATATTATGAAAAATGTTATTCCTTACCTTTAGAACTAGAAACTTTATAAGAAATACTGGTTTTGACAGTAACATCGTTGCCAAGATTTTTAAAATCAAATCCGTCTAAGGTATGCATCGCTACCCTTTTGTTTCTGTTATCGTTTTCAGTCATGTTAATAACATCAGGTGAATTTGTTGGTTCTGGTTCTGGTTTAGGTTCAGCGGTCGGTTCTGGTTCGGCTTTTGGTTCAGCCGCCGGTTCGGGTTCAGCTTTTGGTTCCGGCTCAGATTTTGGTTCCAGCTCGGCTTTTAGTTCTGGCGTGGGCTGTGGTTCTGCTGTTGGTTCTGGATTCGGTTCGGGTTCGGGCTTTGGTTCTGGTTCTAATTTTGGTTCCGGTTCTGGCAATGGTTCGGGAGCTGGCGTGTTAGCTGTAATTTTGCAGAATTTGCATTAAGTTATTGTTAAGATACTTTGTAATGAAAACGGTTTTTTTCTTTATAGGTACTTAATGCTGTTTAATAAGTAATTAAGATATTAGTTATCTGACTAATTTAAAAATACTCACGAGTATTGACAGGAGGGCCCAAAACTGGAAAGTTTTTACATTCCTTCTTTAGCCCCTTAGGTCGCCAACCCAGTGCTGGAAAGTAAATTAAAATAAGCATTATGTCAAAAGTATGCTTTCTCTCACTGATAGCTGTTCTTTAGTTTGATTTTGCCAAATTTGTGTTTGCCGCTCACTTTTATCTATCAGAAGTAGTGTTAATAACACAGTTACATGAATCTATGCTTACTCCCTGGTAACAGGATCCATTAATCAAGAAAGTATATGAGAGCTACACCTATACCTAAAATCAGTTCCCACTTCTCATCATTGCACCGGAATGTTAAATTAAATAATCCCTTTCCCTAATTTTTTATAACTTATAAGTTATAAAAAATTAGGGAAAAATTCCACATGTAGAAATTATTTAAAATAAAATTGAAAATAGAAAATTCAGTCTGTCGAGCTGGGATTCGAACCATCGACTTTTAACTGTTAAGCGACTGCCGAAGCCACAAGGCTACGGAGATCTAATATTGTAGTGTGAAAATGTTGAACACAATGCCAAATTAATTAATTGAAAGGAACTGCGTTCCATCCGGGTGTCACTTGACACCTCTCAAGTTTTTTTTAATTCAAAATGTCCCATTGTCTTCGCACTAAGTACATGACTCCAGCAATCTAGTCTCAGAAGTAGACGTTACCCGCGTAAGAAGTGCCGTTGACCATCATGACCACCTCGACCTCCGCCTCCTCCTTCAGCACGCGCCAGTACAGCGCGAACTCTTTGGACAACTGCTTCTTGGTGTACACTGAGAGGTTGATGTTCTTGTCCTTCCATGGTGCCTCTGAAACCGAGAGTATTATGTTTACAAAGTGTTCTTAAACTCATACAATCATCAATTTCCATTAAATCGTCAGACTGTTCACTTTCCAAACAACGTGCCTTTACACACTATCCTACAAAAGATCCTGCCGCCGCCGTCTTAGGCCCAAATTAGACAGTGCATCGTTCATCGCTGCGAAATTTTTTGCGAAAATGAACCGTCTTAATTCGCCCTACGGGTGAATTTTCTACGGTTTATTTTTCGAGATTTTTGCTTTCATTTTCAAAGGTCATCGGTAAGCCATCCGTCTACATTCGCCCTTAGGGCAAAGGGCCTTAGGATTCATTTTCGCAAAAAATATTCGCAATTCGGGCCTTAGGCCGTAATTAGACTAAGGCCCTTTGCCCTATAAGGGCAAGTTTAGACGGTTCGTTTTCAATGACTCTCGATGAAGCCTCGAAAATGAAAGCAAAAATCTCGAAAAATTAACCGTTTTACCGACCATTAATATGCATGAAAAAAGAAGTAAAGAAAAAGTTATCAAGGAAATGTCTCTGTGATGTTCACCAGTTTACTGTACCAGATTATGTGATAACTTTTTTCTGAAAAAGCTAAACAGGTATTAGCATTGTCTCCTGGGCACTTTAATGGAGTTGGTATCCAGATAATTCCCCCGCAACACGCACTCCCGATGTCTATGCTACTGGCATCTGTTGGTGTTGCGTCCACCACCGGTTCAGGCACTCACTCTTGTTGCACCCTTTCCCGTAGAAGCCGAGCGGGCAGTAGCACTGCCTACTCGGCGACTCGGTGGAGTTGGTGTCGAGGCACTTCCCCGCAGTCTATGCTTCTGGCATCTGTTAGTGTTGCGTCCACCACCGGCTCAGGTACTCACTCTTGTTGCACCCTTTCCCGTAGAAGCCGAGCGGGCAGTAGCACTGCCTGCTCGGCGACTCGGTGGAGTTGGTGTCGAGGCACTTCCCCGCAGTCTATGCTACTAACATCTGTTGGTGTTGCGTCCACCACCGGCTCAGGTACTCACTCTTGTTGCACCCTTTCCCGTAGAAGCCGAGTGGGCAGTAGCACTGCCTACTCGGTGACTCGGTGGAGTTGGTGTCGAGGCACTTCCCCGCAGTCTATGCTAGTGGCATCTGTTGGTGTTGCGTCCACCACCGGCTCAGGTACTCACTCTTGTTGCACCCTTTCCCGTAGAAGCCGAGCGGGCAGTAGCACTGCCTGCTCGGCGACTCGGTGGAGTTGGTGTCGAGGCACTTCCCCGCAGTCTATGCTACTAACATCTGTTGGTGTTGCGTCCACCACCGGCTCAGGTACTCACTCTTGTTGCACCCTTTCCCGTAGAAGCCGAGCGGGCAGTAGCACTGCCTGCTCGGCGACTCGGTGGCGTTGGTGTCGAGGCACTTCCCCGCAGTCTATGCTACTGGCATCTGTTGGTGTTGCGTCCACCACCGGCTCAGGTACTCACTCTTGTTGCACCCTTTCCCGTAGAAGCCGAGCGGGCAGTAGCACTGCCTGCTCGGCGACTCGGTGGAGTTGGTGTCGAGGCACTTCCCCGCAGTCTATACTACTAACATCTGTTGGTGTTGCGTCCACCACCGGCTCAGGTACTCACTCTTGTTGCACCCTTTCCCGTAGAAGCCGAGCGGGCAGTAGCACTGCCTGCTCGGCGACTCGGTGGAGTTGGTGTCGAGGCACATGCCCGCAGTCTATGCTACTAACATCTGTTGGTGTTGCGTCCACCACCGGCTCAGGTACTCACTCTTGTTGCACCCTTTCCCGTAGAAGCCGAGCGGGCAGTAGCACTGCCTGCTCGGCGACTCGGTGGAGTTGGTGTCGAGGCACTTCCCCGCAGTCTATGCTACTGGCATCTGTTGGTGTTGCGTCCACCACCGGTTCGGGTACTCACTCTTGTTGCATCCTTTCCCGTAGAAGCCGAGCGGGCAGTAGCACTGCCTGCTCGGCGACTCGGTGGAGTTGGTGTCGAGGCACTTCCCCGCAGTCTATGCTACTGGCA